>CM068297.1:45965161-46448683 GCA_034768395.1 Linum lewisii
GGCTAAGGGTTCTTGGGCTCTCTTCCTTTTGTACTCCAGGAATGCTTCTAGAGGGTCACTCAGAGAATTGGCTTCTTCCTCAGGACTCCTAGAGGTCAGGCTAGGGGCAGGCTGAAGCTTCTCTTCGGTGCTAGGGCTCATACCTTCGGCCAACAGCATGGCTTGGGACAGCATTCCAACTCCCACGAAGTGCTCTTTTATTAACGTCCTTGAGCTGGACGATACCTGGACGGTATTAGGAGACATCCCAACTCAGATTCTCCTTAATGCTAGCATTGGAGTTCATAAAGTAGAGCTTCGGGGCTTCTCCGGTGAGCATGAATTTCTTCCCGTTTGCGTGTAAGAGCTTGGTTCGTCCGTCGGGAAGGTGGTCGGTGATCTTGAACGGTCCGAATAGTTCCTTCAAAGGATCGTCTTCCACAAGGAAGACAGTGGATGGAACGAGAACGATCGGCTCTTCTTTACTTTAATCTCCGGCTTGATATCACCAGGATCGGTGATCGTCAGTATTTCCCTAGGAGATGTTTTTGGCTTCTCCCTCCGTACTTGTTCCGGCGCTGGTTTCTCGGAATGAATTGGTGGTGTAGCTGGCTCGGTGGAAGGTGGCGGAGCTTTTGGTCTCCAAACCATTTTTGCATCTTTTTGTTCTTTCCACGAGGTCTGCTAGGTTTTGTGCTTGGTGGCTGGTGAACTGCCAGGTCGTTGGTCGGGGTTCAACCAAATAAAAACTACTAATGCTAAAAAGCGTATAGCAGATCGTATTCCGAGGGCTTTCAATGATTGGTTACTTCAGAACTAGCAAAATATTCAAAGGTAAACACGTTGTGCGTGGTGTGAGTTCCACGACTTCTACTTCTAAGGAATGCAGAAAAATTAAAAAGATTAAACTAAAGCAGATTGAGAATTAGGGTTTGAAAACAAGGATGACAGACGAACTTAGACTTTGAATCCCCCTTCGTTCCCCAGAGCATTGCAATCAACAGATCAGCGAATTTCGATTCTCATTCAATCAATTACTAAGACACCACCATAACTCCTTACCCTTAGGTTTAAGACCGGCGAATGCTATCCGTTCTAACTACCAAGATTAACTAGCCGCCCGGGTACGGTCGCCTCTCGCAACGACTTAATTAATTGGTGTGATTACTAGTGATTAATGAGTTACTCTTGTAGTGAATTAACCCTAACCGGTTCCTACGAAAGGCACACTCCAATTATAAGGTTAATTGTTCAATTCGATGTTCTAAAGTAAGGCAAGCAGTCGCTTCTATCCTTAGCTTAACCAGAATCTAATCTAGGTGATCAATCCAGACAAGAAACATGAACAATGAAGAACGAATCAAACATGAAAAAGAACTGATTGAATTTCGAATCTAATCACCGCCGATCCGTGACCGCTTTAAAGCCCTGGGTCACTTAGGGTTCATCTAGTCTAAGCTCTAAAGGGTTTAGCTACTCATGATTATTACAAAAGAAACAAAGACAAGGAAAGAGTTCATCATTCAGAGGAAGAACAGAAAAGAATCTGAAAAACCTAATTTAGACGACTCTGGCAGACTTCGATCTTCGGTAAGTTACACTCCTAGCTCCGGTTCTCCGAGATGGAAGGGATGGCGTCACGATCTCTATCCGGATCTTCAAACTCCAGCTTTTCGCTCTAGAACTTCAGAGAATTCTGATTCGAAAAGTTGTGTGTTTGTAAATTATGATTGTCCCTCCTTTTGGGCCCCCCGGGTTAAGTATAAATACTTAACCCTAAATTAGCCGAGTGAGCCTAATATTTTCGCCGAATATTCCTTAAGAATTTCGGCGAAAATTCCTTTGAGTTCAGGGGCTGATTTCTCTGGTCTTGAATTTCGGTCTGAAGAGTTGATTGATTTCGCCGAAGACATGCTTTGACTCGGCACCAGTTGATTTGCACTATTGATTTTGCCGAAGATGCAAGCCTGTTTTCGCCGAAAATGCAAGTGTGAATGGGCAGATTTCGGCTTGAACTTGATCGACTCCTTTGATCGATTCCGGTTTGATTCCTCGAGGTTCCTACGCCTTAGACACGTCCATGGCTTTGTTATTTGACGGCAAAAACCTGTGCTAACACAAAAAACACTAGAAAACCATCAAATAGACCCGAAACGGGCCAAGGTAACACAAATGGCACGAGATAGGGCAATCAATTAAATATTCGTTATCCTACCCTAAAAACCATGTCTTAAGCAATGAAATGTCGCTTAAATGAGGCTGATAATCACGTCAGATCGGGTGTCATCAAATACCCCACACTTAAGCTTTTGCTTTTCCTCAAGCAAACTGAATAGAAATGCTCATGTTCATAAATGATAAGATCGATTAAATTGGAGCTCAACACAATGAATTATTAGACAGCTCGATCCTAGAACAAGAAACCTAACATGCATACAGATCAGCCAAACTACCTGGTCTCACTAATAAACTGCACACGACAAGGAATTAGCAACCAAATACGCACGAATCTGACCTGACCGACCAGACTCCTCACACAGGATGTATATAGTACAATGGGAACTCTCACTCTCTGTGTTTAGGGACGTGTTTCTGCTCTCGATCATTTTCTGTTACCAAATTCTGTCATAGGTTTGCATTTCGACCACATCTCCACCACTGTGACAACACGAGTATCTAGTCAAGAAGGACTTCCCTGCTAGGACCGTAATGAAATCTACACTACTCGGGTTTATAATGAGATGGATGATGGGGATGAATGATGATGGCTTTGTGCGGTGTAGCTTTCGACTAACTTCCCTCGAATCTAATCTATGGCTTCCTACCGTCTAACCAAACACGGGTGGAATGATGAACGCTCGTCCTATGATACCCTCAAGCAACCTAGCACTTATTCTTTTTCTTTTCACGATTTTTTTTCTTTTCAACTTTTCTTTTGACTTCGTTCTTCCATTTGTAGGGAGAAGAACGTTTTATTGAACAACACTTTAAACTTTATGTGATTTTCTTTTTCTGCTTCTTTTCTTACTTTACTTTATTTTTCTGATTTGATTTTTTTTCTTTTGTGCCGATTTTTCTTTTAGTTGCTAGAGGGGTTTACACGTCTGGACATATTAGCTAAGACCACCTGTTTAATGGCTATAGGCAGGTTACCACAAACCGACTTCCGGTAGGTCAATCTAGAACTACAACCATAGGGGATCAACGAGGAATGGAAGAAATGGGAAATGGCTGTAATGTATTATCGAACCGAAAGAACAGGCCAAGCTCAAGGGTCTAAACCTAGTGGATTTATCGTTTGGTAGGCTATCTGGCTTAGTAGCTTAATCTAGGTGCCCCTATCCTTCTAGAACTTGTGTCATCGTGTGGTCTCGAGTAGGTCTCATGCAAATTCTAACTCATTCAAGTAAACAGAAAACCACTCAGAAAGAATTAAAATTGCAAGTTACGTGCAATGGATCAAAAGCTCACAGTTTGTTTGGTAGTCAAATTCGGTCATTTTCATGCAATCAAGGCTACAAACTACAAGTGTGATTTTAAAATTTTGTTCTGACCAGGCAATTTAGCATCAAAGCATACAAGTTGGTTCTCAAGTTCTAGGTTAAGCAGTCTAAGCATCATTATGAAAGTTTGAACAACAACTTAACATCAAAAATCAAGAACTGAGCCATTCTAATGCTAGAGAGACTGGAATGGAATCAGGAGGCACACATAAAACACAATCAAGGGCAATCAAGTTCATGCAAAGTTCTCTAGCATCCTACCCCACACTTAAATCGGACTGTGTCCTCACAGGACTAATTTAAAGTTCAGAGTGGATTGGAAGAACCTGAAAGAGGACGGTTGATTTCAGAGGGTAAGCACGGATCCTCGGAGCGGAGGGAAGTGTAACAGAACCTGAAGCAAAGGGAGTCTACCGATTGCCTACAAAACAAAAACAAATGAAACATAAAAAGGAAACCGGGACAAGTGTCCCGGATCCACACAGAAAAAAGTTGGATAGAAATCCGAAAAGAATAAATAAAAAGAAGACACCAGAAAAGGAATACAACCCGATCACTGCTGGTCCGGTGAACCGGGAGGTGGAAAGTGGAGAAATTTGCCGAGCTGGCGTTGCCACGCCATCTGTGCCTCATATTGCCGGTCGGCGCGGTGCATATGTTGCTGCATAATAGTCCATCGCGCCTCTTGAGTGGCGTTGTCAGTGATGCGCCACTCCTGCAGTCGCTCGTACAACTCACCCACGTCCGCGGGGTGCGGTCGGGGCTGACGAGTAGGCGCCGGATATGGATCGGGAATGTGTGGCGGCGACTGGTGGATGTACCCTGCCTGATGGTGTGGCGAGGGTATATAATCATGAAACTCAGGCAATGGTTGCGGCTGCTGCTCCTCAGCATCATCTTCTTCCTCTGACTCGACCACAGGCTGGAGTGGAGGATCAGCTGCTACATGGGGACTGAGGTCGAGTTCTAAGTCATACTCAACCGCCAAGTCTCCTCCAACGGTCCGAACTAGATGTCGTGGAATGTGCGGGCCATACTCATGGCTGATGCCGAAGGAGAGGATGAGCTGTCCTATGAAGTTGCCTCCCAATAGTTTGCGAGGTGGCGTCTTCCTCCTGGTCTTCTGGCGGAAGATGCGAGCCAGTACCCAGCCGGGGTGGAGAGGGTAGCTCTCTCGGATGGCTCGGAGAAGCATGAGCTCCTCCTTGAGGATATGGTGGCGGTCCTTATCTGGAACATATAAAAGCGACCTACGCCAAACCATATGAATAAATTTATAGAGCGGGTGAGAGAGAGACTTAACTGAGTTGTTCGTCCCGAGGCGATCGCCAGGTACGCCTGTCATGTCGCTCCAAAGCGCGTGGTACTTCTCGTCGTCATCATCTTCGCCCCAACCTAGGTGATGATCGTGATAATGCTCATAGGGGATGCCGAGATGAGCGGCAAACTCATCGTAGGTGAGCTGCCTGTACACCCCACCAAGATAGAAGGTGATCACCTTCTGGCGCTGCTTCCTCTTGTGCTCATCCAGATCAAAGGTTGCCCAGAACTCCTGGAGGGCAATGTCTGGGTACTCGGCGGTGATGGTGGTCAGCTCGAGGAGATCAGCCGGTGCTAAGGCATCATGCACGTTCCGGTGGTAGTCCTCATCATGATCGTGCAGGGACTCCATGGAGAGAGGGCGCATGTCAGCTCCCCGAACGTGCTGAATCTTCTGGAAGCACTCAAAATAGAAATCCGGTAGACAGACGATGGTGGGATGATATCCAGCATGGCGGGGTAGAGCAGGTGGTGGACCCAGAACAGCTGGTGTGATGGGAGCGGCATCTCCTGAGCTCGAGGCGCCATCAAGTCGCGCCTTAGTCCTGCGCTCATAAGTGGTGTTCCTAGAACCAGAATGAAACCAGATTAGTCAACCAAAATCTTACCCCACACTTAGTAGAAAAACTCAATTTCACAAAGAAATGAGGGAAACTAAGTGGGGTAAGCAAAGCGGAGTAGCCGGCAATCATAGACAGTAAAGTACACACCTAGGAACAGCCATAATCGGATAAGCACAATCAGAGTTCAAAAACCGACATTTAGAAAGTCAACATTTAGGCATATTGAACCCTAATCATGGCAAGACTATCATAACTTGGAGAATGACGGTAAAATATGATTTCAAATGGCAGCACGATAATATGATCAAGAATGAACACTTATGACAGCCAAACGATCAACAACAGTTCAAAGTCAAACCGACATTTCTCACAAAAGTCAACATAACAAGAAATTAATCGTATGCATAGCAACACATGACCAACTGATATGGAAATTAAGCACGGAACTCCCTAAGCATCCTAGAACAGTTCTATAAGTTCAGTTAATCCTAGTTCACACGAAACAGTCGGCACGCAAAACGAGGCAAACCGAAAAGTCAACTGAAAGTCAACCCCGACAAAATTCAGCAATCCACATGTCAAAAGATTCATATTGAAAAGTTATACAACTTACCTTGAAGCCATGGATGCAAAAAGTGAACGAGTTGAGAGGAATCAGTGAAAAATGTTGAAAACTAGGTTTCGGAGAACTGGAGCTGCAAAGCTCCGATTCGAACGTTCTAGGGCTTGAATCGATCGGAAAATGGAGGGGAAGGGAGCGACGGCGGTCGGCGTTGGTGGTGGCGACGGGAAACAGCGGCAACGGCGGTTTGAAAGAAGTGGTGGTCGGCGGCGATTTTAAATAGATAGGGGGTGTTTTCGGTGGGTTTGAACGAAAATGAAAGAAGGGAAGGAAGGAGAGAGAGGGAGACCGGATTTTTAAAGTGGGAATTTTCTGATTTTTGAAATTATTTTTGGCGAAAAGAAAAGGGTGTTTTCGCCAAAAAATTCAGTTAAAATGGACTGTCGGATTTTCGAAGTCGGTTTCGCCGAAAATGATAGTACGGTTTCGCCGAAAATTTTAGTTAAAATGGTTTCGCCGAAAACAAAAAATTTTCGAACCGAAAACAATGAACAGGGAGATTGAGTTCGAAAATTGAAAATCAGTTTCGCCGAAAACAGGGGTGGTTTCGCCGAAAATTTTGAACTGTTCGGGTTTTAAATATTTTCGCAAATTCGGCCAACTTCAGAAAATCACAGTTAAATCCACAAAAATCGGAATGACCTCAATCAACTTGCAACTGAATCTATGACATGCAGACTCTACATGAAAAATAATAAATCAAACAAACTGACACTTTTGGATCTCCCGAACCGACTCTAAAATACCAAGTTCAACAAGAATTAAAACAGACTCCAGCCGTGGGTTGCCTCCCACGAAGCGCTCTTTTATTAACGTCCTTGAGCTGGACGATACCTGGACGGTATTAGGAGACATCCCAACTTAGATTCTCCTTCACGCTCGCGTCAGAGTTCATGAAGTACAGCTTCGGGACTTCTCTGGTAAACGTGAATCTCTTCCCGTTCGCATGTAGTAGCTTGGTACGTCCGTTGGGAAGATGATCAACGAACTTGAATGGTACGAACAGCTCTCTGGAGAGGTCATCCTTCTTGAGTGTGACGATGGAAGGAATGAGGACTGTCGGTTTCTCCTTTTCTTTCTTCTTCGGCTTGTTATCACCAGGATCGGTGATCGTTAGTACTTCCTTAGGAGATGCTTTCGGCTCCTCCTTCCATACTTGTTCCGGTGCCGGTTTCTCGGAACTAGTAGATGGTGCAGCTGGCTCGATGGAAGACGATGGAATTTTTGGTATCCAGACCATTTGGGTCTTCGTCTTCTTGTTCTTTCCTCGAGGTCTGCTCGATGGTTTAGAAGAGGCTTGCAAATCTTTTCTTCTTCTTCTTAAGCGGGTTCTGAACCAAAATTTCTGGCTTCTTCGTAATGACCTGTTTAATATCTGCAGCAACAGCTGATCTAGAGACACTGGGAGAAGCATTAGTAATGAAGTTGACCGGAGTCAACCCCACCGTTTCAACAGCTAGGCAGTGAGATTCTTCATTCCTAGAGTCATATTTCATGCCATCTTTAAGACGGAACGTTTTTGTTTCTTTACCGACTCTTAAAGTTAAAGAACCATTTGGAACGTTAATATTCATTCCAGTAGTAGCCATGAAAGGTCGACCTATGAGAATGGTAGCATCATCTGTACTAGTATCCATAATCACATAATCAGCTAAGAACATGAACGGACCACATTTAGTGACAACGTCTTTAATCTCTCCCTTAGGGGTTTTAAGCGATCTATCAGCAAAGACGAGTTGCATACTAGGCGGTTCAAGTTCTCCTAGGTTTAAATTTTCATATAGACTCACATGCATAACATTAACTGATGCTCCTAGATTCACTAAGCAACGTTCAATCTCAACATCATTAATGACCAACGGCAAAGTAAAAGAACCAGGATCAGATAACTTAGCTGGATATGGAGAAACAGGTTTCTTAATACGAATGTCAGGATATCCTTCCTTGTTCCCCTTCATGCCAGTCTCGATCCTTGCATTTGGCAGCAATGCTCTAGGAAAAGGAGGCTTTACGACGTATGGTGCAAGAGGAGGATCCTCCTTAGGTGCCGGTTTCTGTTGCTCTTCTTCCTCTTCTTCCGGAGTTTCAGCGATCTTGCGTAAAACAGAATAAGCATCAACAATTAAGTTCAGGAGTTTTCGAGCAGTTACCATTTTAGCCTGTTCTTTTCTCGGGTTTGGCTCTGTCTGGCTTGGAAGCTGGCCAAATGGTCGACCAGATGCTAGCATGCTCGAGATGTTGTTCACGACTTGCTCAATTCTTTGTCCAGATGCTATCTGTTCTTGATTGAGAAGAGCTTGAGCCTTGAACTGACTGTCATGATCATCGAGTCTTGTGATGATCTGGCTGAGCTTCTTATCCAGGTCACTGACATTATTATCTCTTTGATGTTGCTGACCTGGATAGGTATTGTTAAGATATTGATTCTGGCGATTGCCAGGAGCAGTTCCATAATTACCCGGATTGCAATGCGGCGGCTGGTAGACACCTGCCGGCGGATGGTTAGGCTTCTGATCCTGAGCTAGACCAGCCGGGCGGTTATTCTGGTTCTGGTTATGATTGGCGCCAGCATTGTAGGGAGGTCTGTCTTGATAGTTCCCTTGCTGTCTGAAGTTATGATAACCAGCATAACCATTCTGATTATTGATGAAGCCTTGTTGGATGAAATTACCTCTTCGGCAGACCAGACTTCTGCCTTACCAAAATTCTGACAATGGCCTCCATTATGTGAGCAAGCTCCACACCACTCGCAATCAGTAACATAGACAGAAGCTGCCGGCGGCTTGATCGGTGTGGTAGACTTCTTCAAATGCTTCTTTACCTCTGCTTTGATAGTAGCTTCGAGATCTAGCTTGCTCCTTGATCCTTCAGATTGTCACTCCCAGTTCCTTGACTTGGAGGCACAGTTTGCGAAGTGAAGAAGAGCAGCTTCAGGAGTGAGTGTAGTGCAATCCCCTTCAGCTAGAGAATTGACCCACTTGGCAGATTCTTCTCGAAGTCCATGAGAGAAGATTTCAGCTAACTACCTCTGCTCGAATCCATGATGAGGGCAGGTGTAAAGAAGTTCTTGGAATCGATTCCAAGTATCATATAAGCTTTCTCCTTCTTTCTGGGAAAATCTGGCGATGCTGTCCTTGATGGCAGTTGTTCTGGCCGGAGGGAAGTATTCTTCAACAATGTCCTGAGCCAGAGTATCCCAATTGGTGTAGTAGCCAGGTGGTTTGCCAGTAAGCCACCTCTTAGCAGCGCCTTTCAAAGAGAACGGGAAAGCTCTCAGACAAAGAGTGTTTTTGTCGAGGTTTCCGTTCTTAAAAGTACTGCAGATATCAAGAAAGTCTGCAAGATGAGTGCACGGATTGTCTAGGGGCCTGCCTTCAAACTGTAAATCCCTAGAGATCATAGTCAAGAATGGAATCTTGATCTCATAGTCAGGATCTCCTTCTATGCGTGGAACGGCAATGGCAGATCGAACGCTAGTCGCGCTCGGCTTGTTATAGTCTGCTAGACTCTTCTGTGCAGGTGGTGGTGCCATTTGGTGGTAATCTATCGCCCATGGTAGGAGATTGCGGTGGTGAAAGTGATGCGGTGTATGAAGCGGATGAAGAGTGCGGTGAAGACGGAGATGAGGAACTCTCCTCCGGTTCCTCGATCTTGATCGGAGTGATGAATGGATTGGATCTGCCTTCCTTCAGAATCTGTGATCGTAGAGGTGTAACAGAACTGCCTGGATTCCCTGCAATCTTAGCCTGTTCGGTTTGAGAGCGAGTCCAAGGACGGTGAGGCATACACCTGTAAACCTACAGATAACAAAGACAAACAAAACCAGTGTAAAATCGAAGTGGGTGGAAAAAAATGAAAGATGGAAAGTAGAAGAATAAATTGTTAGTTCTTCTTTCGAACAATCAAAAGAAGTCCCCGGCAACGGCGCCAATTTGGTGAACCGCCCGGTCGTTGGTCGGGGTTCAACCAAATAAAAACTACTAATGCTAAAAAGCGTATAGCAGATCGTATTCCGAGGGTTTTCTATGATTGGTTATTTCAGAACTAGCAAAATATTCAAAGGTAAACACGTTGTGCGTGGTGTGAGTTCCATGACTTCTACTTCTAAGGAATGCAGAAAAATTAAAAAGATTAAACTAAAGCAGATTGAGAATTAGGGTTTGAAAACAAGGATGACAGACGAACTTAGACTTTGAATCCCCCTTCGTTCCCCAGAGCATTGGCAATCTACAGATCAGCGGATTTCGATTCTCATTCAATCAATTACTAAGACACCACCATAACTCCTTACCCTTAGGTTTAAGACCGGCGAACGTTCGCTCTATCCGTTCTAACTACCAAGATTAACTAGTCGCCCGGGTACGGTCGCCTCTCGCAACGACTTAATTAATTGGTGTGATTACTAGTGATTTATGAGTTACTCTTGCAGTGAATTAACCCTAACCGGTTCCTACGAAAGGCACACTCCAATTATAAGGTTAATTGTTCAATTCGATGTTCTAAAGTAAGGCGAGCGTTCGCTTCTATCCTTAGCTTAACCAGAATCTAATCCAGGTGATCAATCCAGACAAGAAACATGAACAATGAAGAACGAATCAAACATGAAAAAGAACTGATTGAATTTCGAATCTAATCACCGCCGATCTGTGACCGCTTTAAAGCCATGGGTCACTTAGGGTTCATCTAGTCTAAGCTCTAAAGGGTTTAGCTACTCATGATTATTACAAAAGAAACAAAGACAAGGAAAGAGTTCATCATTCAGAGGAAGAACAGAAAAGAATCTGAAAAACCTAATTTAGACGACTCTGGCAGACTTCGATCTTCAGTAAGTTAGACTCCTAGCTCCGGTTCTCCGAGATGGAAGGGATGGCGTCACGATCTCTATCCGGCTCTTCGAACTCCAGCTTTTCACTCCAGAACTTCAGAGAATTCTGGTTCGAAAAGTTGTGTGTTTGTAAATTATGATTGTCCCTCCTTTTGGGCCCCCCGGGTTAAGTATAAATACTTAACCCTAAATTAGCCGAGTGAGCCTAATATTTTCGCCGAATATTCCTTAAGAATTTCGGCGAAAATTCCTTTGAGTTCAGGGGCTGATTTCTCTGGTCTTGAATTTTGGTCCGAAGAGTTGATTGATTTCGCCGAAGACATGCTTTGACTCGGCACCAGTTGATTTGCACTATTGATTTCGCCGAAGAAGCAAGCCTGTTTTCGCCGAAAATGCAAGTGTGAATGGGTAGATTTCGGCTTGAACTTGATCGACTCCTTTGATCGATTCCGGTTTGATTCCTCGAGGTTCCTACGCCTTAGACATGTCCATGGCTACGTTATTTGACGGCAAAAACCTGTGCTAACACAAAAACACTAGAAAACCATCAAATAGACCCGAAACGGGCCAGGGTAACACAAACGGCATGAGATAGGGCAATCGATTAAATATTCGTTATTCTACCCTAAAAACCATGTCTTAAGCAAAGAAATGTCGCTTAAATGAGGCTGATAATCATGTAAGATCGAGTGTCATCAGTGGCCTAGAAGAGGCTTGCAGTTCCTTCTTCTTTGACGGCTTGGGAGAAACAGATTTCGGTTTCTGCTTGATAACCTGTCCAGCACCTGTAACAGCAACAGATCTAGGCACACTAGAAGAGATATTAGTGACGGATTTGACCGGAGTCAACTCCACGGTTTCAACAGCTGAGCAATGACATTCTTCATTCTTCGGATTATATTTCATTCCGTCTTTAAGGCGGAACGTGACAGTGTCTTTACCAACCCTTTGAGTCAAAGAACCATTTGGAACATTAATATTCATTCCAGTAGTAGCCATGAAAGGTCGACCTATGAGAATGGTAGAATCATCCTTACTAGTGTCAATGATCACATAGTCAGCTAAGAACGTGAACGGACCACATTTAGTAATGACATCTTTATTGCTCCTCTAGGCGTTTTAATTGATCTATCGGCAAAGACGAGTTGCATAGTAGTTGGTTCAAGTTCTCCTAGGTTTAATTTTTCGAATAAGCTCATAGGCATAACATTGACAGACGCGCTTAGATCCACTAAACTACGCTCTATTTCAATATCATTAATAACCAAAGGTAGCGTGAAAGAACCAGGATCAGAACACTTAGCTGGGTATGGAGAGGCAGGCTTCTTGCTACGAATGTCAGGATATCCTTCCTTGTTTCCCTTCACACCAGTCTCGATCCTTGCATTTGGCAGCATTGCTCTAGGAAAAGGAGGCTTCACGACGTACGATGTAAGAGGAGGATCATCCTCCTTAGGCGCCACTTTCTGTGCTTCCTTCTTCTCTGGAGTGTCAGACATCCTGCATAAATCAGAAGAAGTATTAGATAATGAGCTTGAAGGATCTTGAACAGTTACCATCTTGGCTTGCTCCTTTCTCGGATTTTGCTCTGTCTGGCTCGGAAGTTGGCCAAACGGTCGACCGGATGCCAGCATGCTTGAGATGTTGTTCACGGCTTGCTCAATTCTTTGTCCAGATGCTATCTGTTCTTGATTGAGAAGAGCCTGAGCCTTGAACTGACTGTCGTGATCATCGAGTCTGGTGATGATCTGGCTAAGCTTCCTGTCCAGGTCACTAACGTTGTTTTCTCTCTGACGTTGCTGCCCTGGATAGGTGTTATTCAAGTATTGGTTCTGGCGCTTGCCAGGTACAGTTCCATAGTTGCCCGGATTTTGATGCGGCGGCTGGTAGACACCTACTGACAGATGGTTAGGTTTCTGATCCTGAGCTGGACCAGCTGGCGGTTATTTTGGTTCTGGTTATGGTTGGCGCCATTATTGTAGGGAGGTCTGTCTTGATAGTTCCCTTGCTGCCTGAAGTTGCGGTAGCCAGCATAACCATTCTGATTATTAACGAAGCCTTGTTGAATGAAATTTACCTCTTCGGCAGACCAGACTTCTGCCTTACCAAAATTCTGACAACGGCCTCCGTTATGTGCGCATGCTCCACACCATTCGCAATCAGCAACGTAGACAGAAGCTGCCGGAGGTTTGATTGGTGTGGTAGACTTCTTCAAATGCTTCTCCACCTCTGCCTTGATAATAGCTTCGAGATCGAGCTTGCTCCTTGATCCTTCAGATTGTCGTTCCCAGTTCCTTGACTTGGAAGCACAGTTTGCGAAGTGAAGAAGAGCAGCTTCAGGTGTAAGTGTAGTGCAATCTCCTTCAGCTAGAGAATTGGCCCACTTGGCAGATTCTTCTCGAAGTCCTCGGGCAAAGATCTCAGCTAACTGCCTCTGTTCGAATCCATGATGCGGACAGTTGTAGAGAAGTTCTTGGAATTGATTCCAAGTATCATATAAGCTTTCTCCTTCTTTCTGGGAGAATCTGGCAATGCTGTCCTTGATGGCAGTTGTTCTGGCTGGCGGGAAGTATTCTTCAATGAAGTCCTGAGCCAAAGTATCCCAATTAGTGTAGTAGCCAGGTGGTTTGCCAGTAAGCCACCTCTTAGCAGGGCCTTTCAGAGAGAACGGGAAAGCTCTCAGACAACGAGTATTTTTGTCGAGGTTTCCTTCTTGAAAGTGCTGCAGAGATCAAGGAAGTCTGCAAGATGAGTGCACGGATTGTCTAGGGGCATGCCTTCGAATTTTAGATCCCTAGAGATCATGGTCAAGAATGGAATCTTGATCTCATAGTCAGGATCTCCTTCAATGCGTAGAATGGCAATGGCAGATCGAACGTTAGTCGCGCTCCACTTGTTATAGTCTGCTAGACTCTTCTGTGCAGGTGATGGTGGTGGTTGTGGTAGTTCTCCATTTGGTGGTGGTGGTGGTGGTAACTGATCGTCCATGGTAGGAGATGGAGGACGTGAAAGTGATGCGGTGTATGAAGCGGATGAAGATGACGGTGAAGACGGAGATGAGGAACTCTCCTTCAGTTCCTCGATCTTGATCGGAGTGACGGGTGGACTGGATCTGCCTCTCTTCAAAATCTGTGATCGTAGAGGTGGAGCAGAACTGCCTGGTCTCTCTGCACTCTTAGCCTGTTCGGTTTGAGAGCGAGTCCAAGGACGGTGAGGCATACACCTGTAAACCTACAGATAACAAAAACAAACAAAACCAGTGTAAAATCGAAGTGGATGGAAAGGTGAAAGATGGAAAATAGAAGAATAAATTGCCAGTTTTTCTTTCAAACAGTCAAAGAAGTCCTCGGCAACGGCGCCAATTTGATGATGCTGCAGGACAGTGATCAAATAATACAAAGCTAAAAGCTAAGCAGATCGTATTCCACAGGCCTTCTATGATTGACTACTACAAAAACTAGCAAAATACTCGAATGTAAGCACTTCGTGCGTGGTGTGAGTTCCACGACTTCTAATTCTAAGAAATGCAGAGAAAATTAAAAATTAAACTAAAGCAGATTGGAAATTAGGGTTGAAAACAAGGATGACAGACGAACTTAGACTTTGAATCCCCCTTCGTTCCCCAAAGCATTGGCTATCAACAGATCAGCGGATTTCAATTCTGATTCAATCAATTACTAAGACACCACCATAACTCCTGACCCTTAGGTTTAAGACCGGCGAACGTTCGCTCTATCCGTTCTAACTACCAAGATTAATTAGTCGCCTAGGTACGGTCGCCTCTTGCAATGACTTAACTTAACTGGTGCAATTACTAACGATTTATGAGTTACTCTTGCAGTGGATTAACCCTAACCGGTTCCTACGAAAGGCAAGCTCCAGTTATAAGGTTAATTGTTCAATTCGATGTTCTAAAGTAAGGCGAGCGTTCGCTTCTATCATTAGCTTAACAAGAATATAATCTAGGTGATCAATCCAGACAAGAAACATGAACAATGAAGAACAAATCAAACATGAAAGAGAACTGATTGAATTTCGAATCTAATCACCGCCAATCCGTGACCGCTTTAAAGCCCTGGGTCACTTTGGGTTCATCTAGTCTAAGTTCTAACGAGTTTAGCTACTCATCTTTGTCACAAAAGAATTAAAAACAAAGAAAGAGTTCATCATCCAGAGGAAGAACAGAAAAGAATCTGAAAAACCTAATTTAGACGACTTTGATAGACTTCGATCTTCCGTAAACTACACTCCTAGCTCCGAGTCTCTGAGGTGGAAGAGTTGGCATCACAATTTTTTTCCGGCTCTTTGAACTCTAACTCTTCGCTCTAGAACTTCAGAGAATTCTTCAAATTTTGATTTCGAAAAGTATATTATGATGTATTGTGTGTCCTGATTTGGTCCGCCGGTTAAGTATTTATACTTAACCCTAATACCTGCCGAATCAGCTTAATATTTTCGCCGAAAATCTTGAGGAATTTTCGGCGAAAATTCCTTCATAAATGGCTGGTGTCCGGCTATTTCCCTCCTGTGATTTTCGGACTGATGGTTCTTGGGGAAAACTTTGGGTTTTCGCCGAAAACTTCCTTGGCTGAGCATCAATGGATTTTTCCTTGCATTTTCGCCGAAAACCATGGGTTCTTTTCGCCGAAAATGTCAGTGTAAACGGGCAGACTTTTGGTTTGACTTGATTGGCTCCTTGGATCGATTCCGGTGTGATTCCTCGAGGTTCCAACGCCTTAGACACTTCCTTGGCTACTTTATTTGACGGCAAAAACCTGTGCTAACATAAAAACACTAGAAAACCATCAAATAGACCCGAAACGGGCCAAGGTAACACAAATGGCACGAGATAGGGCAATCGATTGAATATTCGTTATTCTACCCTAAAAACCATGTCTTAAGCAAAGAAATGTCGCTTAAATGAGGCTGATAATCACGTCAAATCGAGTGTCATCAAGCGTAGTGTTGTAATTAGGCTAACCCTTCAAACTGCGACCTAATGTAGCATTAAACTTCAGAACTTGATATCTTGAGCGTCTGGATTCCAATTTGACCACCGTTTGAACATGTGGCTTTGTATCAATTTGATCCAAATAATAGTATGACCTAAAAACTAATAATAAACGCCTTAGACAATGTGAAAATGTACCTCAAGGATCCTGAGAGGCTAATTGATGAGCCCCCTGTGCCGTAGACCACACCTGATCCACCCCTAACCCGAAGCCAAACCAAGGCCTTCAAGGAACGGCCCAACACCTACATGAAGGCATGGAGCAAGGAAGGGCATGAGGAGGATGCAGATAGGTTTTCCAAGGGTGGCTACACCCTTCTGGAAGTCAAAGACACCTCCCCAAAGTCGGAGCTGGAGTTGGAACAGGAAATGAAGCCCTGCCGGACACTGATGCTGAGAGCGGGCGCTGCCGTCGGCCTCGAGCCAAGCAAAGCACTCACTCCGAGCCCCAAACGAATTCTGATGGGCACCAGGCTCAGACCTTGGCCGGAAAACAACCCCAATGAAAGTCTTAAAGATGGCCCGAGTGATGTGAACCACTGTAACCATGGGCAGATGACCCTTGAACACCACAAGCTGATGATCCTAGCAACGAGAGAAACCTTCGAAACCGGTGCGGATAAGGGCTTTGAACCAATAGCTATAGAGAGCTAGGAACCAGAAGTATCAAGTTGAGGGCGCCACGCCAAGAGATGGATGCTCTTGATGATAAGCCAAACTGAAGGCCTCTATTTATAGGAGGGGTTAGGGAACAAGCTCTCCTAATCCTTCCTTCAATAGCTACTTCCTATTTAACTAATTAAATAATCTAAGTCCCAAAATAAGCTAAATTCTTCCTAAATAGTTTAACTTAAAGGGAAAATACAAAACAAGTAAAAAAGGAGTCTTGGGGTTGAAGTAAGTAGCCTAATTAGGCAAAACTAGAAAAACCAGGAAACCCTAATTCGGCGCCAGGACGTGTTTCCTACGCCAGTCCGGATTAGGTGATCTTCTTCCTAATCGGGTGGCAACTTCATGGTAGCTTCCTTAATTCTTCTAGGGATGGTTGGCCATGCTTCCTGGGCTTCTAGGGCTTCTAGGGCCGGTGGAAATTGGTCAAAGGCCTGAGCCAATTGATGGCTCGGCCTAGGTCGATCCTGTGTAGCGCTCTGGGCTGAGTTCGGCACCGAATCAGGGCCTGGCTTCGGGCCTCTAGGTGTTCTGCCCAGGCTTTTTATCTCCTGTCTCGGGCCATCTTTAGTGCTTGCCTTAGGAGTGTTTTCAGGACAAAGTCTGAGCCAGGTGTCCATCAGGATTCGTTTGGGGCTCGGAGCGAATGCTTTGCTCGGCCTGGGGCCGGTGGCGGCGCCTGGTCTTAGTATTAGCGCCCGGTGGGACTTCATTTCCTGGTCCAGCTCTGGCTCCCACTTTGGGTGGTGTCTTTGACTTCCAGTAGGGTGTAGCCTCCCTTGGAAAACCTATTCGCGTCCTCCTCATGCGTTTCCTTGCTCCATGCCTTCATGTAAGTGTTGAGTCGTTCCTTGAAGTCCTTGGTTTGGCTTCATGTTAGGGGTGGCTCAGGTCTGGTCCAGGGCACAGGGGCCTCATCATCCCCCCCTTCTTGAGGATGATTCGTCCTCAAATCCTGATCTGAATAGACATTATAATAGTAGGGTGTTAAGTCAGCCACATTGAATGTAGCACTTACCCCATAGGAATTGGGTAGGTCAAGGACATAGGCATTGTTGTTGACTCTCTAAAGGACTGTGTATGATCCATCCCCTCTAGGTAACATCTTGGACTTCCTCTGGTCGGGGAACCTATCCATCCTGAAGTGGATCCACAGTTGATCTCCGACTTCAAAGATTTTCTCCTTTCTCCTCGATTGGCGTTGCTGGTGTATTGGGCAGTCCTCCTTTAAATATTGGCCTTGGCCTTCTTGTGTAACTTCTTGAAGTAGGTTGCCTTCTCTTGACCACCTGCATCTAAGAACTCATGGATAGTTAGAGGTGATAAATCCAAGGGGTTTAGAGGGTTAAAGCCATAAAAAAGTTCAAAAAGGGGAGTATTGAGTGGCTAAGTGTACAACCCTATTATAAGCAAATTCCACGTGGGGTAAGTATTCTTCCCAAGTTTTAACGTTGCTTTTGATGATGGCCTTCAGCATTTGGGACAAGGACTGATTCATAACTTTGGTTTGGCCATCAATTTGAGGGTGGCAAGTGGTGGAGAACATCAATCGTGTTCCAAGCTTAGCCCACAAGGTCTTCCAAAACTAGCTTAGGAATTTGGAGTCCCTATCCGAGACTATGGTTTTGGGAGCTCCATGCAACCTGACTACTTCTTTAAAGAACAAATCAGCAATGTTGGAAGCATCATCAGTTTTGTGGCAAGCAATAAAATGAGCCATCTTAGAGAACCTATCAACGACTACAAAGATGGAATCCTTTCCTTTCCTAGTTCTAGGCAGTCCTAATATGAAATCCATCGACAAGTCAACCCATGGGTGCTCAGGAATGGATAAAGGGGTGTATAAGCCATAGGGTTTGAGTTTTGACTTAGCTCGTTGGCACTTGGAGCATTGAGCTATGAGCTTCTCCACATCATGGCGCATCTTAAGCCAATAGAAATGCTCCTTGAGGGTGGCCAAAGTTTTTGCCACGCCAAAATGTCCCATGAGGCCTCCTCCATGAGCCTCTAGGGTTAGGACAATCCTGCAAATGGTGAGGTAAACATAGCTTGGGTCCTTTGAATAAATATCCATCCTGTTGATAGAACTTCCCAAATCCTCCCTGTTGACAAGCTTCAAAGATACTCTTAAAATAGGGGTCAGTAGCATAAAGGTCTTTTATGTGTTCAAAGCCAATAAATTTAGTAGCAAGAACTGAGATTAAGGTATACCTTTGAGAGAGGGCATAAGCCACTATATTTTCCTTACTTTGCTTGTAGTGAATGATGTAGGGGAAGGATTTAATGAACTCTACCCACCTGGCATGTCTTTTGTTAAGCTTGTGTTGAGCCTTGAGGTACTTGAGTGATTCATGATCCGTGTGGATGATGAATTCCTTGGGCCACAAGTAATGTTGCCAAGTTTTCAAAGCTCTTACCAAAGCATAGAGTTCTTTGTCATAGGTGGGGTAGTTGAGGGTGGCACCACTTAGCTTCTCATTGAAGTAAGCGATGGGTCGTTTCTCTTGCATCACAACAGCTCCAATCCCTACTCCTGAAGCATCACACTTGATCTCAAAGGGCTTAGTGAAATCTGGCAGCATGAGCAATGGGGCTTCAGTGAGTTTCTTCTTTAGGGCTTTAAAGGCTTCTTGTTGTGGGTACCCCATTGGAAAGACAGATCTTTCTTGAGCACGGCTGTCAGTGGGGTAGCTATTGTGCTGAAATCCCTCACAAACCTTCGGTAGAAGCAAGCCAATCCATGGAAGATTCTAACATCAGTGATGTTATGAGGTGTGGCCCAGGACTTGATAGCTTCTATCTTGTCTTCATCCACACTAATACCTGCTGAGCTAACAACAAAGCCAAGAAAAACAAGATGATTTGTGCAAAAGGTGCACTTGGCCATGTTAGCATAGAGGTGTTCTTTCCTTAGGGTTTCTAAGACAGTTTTTAGGTGCCATAGGTGGTCATCTAAGTTCTTGGAGTAGATAAGTATATCATCAAAGTAGACCACGATAAATTTTCCAATGTAAGCTCTAAGAACTTGGTTCATTAATCTCATAAAGGTACTAGGTGCATTGGTTAGGACAAAAGGCATGACCATCCATTCATACAACCCTAATTTAGTTTTGAAGGCAGTTTTCCATTCATCACCTTCCTTCATTCGGATTTGATGATAGCATGACTTAAGGTCAATTTTAGAGAAGATAGTAGACCCATGTAGTTCATCAAGCATGTCATCTAATCTAGGAATAGGGCGGCGATACTTAACTGTAATGTTGTTGATGGCTTGGCAATCAACACACATCCTCCATGTCCCTTCCTTCTTGGGGACTAGGATAACAGGTAGAGCACAAGGGCTCATGCTTTCTCAGACGTAGCCTTTGTGCATTAGCTCTTCTATATGAGCTTGTATCTCTCTAGTATCTTCTGGATTGGTACGGTAGGCTGGCTTTGTTTGGCAAGGCAGCTCAGGGCACCAAGTCTATCTGGTGTTCAACCCCTCTTAGAGGGGGCAGTCCACTAAGGATTTCTTCAGGCAAAACATCCTTGAATTCCTGTAAGAGCGAGACAACAACACTAGGCAATGAGGTTTTAGGGTTAGAAATCAATACTCCTTGTAAAGAAGGATCACAAGGGGCTTCTTGGTAATTAGGGTTTGTTTGATCTCTCTTGGGGTAGCTAGGAGGTTTTCCCTTTGTTCAGCCTCACTTTTTTTAATCTCTTGGACCTTTAGGATCTAGTAATTCTATTTTTACACTTAGCGGACCACTCGTTTGTTCTCTCTTCTCTCTGTTTTTGAGCTCTCTCTCTTTTTTCTCTCGAATTTCTCTCCCATCTATTTGGTCTTTGAGAATCTCTGTGGGGGACAAAGGTTTTAGGATGTACTTCATATCTCCATGGATGACGCTGTACATGTTGGTCCTCCCATCACGTTTGGAGTACCTATCGAATTGCCAAGGTCTGCCAAGTAGTATATGGGCAACTTCCATGGGTACCACATCACATAAGATAATATCAATGTGTCTCCCTATGCAAGAGGGAACATGAGCTTGACGTGTTACCCTGATTTCCCCACAATTGCTAGGCAGTGTAGTGATGACACTCGATTTGACGTGATTATCAGCCTCATTTAAGCGACATTTCTTTGCTTAAGACATGGTTTTTAGGGTAGAATAACGGATATTCAATCGATTGCCCTATCTCGTGCCATTTGTGTTACCTTGGCCCGTTTCGGGTCTATTTGATGGTTTTCCAGTGTTTTTATGTTAGCACAGGTTTTTGCCATCGAATACGGTAGCCAAGGACGTGTCTTAGACGTTGGAACCCCGAAGAATCACACATAAATCAACCGGAGAAATCGCTCAAGTTAAAGAAAACGCCTGCCCCATTTACTCATGTGTTTTCGGCGAAAATACCCTTGGGTTTACGCCGAAAACGTAAGAAGGAATCCACTGCCCCGAGTATGAAGAAGTTATCGCCGAAATTCCTCTACTATTTTTGGCGAAGATCCCAGTGGAAATCAGAAAAATCTCGGGTTGATATAAATAGAGAACTCGGCGGCTAATGAAAAGGAGATATCACTTTTTGTACAACCGAACACACACACACCAACGACGACAGAGAGAGAGACAGGGCGAGTAGATAGAGTTTTAGGAGCAGGAACGGATCGTGACGCCATCCATCCACCTCGGAGAGCCAATGCTAGAAGTTGAAAATCCAGCAGATTGAAGCTGCTAGGAAGCATCGAAATTAGGTTTTGCAGTTCTTCTCTGTCTTCCTATCTGAGATGTGTTTCTTGTCTGTCTTTGATTCTTCTGTATTGAATATGAGTAGATAAACTCGTGTAGCTTAGATTAGATGAACCCTAAGTGACCCAGGGCTTAAAGCGGTCACGGATCGGCAGTGATTAGATTCGAAATTCATTCAGTTTCATCTTTCATGTTTGATTTGTTCTTCGTTTTCTGTGTTTCTTGTCTGGTTTGGCCACCTAGATTAGATTCTTGTTAAGCTAAGGATAGAAGCGAACGCTCGCCTTACTTTAAAACACCAAATCGAACAGTCAACCTTATAATTGGAGTGTGCCTTTTGTAGGAACCGATTAGGGTTGATCCGTTGCTAGAGTAACTCATTAATCACTAGAATTTGCACCAGTTAAGTTAAGTCGTTGCGAGAGGCGACCATACCCGGGCGGCTAATTAATCGTGGTAGCTAGATCGAATAGAGCGAACGTTCGCCAGTCTTAAACCTAAGGGTCAAGAGCTATGATGGTGTCTATGAAATGAATGAACTAGAATCAAAAATCGCTGGTCTGTGACTGCTGTTGCCTTGGTGATCTAAGGGGGATTCGAAGTCTAAGCTTGTCTGTCATCTTTCTAGTCAATTAATCAATCTTCAATCTTTCTTCGTTTTAATTTTCATTTCTTCTTATCTTTGCATTTTAGTATAGAAGTCGTGGAACTCACACCACGCACAACTTGTGTTTAAGCTTGAATTAAATTGCCAACATTTTTGAGTAAGGAAGTAGAGGAAACCCCTGGAATACGATCTGCTATAGCTTTTTCTTAGCATTAGTAGTTATTTGGTGGAACCCGAACAACGATCTTAGGTTCATCAAATTGGCGCCGTTGCCGGGGACCCTCTTCTATTTTGTTGAAAGAAGAGTTGGCATTTTTATTCTTCTACCTTTCCATCTTTCATTTTCCATCACACTTCGATTTTACACCGGTTGTGTTTGTTTTTGTCTCGTGCATATCATAGCAGGCACAGAAGCAGATCACTTCCGTTCCATCTTCCTTCACCACAATGGTTACTCTTAAGAGTGTTGCGGACTATAGTAAGCCGCGCGCATCTAACCTCCGATCACCCATCACCGTGCTTACTAATGACGATGATCCTGACTATGAGATTCAGATTCCTCTCTTGGAGCTAATCTCTAGGGACATACAATTCGAGGGAAGACCAGATGATAACCCTTACACACACATAACCAACTTTTTGGCTGTCTGCGACACTTCAAAGTCTGGAAATCTCAACAAGAATGTGCTATATCTCCGAGCGTTTCCATTTTCTCTCAGAGGTGCAGCTAAACAATGGCTTAGCAGTAAACTGCCAGGTCACTACACTGACTAGGAGGCATTAGCTCAAGATTTTGTTGAGGAATACTTTCCTCCCGCAAGGACAACCGCTTATAAGGATCGCATCTCCAGGTTCACTCAGAGAGAGAATGCAGGCCTGAATGACACTTGGAATGAATTCCAGTCTCTTCTCTTCGACTGCCCTCACCATGGGTATGAACAAAGGCAGCTGGCTAAATTCTTTGCTCGTGGTATGTGCAAAGAATCTGCAAACTGGGTCAACACCCTAGCTGGCGGAGATTGCACCGCTCTCACTCCTCAGGATGCTCTTCTGCATTTTGCTGAATGTGCTTCAAAATCTAGAAACTGGGAGAGGCAAATAGAAGGAACCAAGAGTCAGAGCCAGAGTCAGATAAATGTTCTAGAGCAGATCAAGGCAGAAGTTCAGAAACATCTGCAAGCAGCTGGTATTCCTCTCGACTCTCCGTCAGCTACCGTCTTTTCGGTTGACTGTGGATGGTGTGGATCATGTGCTCATAATGGCGGAAGTTGCCTCAATTTTGGTACAGCAGAAGTATGGTCTACAGAAAGGATCAACTTCATCGATCAGGGCTTCGCTAATAATCAGAAAGGCTATGCCGGTTACAGAAACTACGTGCCACGGAACCAGAGCAACCGGTTAGTAGATCCTTATTATAGACCTCCGGGATTCATTGGAGGACAACACCAGTTTCAGGCAAAGCCGTATTCAATAGGGACATGGATTATGAGAGGAAGTTTGATCAGATCATGGGCTGACTTGACGACCATGACATTCAGTTAAAAGCTCAAGCGGCACTTAATCAAGGATAAAGAGCTCAAAGTCAAAGAATAGAGGACGCTGTAAACACCATGGCTAGACTTTTTACTAGCAATCCCCTCCTTAATCCAGATGCATTTCAAGCAAATTTTGATACAAGGAGCGAACACGCTCAAGCTATTACCACTAGGAGTGGCAAGCAAACAACTGATCCAAAAGCTCCGGAACCTAACATGATACTAGATACTAGTGCTGCCATGGATATGCCAGAAATAGAAGATATCACAGAAGAGGAAGAAGAAGCACCTGCTCCCCCTCCTCCGCCGCCCAAGACAGCCCCTGAACCTGTCTTGGCGCCGTATGTACCTAGGATTCCTTTTCCAAAAGCTGCAAGGAGCAAAGCCAAGGATCACGACACTCAGTATAAGAAATGGTACAATGTTCTTAAGACTGTAGAAATCAAGATACCAGTGATAGACGCTGTAGAGATTATACCACCACTTGGGAAGTTCTTTAAAGACCTAGTGAAGAAAGTGAAGAGCGGCGAGGTGTACTCTATCACGCTCAGTAATGAATGCGCATCTATTCTAGGTGCGCCATCTCCCATTCGACAGCCGCCACCACCCCCAGCTAAGTGTCCTGATCCGGTTCTTTTACATTACCGTGCATTATTAATGGCATTAAAATTGATCGCAGTCTAGTTGATTTTGGTGCTTCTATTAATGTTATGCCTGTTTATTTATATGAAAAGCTGAATCTAGGGCAATTAAAACCGATTACTCTGCATCTCGTTTTAGCCGATAGGCCTGTCAAACAACCTAGAGGTATAATAGAAGATGTAACTGTTTGCTGTGGACCGTTTACTATACTGGCGGATTTTGTTATTTTAGATACTCGTGAGTTAGACGGAACACTCATCCTAGGTCGACCTTTCTTAGCAACTGCTGGTGTGAATATAAACTGCAAACAAGGCCTGTTAACTTTAAGTATAGGTCAAGAGAGTGTTGCATTCTGCATTAAAGATAGCATGAGATATTCTATTGCTCAAGATGATAAATGTTATGTTGTTGATCCCTTAGAGTCGGCCTCGGCCGACTCCTTTACTAATGCTTTATCTAGTGATCCGCTAGAGTTGTG
The DNA here is from genome assembly GCA_034768395.1 of Linum lewisii. Classification (NCBI taxonomy): domain Eukaryota; kingdom Viridiplantae; phylum Streptophyta; class Magnoliopsida; order Malpighiales; family Linaceae; genus Linum; species Linum lewisii. The sequence goes on from CM068297.1 coordinate 45,989,649, forward strand.
ATTGATTTCAGGGATTGATAATGCGTTAGAAGACCCAGAGCAGTGCTTATGGCAAGATGAGCTAGATGAACAAAAGGCGACATTCACACCCATCACTGCGCCTACCCATATTGAGCCAGCGTCGAGTCGGATTACTACTTCATATGAGAATCCGCCAGAACTCACTCTGAAGGAGCTGCCTGACCACTTGGAGTACGCATTTCTGGGGAAAGGACTACTAGTTACCTGTCATCATCAATGCGAATCTATCGCCAGAGTAGAAAGAGCAACTGATCGGGCTACTCAAGAAGCACGTCCGAGCTATTGCCTGGCAGTTGGCAGGCATCAGGGGCATCTCTGAAACCTTCTGCAAACATCGGATAGTTGCTGATGAAGAATTCAAACCAGTGAGACAACCCCAACGTCGACTTAACCCTCTGATGCAGGAAGTTGTAAAGAAAGAAGTACTCAAGCTTCGAGATGTCGGTATCATCTATCCTATTGCCGCCAGTCCTTGGGTCAGCCCGACTCAAGTCGTTCCGAAGAAAGGAGGAATCATAGTCATCCCTAATCCAAAGGGTGAACTCATTCCTACCCGAACAGTTACCGGATGGAGAGTCTGCATCGATTATCGACGACTCAATGATGCCACCAAGAAAGATCACTTCCCACTGCCATTCATTGATCAAATGCCTGAACGATTAGCTGGTCATGAATACTACTGCTTCTTAGACGAGATGTCTGGCTACTTTCAGATCCCCATCGAGCTTGATGATCAAGAGAAGACGACCTTCACATGCCCGTTTGGTACGTTTGCTTATCGTCGCATTCCTTTTGGTTTATGTAATGCTCCCGCCACCTTTCAGAGATGCATGCTTGCTATATTCGGGGATCTGGTAGAGAATGTGGTAGAGGTGTTCATGGATGACTTCTCCGTCTATGGGGATTCATTTTCTAAGTGCCTGGCTAATCTGGATAAGGTGCTAGCTCGTTGTGAGGAGACCAATCTAGCTCTTAGTTGGGAGAAGTGTCACTTCATGGTTATAGAAGGTATTGTTCTTGGCCATAGAATATCTAAGAAAGGTATAGAAGTAGATCGTGCTAAGCTTGAGACCATTGCCAGCTTACCACCGCCGACCTCAGTTAAGACAGTGCGAAGTTTCCTTGGTCATGCTGGTTTTTACCGAAGATTCATTAGAGATTTCTAAAAAATCACTCTTCCGATGACGAAGCTGCTTGAGAAAGATGTTCCTTTCATCTTTGATAAAGCTTGTCTTGAAGCTTTTGAGACCTTGAAGACTCAACTGACCACCGCACCGATTCTTACAGCACCAGATTGGAATCTTCCATTCGAGATCATGTGCGATGCTAGCGACTTCGCCGTTGGCGCGGTTCTTGGTCAGAGAAAGGAAAAGAGGTTTCATCCTATCTACTTTGCGAGCAAGACGCTCAATGATGCTCAGAGAAACTACACTACTATAGAGAAAGAGCTTCTGGCTATCGTTTTCTCCTTTGATAAGTTTAGACAGTATCTGGTTCTTTCGCATACCATTGTCTACACAGATCATGCTGCCCTGCGCCATTTATTAGCCAAGCAGGACTCGAAGCCACGTCTCATCCGATGGATCCTTCTACTCCAAGAGTTCGACATTGAAATTAAAGACAAAAAGGGAGCAAAAAATCTAGCAGCGGATCATCTTTCCCGATTGGAGGAATCACAAACAGGTAAGTCTACTACCCCTATCAATGACTCTTTCCCTGACGAGTTGTTGCGTGTTGAAACGTATGAACAGGTTAACAGCATAGCTATCGAGCCCTGGGCAATTCCTCACGCTCAAGATCTGAGTAATGCCGCCAATTCAGATGAGCCTTGGTATGCAACTTTGGCTAACTATCTCTCGCACTGCATTGTACCTCCTGAACTGGATTTCAATGCATGCAAAAAGCTCTTTAAAGAAGCCAAGTCATACTTCTGGGATGAGCCTTTCTTATACCGCATCAGTCTTGACGGGATGATCCGGATATGTGTCTCTTACACTGAAGCAGCGGACATCATGCGTAAGTGCCATAAAGGATAGTTCGGTGGACATTTTGCAGGAAACCGCACCGCAAGAAAGGTACTCGAAACAGGTTTCTATTGGCCTTCAATTTGTAGTGACTGCGACGTCTTTGCCCGACGTTGTGATGCATGCCAGCGATCAGGTAACATCTCAAACCGTAATGAGATGCCCCAAATTGTTTCTTTACCTGCTGAAATTTTTGATGTTTGGGGAATCAATTTTATGGGTCTGTTCACACCCTCCAACGGAAACAAGTACATTCTTGTAGCCGTTGATTACGTTTCTAAGTGGGCCGAGGCTGAAGCTTTACCCACTAATGATTCTAGAGTGGTGGGTCGGTTCCTTACTCGTCTCTTAAAGCGGTCACAGATCGGCGGTGATTAGATTCAAAATTCATTCAGTTTCATCTTTCATGTTTGATTTGTTCTTCGTTTTCTGTGTTTCTTGTCTGGTTTGGCCACCTAGATTAGATTCTTGTTAAGCTAAGGATAGAAGCGAACGCTCGCCTTACTTTAAAACACCAAATCGAACAGTCAACCTTATAATTGGAGTGTGCCTTTCGTAGGAACCGATTAGGGTTAATCCATTGCTAGAGTAACTCATTAATCACTAGAATTTGCACCAGTTAAGTTAAGTCGTTGCGAGAGGCGACCGTACCCAGGCAGCTAATTAATCGGGTAGCTAGATCGGATAGAGCGAACGTTCGCCAGTCTTAAACCTAAGGGTCATGAGTTATGATGGTGTCTATGAAATGAATGAACTAGAATCGAAAATTGCTGGTCTGTGACTGCTGTTGCCTTGGTGATCTAAGGGCGATTCGAACTCTAAGCTTGTCTGTCATCTTTCTAGTCAATTAATCAATCTTCAATCTTTCTTCATTTTAATTTTCATTTCTTCTTATCTTTGCGTTTTAGTATAGAAGTCGTGGAACTCACACCATGCACAACTTGTGTTTAAGCTTGAATTAAATTGCCAACATTTTTGAGTAAGGAAGTAGAGGAAACCCCTGGAATACGATCTGCTATAGCTTTTTCTTAGCATTAGTAGTTATTTGGTGGAACCCGAACAATGATCTTAGGTTCATCAAATTGGCGTCGTTGCCGGGGACCCTCTTCTATTTCGTTGAAAGAAGAGTTGGCATTTTTATTCTTCTACCTTTCCATCTTTCATTTTCCATCACACTTCGATTTTACACCGGTTGTGTTTGTTTTTGTCTTGTGCAGATCATAGAAGGCACAGAAGCAGATCACTTCCGTTCCATCTTCCTTCACCACAATGGTTACTCTTAAGAGTGTTGCGGACTATAGTAAGCCGCGGGCATCTAACCTCCGATCACCCATCACCGTGCTTACTAATGATGATGATCCTGACTATGAGATTCAGATTCCTCTCTTGGAGCTAATCTCTAGGGACATACAATTCGAGGGAAGACCAGATGATAACCCTTACACACACATAACCAACTTTTTGGCTGTCTGCGACACTTCAAAGTCTAGAAATCTCAACAAGAATGTGCTATATCTCCGAGCGTTTCCATTTTCTCTCAGAGGTGCAGCTATACAATGGCTTAGCAGCAAACCGCCAGGTCACTACACTGACTGGGAGGCATTAGCTCAAGATTTTGTTGAGGAATACTTTCCTCCCGCAAGGACAACCGCTTATAAGGATCGCATCTCCAGGTTCACTCAGAGAGAATGCAGGCCTGTATAAAACTTGGAATGAATTCCAGTCTCTTCTCTTCGACTGCCCTCACCATGGGTATGAACAAAGGCAGCTGGCTGAATTCTTTGCTCGTGGTATGCACAAAGAATCTGCAAACTGGGTCAACACCCTAGCTGGCGGAGATTGCACCGCTCTCACTCTTCAGGATGCTCTTCTGCATTTTGCTGACTGTGCTTCAAAATCTAGAAACTGGGAGAGGCAAATAGAAGGAACCAAGAGTCAGAGCCAGAGTTAGATAAATGTTGCAGAGCAGATCAAGGCAGAAGTTCAGAAGCATCTGCAAGCAGCTGGTATTCCTCTCGACTCTCCGTCAGCTACCGTCTTTTCGGTTGACTGTGGATGGTGTGGATCATGTGCTCATAACGGCGGAAGTTGCCTCAATTTCGGTACAGCAGAAGTCTGGTCTACAGAAGAGATCAACTTCATCGATCAGGGCTTCGCTAATAATCAGAAAGGCTATGCCGGTTACAGAAACTACGTGCCACGGAACCAGAGCAACCGGTTAGTAGATCCTTATTATAGACCTCCGGGATTCATTGGAGGACAACACCAGTTTCAGGCAAAGCTGTACTACAATAGGGACATGGATTATGAGAGGAAGTTTGATCAGATCATGAGCCGACTTGACGACCATGACATTCAGTTAAAAGCTCAAGCGGCGCTTAATCAAGGACAAAGAGCTCAAAGTCAAAGAATAGAGGACGCTGTAAACACCATGGCTAGACTTTTTACTAGCAATCCCCTCCTTAATCCAGATGCATTTGAAGCATATTCCGATATAAGGAGCGAACACGCTCAAGCTATTACCACTAGGAGCGGCAAGCAAACAACTGATCCAAAAGCTCCGGAACCTGACATGATACTAGATACTAGTGCTGCCATGGATATGCCAGAAATAGAAGATATCACAGAAGAGGAAGAAGAAGCACCTGCTCCCCTTCCTCCGCCGCCCAAGACAGCCCCTGAACCTGTCTTGGCGCCGTATGTACCTAGGATTCCTTTTCCAAAAGCTGCAAGGAGCAAAGCCAAGGATCACGACACTCAGTATAAGAAATGGTACAATGTTCTTAAGACTACAGAAATCAAGATACCAGTGACAGACGCTGTAGAGATTATACCACCACTTGGGAAGTTTTTTAAAGACCTAGTGGAGAAAGTGAAGAGCGGCGAGGTGTACTCTATCACGCTCACTAATGAATGCGCGTCTATTCTAGGTGCGCCATCTCCCATTCTAAAACCGCCACCACCCCCAGCTAAGTGTCCTAATCCCGGTTCTTTTACATTACCGTGCATTATTAATGGCATTAAAATTGATCGCAGTCTGGTTGATTCTGGTGCTTCTAATAATGTTATGCCTGTTTATTTATATGAAAAGCTGAATCTAGGGCAATTAAAACCGATTACTCTGCATCTCGTTTTAGCCGATAGGTCTGTCAAACGACCTAGAGGTATAATAGAAGATGTAACTGTTTGCTGTGGACCGTTTACTATACTGGCGGATTTTGTTGTTTTAGATACTCGTGAGTTAGACGGAACACTCATCCTAGGTCGACCTTTCTTAGCAACTGCTGGTGTGAATATAAACTGCAAACAAGGCCTATTAACTTTAAGTATAGGTCAAGAGAGTGTTGCATTCTGCATTAAAGATAGCATGAGATATTCTATTGCTCAAGATGATAAATGTTATGTTGTTGATCCCTTAGAGTCGGCCTCGGCCGACTCCTTTACTAATGCTTTATCTAGTGATCCGCTAGAGTTGTGTTTGATTTCAGGGATTGATAATGCGTTAGAAGACCCAGAGCAGTGCTTATGGCAAGATGAGCTAGATGAACAAAATACGACATTCACACCCATCTCTGCGCCTACCCATATTGAGCCAGCGTCGAGTCAGATTACTACTTCATATGAGAATCCGCCAGAACTCACTCTGAAGGAGCTGCCTGACCACTTGGAGTACGCATTTCTGGGAAAGGACTGCCAGTTACCTGTCATCATCAATGCGAATCTATCGCCAGAGTAGAAAGAGCAACTGATCGGGCTACTCAAGAAGCACGTCCGAGCTATTGCCTGGCAGTTGGCAGACATCAGGGGCATCTCTGAAACCTTCTGCAAACATCGGATAGTTGTTGATGAAGAATTCAAACCAGTGAGACAACCCCAACGTCGACTTAACCCTCTGATGCAGGAAGTTGTAAAGAAAGAAGTACTCAAGCTTCTAGATGCCGGTATCATCGATCCTATTGCCGCCAGTCCTTGGGTCAGCCCGACTCAAGTCATTCTGAAGAAAGGAGGAATCACAGTGATCCCTAATCCAAAGGGTGAACTCATTCCTACCCGAACAGTTACCAGATGGAAAGTCTGCATCGATTATCGACGACTCAATGATGCCACCAAGAAAGATCACTTCCCACTGCCATTCATTGACCAAATGCTTGAACGATTAGCTGGTCATGAATACTACTGCTTCTTAGACGGGATGTCTGGCTACTTTCAGATCCCCATCGAGCTTGATGATCAAGAGAAGATGACTTTCACATGCCCGTTTGGTACGTTTGCTTATCGTCGCATTCCTTTTGGTTTATGTAATGCTCCCGCTACCTTTCAGAGATGCATGCTTGCTATATTCGGGGATCTGGTAGAGAATGTGGTAGAGGTGTTCATGGATGACTTCTCCGTCTATGGGGATTCATTTTCTAAGTGCCTGGCTAATTTGGATAAGGTGCTAGCTCGTTGTGAGGAGACCAATCTAGCTCTTAGTTGGGAGAAGTGTCACTTCATGGTTACAAAAGGTATTGTTCTTGGCCATAGAATATCTAAGACAGGTATAGAAGTCGATCGTGCTAAGCTTGAGACCATTGCCAGCTTACCACCGCCGACCTCAGTTAAGACAGTGGGAAGTTTCCTTGGTCATGCTGGTTTTTACCGAAGATTCATTAGAGATTTCTCCAAAATCACTCTTCCGATGATGAAGCTGCTTGAGAAAGATGTTCCTTTCGTCTTTGATAAAGCTTTTCTTGAAGCTTTTGAGACCTTGAAGACTCAACTGACCACCGCACCGATTCTTACAGCACCAGATTGGAATCTTCCATTCGAGATCATGTGCGATGCTAGTCTTGGTCAGAGAAAGGAAAAGAGGTTTCATCCTATCTACTTTGCGAGTAAGACAATCAATGATGCTCAGAGAAACTACACTACTATAGAGAAAGAGCTTCTGGCTATCGTTTTCTCCTTTGATAAGTTTAGACAGTATCTGGTTCTTTCGCATACCATCGTCTACACAGATCATGCTGCCCTGCGCCATTTATTAGCCAAGCAGGACTCGAAGCCACATCTCATCCGATGGATCCTTCTACTCCAAGAGTTCGACATTGAAATTAAAGACAAAAAAGGAGCAGAAAATCTAGCAGCGGATCATCTTTCCCGATTGGAGGAATCACAAACAGGTAAGTCTACTACCCCTATCAATGACTCTTTCCCTGACGAGCTGTTGCGTGTTGAAACGTATGAACAGGTTAACAGCATAGCTATCGAGCCCTGGGCAATTCCTCACGCTCAATATCTAAGTAATGCCGCCGATTCAGATGAGCCTTGGTATGCAACTTTGGCTAACTATCTCTCACACGGCTTTGTACCTCCTGAACTGGATTTCAATGCACGAAAAAAGCTCTTTAAAGAAGCCAAGTCATACTTCTGGGATGAGCCTTTCTTATACCACATCAGTCTTGACAGGATGATCTGGAGATGTGTCTCTTACACTGAAGCAGCGAACGTCATGCGTAAGTGCCATAAAGGACAGTTCGGAGGACATTTTGGAGGAAACCGCACGGCAAGAAAGGTACTCGAAACAGGTTTCTATTGGCCTTCAATTTTTAGTGACTGCGACATCTTTGCCCAACGTTGTGATGCATGCCAGCGATCAGGTCACATCTCAAACCGTAATGAGATGCCCCAAATTGTTTCTTTAACTGTTGAAATTTTTGATGTTTGGGGAATCGATTTTATGGGTCCGTTCACACCCTCCAACGGAAACAAGTACATTCTTATAGCCGTTGATTACATTTTTAAGTGGGCCGAGGCTGAAGCTTTACCCACTAATGATTCTAGAGTGGTGGGTCGGTTCCTTACTCGTCTCTTAAAGCGGTCACGGATCGGCGGTGATTAGATTCGAAATTCATTCATTTTCATCTTTCATGTTTGATTTGTTCTTCGTTTTCTGTGTTTCTTGTCTGGTTTGGCCACCTAGATTAGATTCTTGTTAAGCTAAGGATAGAAGCGAACGCTCGCCTTACTTTAAAACACCAAATCGAACAGTCAACCTTATAATTGGAGTGTGCCTTTCGTAGGAACCGATTAGGGTTGATCCATTGCTAGAGTAACTCATTAATCACTAGAATTTGCACCAGTTAAGTTAAGTCATTGCGAGACGCGACCGTACCCGGGCGGCTAATTAATCGTGGTAGCTAGATCGGATAGAGCGAACGTTCGCCAGTCTTAAACCTAAGGGTCAGGAGTTATGATGGTGTCTATGAAATGAATGAACTAGAATCGAAAATCGCTGGTCTGTGACTGCTGTTGCCTTGGTGATCTAAGGGGGATTCGAAGTCTAAGCTTGTCTGTCATCTTTCTAGTCAATTAATCAATCTTCAATCTTTCTTCGTTTTAATTTTCATTTCTTCTTATCTTTGCGTTTTAGTATAGAAGTCGTGGAACTCACACCATGCACAACTTGTGTTTAAGCTTGAATTAAATTGCCAACATCTTTGAGTAAGGAAGTAGAGGAAACCCCTAGAATACGATCTGCTATAGCTTTTTCTTAGCATTAGTAGTTATTTGGTTGAACCCGAAAAAACGATCTTAGGTTCATCATGTAGCTGGTAGGGTTTTAAATGCTTGAGGGTTGAGAGGCCAAGACCCTCCACTAACTCGGTGCTCACGACATTGGTACAACTTCCTCCATCTATGACCATACTACAAATTTTATTTTTAATCACGCACCTGGTATGGAAGAGGTTATCTCGTTGCTCCCAACCTTCCTCCACGACCTGGGTGCTAAGGACGTGTAGGGAGACGACAGAGAATTGGCGGGCGTGCTTCGACGGTCGAGGCGCGATGGGGCTGTGGGGCACGTCGGGCTCAATCGGCGCTCGAGGTCAGTCAGGTGACGCGGGCCGGTGCTCGGGTCTGGGCGAGACCGGGGCTTGAGATAGGGCCCGGGTCAAGGACCGGGTAACAACTCTTGTCAGGGCGGGGACGTCGGTTGGCTTCGAGGTGGAGTGTTCTTCGGCCATGGGGCTGGCATCGGGGTCGGGAGTTGGGAGTCGATCCGGGGTCAGGCTGGACTCCGGGTGATCCTTGTGCTGGGTCTGATCGGCATTGATGCCAGTTGGCGGGCTGGCTCGGGCCAGGGGTTATGCTGGGAAGGTGCGGGGCGGGTATGGGCCTGGGGCCGGGCTGATGTCGATCCGGGGTTGGGACAGGTGCTGTACTGGGGCTGAGCAGGCGCTACCCCGGGGTGGGGCTGAGCGCGGACCCGAGGTGGACCCGGATGCTGGCTCGGGGCAGCTCCGGTAAAGTTTTGGCTTCCCTCTCCAACCGCTCTAGGGTTGGTTGGATCTGTCTCATGAGTTGGGACACGTTGGCTATGGTGGCTTCAAGCTTGTCTAACCTCTCACTTGTCATGGTTAGTAAAATACACGAAAGCAAGGGGTTTGGCCTCACAATTCTCTCGAAAGATCCTTACTCTCTCTTGATTTTTCCTCTCGTGTTTGAAAATTTAATAGTAATCACTCAACGGCAAGCAGAACAAGTAAATTTCCGCTTCAAGCAGTTGCAAGTTTCTTTAAAGTTATTGAGGAAGGTCTTACCGATTGGTGGCACCAAGACATGAACTCCTAGTGCTCCCTTCGTAGCTAGTGAGCACTTTGGGGATGATCTTCGATGGGGAGGTAGTGCTAGCTTGGGTGTAGGGTATAGGAAAGAAAGCTTTATTTTGCCTCTATCCCCTCTTCTTAAGAATGCCCTTACAACGAGAAAAATATTTTTGGCAAGGGTGGCCTTGTTTTTTTTTCTTAGCCTTTTGATATTTTCTGGATGGCTTTTGATGGCCACCAATTTTTCTTTGCCGTACAATAGAAACTTAAAGTATAAGGATATGGAACAAATAGGTATTTTTCAAAGCTATTTTCTAAAGAGCAAGAAATTAAAGGATATGGATCCAAGAATGAACTTGGAAACTAGGATAGGGGTTGGTCCTAGTGTTGAACCGAAGCTCTGATACCAACTGATGTGAACCGCTACAACCGTGAGCAGACGACCCTTGAACACCACAAGCTGATGATCCTAGCAGCGAGAGAAACCTTCAGAACCGGGGTGGATAAGGACTTTGACCCACTAGCTATAGAGAGCTAGGAACCAGAAGTATTAAGTCGAGGGCGCCACGTCAAGAGATGGATGCTCTTGATGATAAGCCAAACCCTAAGCAATGCAACAACGAGCAAAGGCTTGAAGGGAAAAGAACATATGTTCTAAAAAGGGGGTTTATTAATCAAAGGATGAGGACAAAAGGGTGGCCGACGGCCTCTATTTATAGGAGGGGTTAGGGAACAAGCTCTCCTAATCCTTCCTTAAATAGCTACTTCCTATTTAACTAATTAAATATTCTAAGTCCCAAAATAAGCTAAATTCTTCCTAAATAGTTTAACTAAAAGGAAAAACACAAAACAAGTAAAAAAGGAGTCTTGGGGCTGAAGTAAGTAGCCTAATTAGGCAAAACCGGCAAAATCGGGAAACCCTAATTCGGTGCCTGGGCGTGTTTCCTACGTCGGTCCGGATTAGGTGATCTTCATCCTAATTGGGTGGCACCTTTGTGGCAGCTTCCTCAATTCTTCCAGGGACGGTTGGCCATGCTTCCTGGGCTTCTAGGTCTTCTAGGGCCGGTGGAAATTGGTCAAAGGCCCGAGCCAATTGATGGCTCAGCCCAAGTCGAACCGGTGTAGCGCTCTGGCCTCTAGGTGTTCTGCCCAGACTTTTTATCTCCTATCTTGGGCCATCTTTAGAGCTTTCCTTGGGAGTGTTTTCAGGCCAAAGTCTGAGCCTGGTGCCCATCATAATTTGTTTGGGGCTTGGAGCAAATGCTTTGCTCGGCCCAGGGCTGGCGGCGGCGCCTGGTCTTAGTATTAGCGCCCGGCGGGGCTTCATTTCCTGGTCCAGCTCCGGCTCCCGCTTTGGGGAGGTGTCTTTGACTTCCAGTAGGGTGTATCCTCCATTGGCAAACCTATCCGCGTCCTCCTCATGCCTTTCCTTGCTCCATGCCTTCATGTAAGTGTTGAGCCATTCCTTGAAGGCCTTGGTTTGTCTTCGGGTTAGGGGTGGCTTAGGTCTGGTCTGGGGCACAGGGGGCTCATCACCGAGACAGAAGATAAGAAGCTTGGGTAGAACTCCCAAATGCCCCGATCCGGCGCCAAACTAAGCCCGAAGTGCAACACCGGAGCGACTTGGGCTGAGCCAACAATTGGCTCGGGCCTTTGACAAATTTCCACTGGCCCTAGAAGCCTTAGAGGCACAGGAAGTATGGCCAACCGTCCCTGGAAGAATTGAGGAAGCTGCCACGAAAGTGACACCTAATTTGGAAGAAGATCACCTAATTCGGGCGGGTGGAGGAACACGCCCGGGCGCCAGATTAAGGTTTCTCGGTTTTGCCGGTTTTTGCCCAAATAGGCTATTTCTTCGGCCCCAAGACTTCCTTGACTTGTTTTTTGTTTTCCCTTTTAGTTAAACTATTTGGGAAGAACTTAGCTTATTTTGACTTTAGAATATTTAATTAGTTGATTAGGAAGTAACTATTTAAAAAGGATTATGAGCGCTTGTTCCCTAACCCCTCCTATAAATAGAGGCCGTCGGCCACCCTTGTAACACACCCTTTGATTAATAAACCCCCTTTGATTCAAAACTTATGTTCTTTTCCCTTCAAGTCTTTACTTGTTGTTGCATTGCTTAAGGTTGTCTTATCATCAAGAGCATCCATCTCTTGGCGTGGCGCCCTCGACTTGATACTTCTAGGGGTCGTTTGTGACAGAGAATTGGTTTGGAGAGAATTCAATTCTCTAGAGAATTGAATTCTCTGAGAATTGGGCATTCTAGGTTATTTCGAAAATCAACCGTTTGGATGAGTGAATGTATGAGATTCTTGGGGTGAAAAAAAATAAATACAAATAAAATATTTAATGTGAAAAATACCAAAATACCCAACTTTACCTTATCCCTTTTACCTTCTTCCCCTTAAAAAGGGTATTATTGTCATTGCCCCTAGAATGTCACATTCTAGGCTTTCCATCAGAGAATTTGGAAGGGGTCCGAATTCTAGGATGGGCCCACTCCTAGAATTCAATTCTAGGTAATTCCGGGCACTTTTTTACAAAACAAACGATGGAATTTATTGAATTCTAGGATGAGGCCCAATTCTAGGCAATTGTCACCCCCGAATTCTCTGTCACAAATGACCCCCTAGTTCCTAGCTCTTTTATAGCTAGTGGGTCAAAGTCCTAATCCGCCCCGGTTCCATAGGTTCTTCACGAGTGCTAAGAGATTAGCTTGTGGTGTTCAAGGGTCATCTACCCACGGCTGCATCGGTTCACATCAGTTGGTATCAGAGCTTCGGTTCAACACTAGGACCAACCCATATCCCAGTTTCCAGCTGGTGGCCATCGAACCATCAAAATATAAAAGAAAGTTAAGAAAGCAAAAGAATGACTACAAAAAAAAACAAGCAAGGCCACTCTTGACAAACTAATCTCTTTCGTGTAAGAGCATTCTTAGGAAGAGGGAATAGAGGGAGAAAGAAAAGCTTTCGTTGCCCAAGACCCTACACCCAAGAAGTACTCACCGGCCCTAGCTACGGAGGAAACCCTAGATTTCAAGTCGTGGTGCCACCGATTGGTAAGTCCTTCCTCAATAGCTTTGAAGAAACTTGCAACTACTTGAAGTAGAAATTTACTTGTTCTGCTTTCCTTTGAGTGATTACTATTAAATTTTAAACACGAAAGGGAAAATCAAGAGAGAGTGAGGATCTTTCGAGAGAATTGTGAGGCCAAACCGATTTTTTTCATGTGTTTTCTACTAACCATGACAGATAAGAGGTTAGACAAGCTTGAAGCCACGATACAAATCGTTTCCCAAGTCATGAGACAGGTCCAAGCCACCTTAGACCGACTAGAGAGAGAAGCCAGAACTTTACCGAAGCAGAAATGAGCCAGCACCCTAGCCAGCCCCGGAGTCGCCCAGGCCCAGCCCCGGGCCAACTCTCAGCCCCGCCCCGGGGTAGCACATGCTTAGCCCCGACATAGCACCCGTCTCAGCCCCCGATCGACATCAGCCCGGCCCCGGGTCAGCACCCCGCCCAACATCACTCCTGCCTAGAGCCAGCCCGCCACCCGACATCGATGCCGATCAGGCCGAGCGCCAGGATCACCCGGAGTCCCATCCTAACCCGGATCGGCACCCGGCTCCCAACTCCGACGCCAACCCCACGACCAAAGAGCACTCCACCACAGAGCGACCCGACGTCCCCGCCCCGACTAGAGTTGTCACCCCGGAGTGCCCCGATCGCAGAAGCACGCCCGCCGATTCTCTGCCGTCTCCCGACGCGTCCTTAGTGCCCAAATCGTGGAGGAAGGTTGGGAGAAATGAGATAACCTCTTCCATACCAGGCGCTTAAAAATAAAATTTGTAGTATGGTAATTGATGGAAGAAGTTGTACCAACACCGTGAGCACCAATTTAGTGGAGGGTCTTGACCTTCCAACCCTAAAACATCTGAAACCCTACAAGCTACACTGGCTAAGCAACTTCGGGGAATTAAGGGTGACCCATCAAGGTCACATTCCCTTTTGCATAGGAAGATACACTGATATCATCCTATGTGATGTGGTTCCCATGGAAGCTGTCCATATACTACTTGGGAGGCCTTGGCAATTCGATAGGTACTCCAAACATGATGGGAGGACCAACAGGTACAGCCTTATCCATGGAGACACGAAGTACATCTTAAAACCTTTGTTCCCCACCGAAATTCTCAAGGACCAAATAGATAGGAGAGCAATCCGAGAGAAAAAAGAGAGAGAGCTCAAAAAAGAGAGAAGAGAGAACAAACGAGTGACCCCAAGTGTAAAAATAGAATTACAAGACCCTAAGGGTCCAAGAACTCAAAAAAGCGAGACTGAACAAAGAAAAAACCTCCTAGCAACCCCCTAGAGAGATCAAACAAACCCTACTTACCAGGAGGCCCCTTGTGATCGTCCTTTACAAGGAATGCATGATTACTAACCCTAACACCTCGTTTCCTAGTGTTGTTGTCTCACTCTTACAGGAATTTGAGGACGTCTTCCCTGCAGAAATCCCTAGTGGACTGCCCCCACTAAGAGGAGTTGAGCACCAATAGACTTGGTCTCGGGAGCTGCCTTGCCAAACAAGCCAGCCTACCGTACCAACCCAGAAGAAACCAAAGAGATACTAGCTCAAGTAGAGGAACTCATGGACAAAGGATACGTCAGAGAAAACATGAGCCCTTGTGCCGTGCCGGTTATCCTAGTCCCCAAGAAGGAAGGAACATGGAGAATGTGTGTTGATTGTCGAGCCATCAACAACATTACATTTAAGTATCGCCATCCTATTCCTAGGTTAGATGACATGCTTGATGAGTTACATGGATCTACTATCTTCTCTAAAATTGATCTTAAATCAGGCTATCACCAAATCCGAATGATGGAAGGTGATGAATGGAAAACTGCCTTCAAAACTAAATTAGGGCTATATGAATGGATGGTCATGCCCTTTGACTTAAGCAATGCACCTAGTACCTTCATGAGACTAATGAACCAAGTCCTTAGGTCTTACATTGGGAAATTTTTCGTGGTCTACTTTGATGACATACTTATCTACTCCAAAAACCTAGATGAGCACCTAGGGCACCTAAAAACTGTCTTAGAAACTCTAAGAAAAGAACATGTCTATGCTAACATGGCCAAGTGCACCTTTTGCACAGATCATCTTGTTTGTCTTGGCTTTGTTGTTAGTTCAGCAGGAATTAGGGTGGATGAAGACAACATAGAAGCTATCAAGTCCTGGCCCACACCTCAGAACATCACTGACGTTAGAAGCTTTCACGGATTGGCTAGCTTCTACCGAAGGTTTGTGAGGGATTTCAGTACCATTGCTACCCCACTTACAGCCATGCTCAAAAAATATGTGCCCTTCTGATGCGAACCGCCTTCTCCAAGAAGGGATCGACTCAACACCCAAAACTATTTATCAGCCCCACGAGAACATAACCTTTGAAACCAACGGAGAACCTTGAAATCCACTAGGTAATGACCTAGGAACCCCAAGTATTCAGTCAAATTTGGTGCCACAAACATAGGATGAATGCCTTTGATGATAAACCAAGACCTTAAGCTAAGCAACAACGAGCAAAGACTTGAAGGAAAACCTTCTTTGTCCGAGGAAATTCCAACCAAGAGGTCCGGATGCCTCAGCATCACTGGAAACCCTAGTACCGGGCCGTTTCCACTGATGCCGACGACTGACCACCCGGACACCCGGAGCCCGCAGAAATTACAAAAATGCCACCACGCGCTTCCGGGCCACATTTCCGAGCCGCGAAAGGATTCCTGCCCGCGCCTAGGTTTTTCACCGACGCGCCCGGAGCCTTTTCCCAATCCCACTCGGACACAGACTGCTGGTCAACCCTAATCCGCCCGAATTAGGGTTTTTTCTGAATTCTACCTGGTGTAGGAATTCCACCTTCGGACTACTTCATTATTTTTAATAGTTTCCTCGGTCTAATTTTTTAGTCTAGATTTATTATTCCTTTTTAGAGTTGGAAACGGCCTTGGCCACCCATTATACTATAAATATTGGCCTTGGCCACGTTTGAAAGAGAGATTACACATTAAGAAAAATTCCAGAACTTTGTTCATTTTCCTTAAAGTCTTTGCTCGTTGTTGCTTACCTTAAGGTCTTGGTTTATCATCAAAGGCATTCATCCTTTGTTTGTGGCACCAAATTCGACTGAATACTTGGGGTTCCTAGGTCGTTACCTAGTGGATTTCAAGGTTCTCCGCCGGTTTCAAAGGTTAGGTTCTCGTGGGGCTGATAAATAGTTTTGGGTGTTGAGTCGATCCCTTCCTGGAGAAGGCAATTCGCATCAGCTGGTATCAGAGCGCGGTTCAACTCTTGGACCACCAACCAGTTTCCATGTTCTTTGCTTGGATTCATGTCTTTAGTTTTCGTTGCTTTCAAAATTCAGAAAACCCTAAATAGTTTCATTATGTTTGTTCTAATCTTCTACCTTTCTTTAAGTTTTCGTTGTGAGAAAAAGTTGTGGCCATCAAGAGAAAATACAAAGAATCAAAGAAAAGAAAAGAAAAATCAAGGTCTACAAAATTAGAAAATTGACCTAGCCTAAAAGCAAGGCCACGTTCACACTAAAGGTAGTAGGTTAAGTTCAAGAAGAGGGTTTACATAAGATTAGCTAAGTAGCTTTCTTAGTTAGAACACCTAAATTTGTTGTCTTGTCATCCCACGGCCTAGCATCAAGAGTACTTGCCCTAGAAATCCAAAACCCTAGGTATAAGGTCTTGTTTTGTGTCATTGGTAGACTTAGACCTCATAGCTTCGAAGAAACTTGCAACTACTTGAACTGAAATTGCCTTTGTCTTGGAATTTTTCAAAGAAAACCCTAATTTGAGTGAACTTAAAATTTTATACACGAGTGGTAAGAAAAAGAGTGTGTGAGGTTTCATTAGAGTGATTTTGGGAGGTCCATTGTTCTTGTACTAATCATGGCAAATGAGAGGCTTGCTGCTTTGGAGGCACACATGGCTGCCATGGCTCAGAACATCACCCGACTCACCGAGCAACTTGGAGAACCTAATGGAGATGGTCACCAACGGCCAAGGAGGAGTATAGAAGAGATCAATGATGATGTGAGCAGTTTGAAGCTCAATGTACCCAAATTTGCTGGCAAAGCAAATCCTGATGAGTACATTGATTGGGAGAGGAGCATGGAGGACTTCTTTGATTGCCATAATTATTCCGAAAGGAAAAAGGTAACCCTAGCCACAATCGAATTTACTGACTATGCTGCTTTGTGGTGGGCACAACTCAGGAAACAAATCAGGAGAGAAGAAGAGGATCCCATCATTAGTTGGAGAGATCTTAAGAGAAAGATGAGGAGACGGTTTGTACCAGCAACCTATACTAGAGACTTGTATACCAAGCTTCAACATTTGAAGCAAGGAAGCATGTCGGTTGAGGGATACAATAAGGAGCTGGAGATCCTAGTCACAAGACTTGACCTAAAGGAGGATGAAGATGCTAGAATAGCAAGGTTTACTGGAGGATTACACAAAGTAATCCTACACCAAGTCAACATCATCAACTTCGTCGATTATGAAGACTTGGTAGCCTTGGCTATTAGGGTTGAGAAGGAGCTGAAGAATGGTCTTGGAAGAAAGGCTACTACCCCGCCACCAACCAGCACCCCTTGGAGAGGAGATAGGAGTGCAGGAAACACCCCTTAGAGGCCAAACCCTAGCAAGAATTTTGGGCTGAGACCAAACCCTAATCAAGGGTCGACACCACGGGTAACACCTAGTCCCGGCTCAAAAATTCATACTACTAATGCACGGCTTAGTGCCATTGTGTTTCAAATGTCAAGGCAAGGGTCACATGGCAAGGGATTGCCCTAACACCCGAGCCATGGTGCTTAGAGAAGGAGAGATTGTCACAGATGATGAGGAGGAGCCAATCGTTGAGGATATATAGGAGGAGTCCAGTGATGGTGAAGAAGTCAACACGGAGGGCCTAGAGAAATTTTTAGCCTTAAACATCCGAGTGAGCACCCCGGATGACCCGGCTGATGTCGAGCCGGTCACACTGGCCGACCCGGCACGGGAGTCTGCTCTGGACACCCTGTCCGAGTCGGACGTCCTGGATGTCGATCGGCACGCTCCGAGCCTTTCAAACATTCCCTCGGCCATTTTTGGCCTGAAGACAGAAGAAAGCCTCGTCGACGTCCTGGAGCAGAACGCCGCCCCCGACGGCCATCTGGCCACCCCAACGGCCACTACCCCAACAGACACCAACTTGACGGCCGCCAACCCTAGGGTTTAATTTTTAGCAGTTTCTCGACGAATCCTTAGTGCACAACCTAAAGAAGATAGATGGGAGCAAAGGGACAATCTGTTCCATACAAGGTGTGTGCTTTTAAATAAGATTTGCACTTTGGTTATTGACGGTCGGAGTTGTACAAATGCAGTGAGCTTGGATCTTGTTAAAGGCTTGGGAATTGCTACTCACCCACACCCTAAGCCCTACCGACTACATTGAGCAATAGTGGAGATTTGAAGGTCAACAAACAAGCACACATCCCTCTAAGCATTGGAAGATACAAAGATGTGGTGCTTTGTGATGTAGTCCCTATGGAGGCTGCCCATGTGCTACTTGGAAGGCCTTGGCAGTTTGATCGATACTCACAACATGATGGGAGGGCAAACAAGTATCAACTCACACATGGAGACACTACATTCAAGTTAAAGCCACTATCACCTACTGAAATACTCAAAGATCAAATAGAGAGAAAGGTGAGCCGAGAGAAGAAAGAGAGAGAGCTCAAGAAACAAGAGATGAGAGAAGAAAAGAGTGAACCCTCAAAAGAAAAAGCTACAAAAATAGAATTAAGAACAAAAACAGAATTTCATGATCCTAAGGATCAAAGAGCTCAAAAGAGTGAGGTTGAGAGGAGAGAAAACTTGATAGATAGACCCAGTGAGATCAAACAAACCCTAGTCTCTAGGAAAGCCCTAGTGGTCATTCTTTACAGAGAATGTTTGATCTCTAACCCTAACACCTCTCTTCCTAGTGCTGTATCTTCACTTTTGCAGGATTTTGAAGATGTATTCCCCAAGGAAATCCCTAGTGGATTGCCCCCGATCCGAGGCATCGAGCATCAAATAGACCTTGTACCGGGAGCATCACTACCTAACAAGGTTGCCTATCGGATGAATCCGGATGAAACCAAGGAAATCCAGCAACAAGTCGAAGAGTTGATGGACAAGGGTTATGTGAGGGAGAGCATGAGTCCATGTGCTGTTCCAGTCATCCTTGTACCAAAGAAGGAAGGACCTTGGAGGATGTGTGTCAACTGCCGAGCAATCAATAACATCACAGTTAAGTACCGACACCCCATCCCTAGGTTAGATGATATGCTTGATAAATTGCGTGGTTCAACAATCTTTTCTAAAATAGATTTAAGATCAGGCTATCACCAAATCCGAATGAAGGAAGGTGATGAATGGAAAACTGCTTTTAAGACTAAACTAGGTTTGTATGAATGGATGGTCATGCCTTTCGGTTTGACTAATGCCCCTAGTACCTTCATGAGGTTAATGAATCAAGTCCTTAGGCCTTTCATAGGGAAATTTGTAGTAGTTTATTTCGATGACATCTAAATCTACTAAAAAACCCTAGAGGATCACCTAGGTTACTTAAAATCTGTCCTAGAAACCCTAAGGCAAGAACAATTGTATGCAAACACGAAAAAGTGCACCTTTTGCACCGATCACCTTGTGTTTCTTGGCTTTGTTGTTAGCTCCACAGGAATTAGGGTTGATGAGGACAAGATTGAAGCAATCAAGTCATGGCCAACCCCAAAGAGCATCACTGATGTTCGAAGCTTCCATGGACTTGCAAGCTTCTATAGCAGATTTGTGAGAGACTTTAGCACTATAGTTGACCCTCTCACGGCTGTCATCAAGAAGAATGTTCCCTTCCATTGGGGAGCACCTCAAGAAGCAGCCTTTGAAGCACTCAAGAAGAAACTCACCGAAGCCCCATTGCTTAAACTGCCCGATTTCTCAAAACCTTTTGAAATCGAGTGTGATGCTTCGGGAGTGGGAATTGGAGCTGTGTTCATGCAAGAAGGAAGACCTATTGCCTATTTTAGTGAGAAATTGAGTGGTGCTACCCTCAATTATCCCACCTACGACAAGGAGTTGTATGCCCTTGTTCGAGGCTTGAAGACTTAGCAACATTACTTGTGGCCCAAGGAGTTCATAATCCACACCGATCATGAGTCCCTCAAGTATTTGAAGGCTCAACACAAAAAGAACAAGAGGCATGCAAGGTGGGTGGAGTTCATTGAGTCCTTCCCTTACATCATCCACTTCAAACAAGGTAAGGAGAATGTGGTAGCCGATGCCCTTTCTCGAAGGTATGCCCTAATCAGTGCCTTGAGTTCTAAATTCATTGGTTTTGAGCATATCAAGGATTTATACGTGACTGACCCTGACTTTAAAGACAACTTTGAGTCATGCACACATGTAGGGTTTGAGGATTACTATAGGCAAAATGGATACTTGTTCAAAGGTTCCAAGCTATGCTACCCTAGCCATTGAAGCCGAACCCTAGTCATAAGAGAAGCTCATGGAGGAGGTCTCATGGAACATTTTGGAGTGGCCAAAACAGTAGCTTGCCTTAAGGAACACTTCTATTGGCCTAGGATGAGGAAAGAGGTTGAGAAAATCATCAGCCAATGTGCCAAATGCCAACGAGCTAAGTCACACCTTCAACCCTTTGGTTTATATACCCCTTTGCCTATTCCTGAACACCCTTGGGTAGATTTGTCTATGGATTTTGTTCTAGGATTACCTAAGTCTAGAAGAGGCAAAGAATCAATTTTTGTGGTTGTAGATAGGTTTTCAAAAATGGCTCATTTCATTGCATGTCATAAGGTTGATGATGCATCCCACATAGCTGACTTATTCTTTGGTGAAATAGTCAGACTTTATGGGATCCCTAAGACTATAGTTTCTGACCGAGACTCAAAATTCCTAAGTTACTTTAGGAACACCCTATGGGCAAAACTAGGAACCAAGCTTATGTTTTCCACAACCTGCCACCCTCAAACAGATGGCCACAGAGAGGTTGTCAATCGGTCACTATCCCAAATGCTTAGAGCTATCATTAAGTCCAACCTTAGGACTTGGGAGGATTGTCTACCCCATGTAGAGTTTGCTTACAACCGATCTGTCCACTCAGCCACTCAATACTCACTTTTTGAATTGGTTTATGGTTTTAACCCCCTAACCCCATTGGATTTATCACCATTGCCTATACATGAGTTTCTAGATGCAGATGGACACACCAAGGCTGAGTATGTTAGAAAGCTTCATGAGAAGGCCAAAGCCAACATCGAGAGAAGGACAGCTCAATACCTAAGGAATGCAAACCGTGGGAGAAAGGAGAAAATTTTCCAACCTGGTGACCAAGTGTGGATCCACTTCAGGAAGGAAATGTTTCCTGAACAAAGGAAATCTAAGTTGCTGCCAAGAGGAGATGGGCCTTACACCGTTCTTGAAAGGATAAACAATAATGCCTATGTTTTAGATTTACCTAATACTTATGGTGTGAGTGCTACTTTCAATGTTGTTGACTTAACTCCTTTCTATAATGATGACTTTGCAGAGACACAATCGAGGACGAATCCTCCTCAAGAAGAGGGGAATGATGAACCCCCGGTGCCTTGGACCCGACCAGATCTGCCCCTGACCCGAAGCCAAGTCAAAGCCTTCAAGACACGAGTCACAGCATTTATTGGAGATTGGAGTCGAGCCAAGAATGAGGAGCTGGACCAGAGGTTCATCAGAGAAGGATGCACGGTTGATGAACCTAAGATCGTTGTTCAGGTTCAAACAAATAACTAACAAAGCTAACAAGCTACGGTAGATCGTATTCCACGGGTCTTCTATGATTGACTACTCAAATAAGCTGGCAAATTACTCGAATTTAAGCACTTCGTGCGTGGTGTGGGTTCCACGACTTCTAATTCTAAGAAATGCAGAGATATTTAAAAATTTAAACTAAAGACAGATTGGAAATTGGTTGATTAAAACAGAGATGACAGACGAACTTAGACTTTGAATCCCCCTTCGTTCCCCAGAGCAATGGCAATCAACAGATCAGCGGATTTTGATTCTCATTCAATCAATTCTAAGACACCACCATAACTCCTTACCCTTAGGTTTAAGACCGGTGAACGTTCGCTCTATCCGTTCTAGCTACCAAGATTAATTAGTCGCCCAGGTACGGTCACCTCTCGCAACGACTTAACTTAACTGGTGGAATTACTAACGATTAATGAGTTACTCTTGCAGTGGATTAACCCTAACCGGTTCCTACGAAAGGCACGCTCCAATTATAAGGTTAATTGTTCAATTCGATGTTCTAAGGTAAGTCGAGCGTTCGCTTCTATCCTTAGCTTAACAAGAATCTAATCTAGGTGATCAATCCAGACAAGAAACATGAACAATGAAGAACAAACCAAACATGAAAGAGAAACTGATTGAACTTCGAATCTAATCACCGCCGATCCGTGACCACTTTAAAGCCCTGGGTCACTTAGGGTTCATCTAGTCTTAGCTCTAAGTGTTTAGCTACACATATTCATCACAAAAGAATCCAAGACAAAGAAAGAGTTCATCATCCAGAGGAAGAACAGAAAAGAATCTGAAAAAAACCTTATTAAGATGACTCCGGCAGAACTTCGATCTTCCGGTAGACTACAATCCTAGCTCCGAGTCTTCGAGATGGAAGGGATGGCGTCACGATCTCTTTCCGGCTCTTCGAACTCTAAACTCTCTGCTCCAGAACTTGAGAGAATTCTGAAGTTTGGTATATTTTCAAGTATATCTGATTTTGGGCCGCCGGTTAAGTATTTATACTTAACCCTAATTCAGCCGGATTTTGCCTGATATTTTCGCCAAAAATACTGAAGGATTTTCGGCGAAAATTCCTTTGTAAATGGATGGTCCGCCGGCTGATTTCTCCTGTAAATTTCGGTCCCCTAGTTTTCGGTCGAAGACTTAACATTTTCGCCGAAAACTTCTGGTGATGAGCATCGCCGATTTGTACTGATATTTTCGCTGAAAATGCTGAGGTATTTTCGGTGAAAATTCCTTTATAAACCGGGCAGGAATTGTTTCGACTTGATTGGCTCCTTGGATCAATTCCGATGCAATTCCTCGAGGTTCCAATGCCTTAGACACGTCCTTGGCTACTTTATTTGACGGCAAAAACCTGTGCTAACATAAAACACTAGAAAACCATCAAATAGACCCGAAACGGGCCAAGGTAACACAAATGGCACGAGATAGGGCAATCGATCAAATATTCGTTATTCTACCCTAAAAACCATGTCTTAAGCAAGGAAATGTTGCTTAAATGAGGCTGATAATCACGTCAAACCGAGTGTCATCAACGGTGCTGACCCTTGATGGCCGACCGAAATCCAACCTGGAGGACAAATGCTCGAAGAACACTGCCCCGGCCCCGGAGGATGCGGATAACCAACCCCAGTACCGGACAACCATGCTCCGCGCTCAAATTCTATCGGACAAGTTAATTCCAGGAGATTTAGGAGGACAAAAGACTCGAGGAAAACCTTCCTTGTCCGAGGAAATTCCAAACAGGAGGTCTGGATGCCTCAGCATCACTGGAAACCCTAGTATCGGGCCGTGTCCACTGATGCCGATGACTGACCACCCGGACACCCGGAGCCCGCGAAAATTACAAAAATGCCACCGCGCACTTTCGGGCCACATTTTCGAGCCACAGAAGGATTCCTGCCCGCGCCCGGGTTTTTCGCCGACGCGCCCAGAGCCTTTTCCCAATCGCACTCGGACACGGACTGCCGGTCAGCCCTAATCCGCCCGAATTACGGTTTTTCTGAATTCTACTCGGTGTAGGAATTCCACCTTCGGACTACTTCATTATTTTTAATAGTTTCCTCGGTCTAATTTTTAATTATAGATTTATTATTCATTTTTAGAGTTGGAAACGGCCTTGGCCACCCATTGTACTATAAATATTGGCCTTGGCCACGTTTGAAAGAGAGATTACACATTAAGAAAAATTCCAGAACTTTGTTCTTTTTCCTTCAAGTCTTTGCTCGTTGTTGCTTAGCTTAAGGTCTTGGTTTATCATCAAAGGAATTCATCCTTTGTTTGTGGCACCAAATTCGACTGAATACTTGGGTTCCTAGGTCGTTACCTAGTGGATTTCAAGGTTCTCCGCTGATTTTAAAGGTTAGGTTCTCGTGGGGCTGATAAATAGTTTTGGGTGTTGAGTCGATCCCTTCCTGGAGAAGGCGGTTCGCATCACCTTCCAATGGGGTACCCCACAACAAGAAGCCTTTGAAGCCCTCAAGAAGAAACTCATTGAAGCCCCATTACTCATGCTGCCAGATTTCACTAAGCCCTTTGAGATCGAGTGTGATGCTTCAAGAGTAGGTATTGGAGCTGCTCTTATGCAAGAAAAGAGGCCCATTGCTTACTTCAGTGAGAAGCTAAGCGGTGCCACCCTCAACTATCCCACCTATGACAAAGAACTCTATGCGTTAGTGAGAGCTTTGAAGACTTGGCAACACTACTTGTGGCCCAAGGAATTCATCATCCACACGGATCATGAATCACTCAACTACCTCAAGGCTCAACATAAGCTCAACAAAAGACATGCCAGGTCGGTAGAGTTCATCGAGTCCTTCCCTTACATCATTCAATACAAACTAGGTAAGGAAAACGTCGTGGCTGATGCCCTCTCTCAAAGATACACCTTAATCTCAGTCCTTACCACAAAATTTATTAGCTTTGAACATATCAAAGACCTTTGTCCCACTGACCCCGAGTTTGAGAGTATCTTTGAGGCTTGTCAACAGGGAGGATTTGGGAAGTTCTACAAGCAGGATGGCTATCTATTTAAAGGACCCAAGCTATGTTTACCTAACCATTCATGCAGGACTGTCCTAATCCTAGAGGCTCATGGAGAAGGCCTCATGGGACACTTTGGAGTAGCCAAAACCTTGGCCACCCTCAAAGAGCACTTCTATTGGCCCAAGATGCGCCATGATGTGGAGAAACTCATAGCTCAATGCTCCAAGTGCCAACGAGCTAAGTCAAAACTCAAGCCCCATGGTTTATACACCCCTTTACTCATCCCTGAACACCCATGGGTTGACTTATCTATGGATTTTATATTAGGACTACTGAGAACTAGAAAGGGAAAGGATTCCATCTTTGTAGTCGTTGATAGGTTCTCTAAGATGGCCCATTTTATTGCTTACCACAAAACTGATGATGCCTCCAACATTGCTGACTTGTTCTTTAAAGAGGTAATCAGGTTGCTAAGACTGTTGATGAACTGTAAAACAGTGATCAAATACTACCAAGCTAGAAGCAAGATAGATCGTATTCCACAGGTCTCTTCTAATCGTCTACTCAAATATAAAGGCAATTTATTCAGGTTTAAACACGTTGTGCGTGGTGTGAGTTCCACGACTTCTATACTAAGATGCAGGAAAATTAAAATGAAATTAAAAGGTAGAATGATTAGTTGGTTTAGACAGATGACAGACAAGCTTAGATTTCGAATCCCCCTTAGATCACCAAGGCAACAACAATCACAAGACCATCTGATGAACCTAAGATCGTTGTGCGGGTTCAAACAAATAACTAACAAAGCTAACAAGCTAGGGTAGATCGTATTCCACGGGCCTTCTAATGATTGACTACTCAAATAAGCTAGCAAATTACTCAGGTTTAAGCACTTCGTGCGTGGTGTGAGTTCCACGACTTCTAATTCTAAGAAATGCAGAAAAATTAAAAATTGAAACTAAGAACAGAATGGAAATTGGTTGATTAAAACAGAGATGACAGACGAACTTAGACTTTGAATCCCCCTTCGTTCCCAGAGCATTGGCAATCAACAGATCAGCGGATTTCAATTCTCATTCAATCAATCCTAAGACACCACCATAACTCCTTACCCTTAGGTTTAAGACGGGCGAACGTTTGCTCTATTCGTTCTAGCTACCAAGATTAATTAGTCGCCCGGGTACGGTCGCCTCTCGCAATGACTTAACTTAACTGGTTGAATTACTAACGATTTATGAGTTACTCTTGCAGTGGATTAACCATAACCGGTTCCTACGAAAGGCACGCTCCAATTATAAGGTTAATTGTTCGATTTGGTGTTCTAAAGTAAGGCGAGCGTTCGCTTCTATCCTTAGCTTAACAAGAATCTAATCTAGGTGATCAATCCAAACGAGAAACATGAACAATGAAGAACAAACCAAACATGAAAGAGAAACTGATTGAACTTTGAATCTAATCACCGCCGATCCGTGACCGCTTTAAATCCCTAGGTCACTTAGGGTTCATCTAGTCTAAGCTCTAAGAGTTTAGCTACTCATGGTTATCACAAAAGAATCAAAGACAAAGAAAGAGTTCATCATCCAGTGGAAGAACAGAAAAGAATCTAAAAAAAACATAATTAAGACGACTCTGGTAGACTTCGATCTTCGGTAAACTGCAATCCTAGCTCCGAGTCTTCGAGATGGAAGGGATTGTGTCAAGATCTCTTTCCAGCTCTTCGGACTCTAAACTCTCGGCTCCAGAACTTGAGAGAATTCTGAAGTTCGGTATTAGTTGGTAATTATGATTGTTGTGTCTAAGGTATATTTGATTTGGGCTGCCGGTTAAGTATTTATACTTAACCCTAATACCACCGGATTTTGCCTGATATTTTCGCCGAAAATGTTAGGGAATTTTCGCCGAAAATCTTAGTGTAGATGGATGGTCCGCCGGCTGCTTTTCTCCTGTGATTTTCGGTCCAATTGTTCTCGGCGAAAACTTAGGATTTTCACCGAAAACTTCCTTTGATGAGCATCAGTCGATTTGTTCTTGCATTTTCGCCAAAAACACTAGGGTATTTTCGGCGAAAACTTCTTTGTAAACCGGGGCAGACATTGGTTCGACTCGATTGACTCCTCGGATCGATTCCAATGCAATTATTCGAGGTTCCAACGCCTTAGACACGTCCTTGGCTACTTTATTTGACGTAAAAAACCTGTGCTAACATAAAAACACTAGAAAACCATCAAATAGACCCGAAACGGGCCAAGGTAACACAAATGGCACGAGATAGGGCAATTGATTGAATATTCGTTATTCTACCCTAAAAACCATGTCTTAAGCAAGGAAATGTCGCTTAAATGAGGCTGATAATCACGTCAAATCGAGTGTCTTCAAAATACCCCACACTTAAGCTTTTGCTTGTCCTCAAGCAAACTGAATAGAAACGCTCATGTTCACAAATGATAAAATTGATTAAATTGGAGTTCAATCAAACACAATGAATTATTAGACAGATAGATCCTAGAACAAGAAACCCAACATGCATATAGTTCAGCCGAACTACCTGGTCTCACTAATAAACTGCACACGACAAGTAGTAGCAACCAATTATGCACGAATTTGACCTGACCGACCAGAATCCTCACACAGGAAATATTTAGTACAATGGGGAACTCTCACTCTCTGTGTTTAAGGACGTGTTTCTGCTCTCAATCATTTTCTGTTACTGAATTCTGTCATAAGTTTGCAATTCAACCACATCTCCACCACTGTGACAACACGAGTAACCAGTCAAGAAGGACTTCCCTGCTAGGACTGTAACGAATTCTACACTACTTGGGTTTATGATGAGATGGATGATGGGAATGTATGATGATGGCTTTGTGCGGTGTGTAGCTTTCGACTAACTTCCCTCGAATCTAATCTGCGGCTTCCTACCATCTAACTAGACACGGGTGGAATAATGAACGCTCATCCTATGATACCCTCAAGCAACCTAGCACTTTTATTATTTTTCTTTACACAAATTTTTTCTGACTTTTTTTTGACTTCGTTCTTCCATTTGTAGGGAGAAGAACGTTTTATTGAACTAAAAACTTGAAACCTTTTTGGCTTTTTTGATTTTTCTTCTTTTCATTTTTTCGAAACTTGCTTCTTTTCTTCTTTTTCTATTTTTTTTCTTTTGTGCCGATTCTTTCTTTTAGTTGCTAGAGGGGTTTACACGTATGGAAATAATAGCTAAGACCACCTGTTTAATGGCTATAAGCAGGTCACCACAAACTGACTTCCGGTAGGTCAATCTAGAACTACAACCACAGGGGATCAACGGGGAATGAAAGAATGGGAAATGGTTGTAATGTATATCGAACCGAACGAACAGGCCAAGCTCAAGGGTTTAAACCTAATGGATTTTATCGTTAGGTAGGCTATCTGGCTTAGTAGATGAATCTAGGTGCCCCTATCATTCTAGAACTCGTGTCATCTTGTGGTCTCGAGTAGGTCTCATGCAAATTCTAACTCATTCAAGCAAACAGAAAATCACTCAAAAAGAATTAAAATTGCAAGTTACGTGCAATGGATCAAAAGCTCACAATTGGTTTGCTAGTCGCATTCGGTCATTTCCATGCAATCAAAGCTACAAACTACAAGTGAGATTTTAAAAATTCTTTTCTGACCAGGCAATTTAGCATCAAAGTATATAAGTTGGTTCTCAAGTTCTAGGTTAAGCAGTCTAAGCATCATTATGAAAGTTTGAACAACAACTTAACATCAAAAATCAAGAACTGAGCCATTCTAATGCTAGAGAGATTGGAATGGAATCATGAGGCACACAGAAAACACAATCAAGGGCAATCAAGTTTATGCAAGGTTCTCTAGCATCCTACCCCACACTTAAATCGGACTGTGTCCTCACATGACTAATTCTAGAGTTCAGAGTGAAGTAGAAGAACCTGGATCGAGATGGTTGGCGTAGGGGATGAGCACGAGTCCTCGGAGCGGAGGGAATCTACCAAAGCGAAGCAAAGGGAATCTCCCTACTGCCTACAAAACAAAAACAAATGAAACGTAAAAAGGAAACCGGGACAAGTGCCCAGGATCCACACAGAAAAAAGTTGGATCGAAATCCGAAAAGAATAAATAAAAAGAAAGGACCAGAAAAGGAATACAACCCGATCACTGCTGGTCAGGTGGGCCGGGAGGTGGAAAGTGGAGGAAATCGCCGAGCTGACGTTGCCACGCCAGCTGTGCCTCATACCGCCTATCAGCACGGTGCATATGTTGCTGCATAATAGTCCATATCGCCTCTTGAGTGGCGTTGTTGGTGATGCGCCACTCCTGCAGTCGCTCATATAGCTCTCCAACATCCGCGGGGTGCGGGTGAGGCTGCGGGTGAGGTGCCTAGTATGGATCTGGGATGGCCGGCGGTGGCGGTCAGCAGTGGTCGGCAAAAATAGGGGTGGCGGTCGGTGGCTTTGATTGAAACAGGGGAGAGTTTTTGACAAAGTTTCGAAATGGGAAAGTGAGGAGAGAGAGAAGAGGATCCGGATTTTAAAATGAATTGTTGGTTGATTTTCAAAGGAATTTTCGGCGAAAATAAGTGCAAGTTTTCGCCAAAAATTTTAGTTAAAAAGTACTGCCGGTTTTCAAATGAATTTTCGCCAAAAATGTGGAATATTTTTCGCCAAAAATGTGAAGTAAAAACGTCTGGAAAACTTAGTGGGATTTCAAAGAGAATTTTCGCCGAAAACATGGGTCATTTTCGCCGAAAATATTGAACTCTACAATTGAAAATATTTTCGCAATCCCGACAAACTTCAGAAAATCACAGTTAAATCCACAAAAATTGGAAAGACCTCAAACGACTTGCAATTAACACTATGACACACAGACTACACACGAAAAATACGAAATCAAACAAACTGACACTTTTGGCTCCCCCTAACCGACTCTAAAACACTAAGGTTGACGCAAATGAAAAACAGACTCCAGCCGTGGGTTGCCTCCCACGAAGCGCTCTTTTATTAACGTCCTTGAGTTGGACGATACCTGGATGGTATTAGGAGACATCCCAACTTAGATTCTCCTTAATGCTAGCATCGGAGTTCATAAAGTAGAGCTTTGGGGCTTCTCCGGTGAGCATGAATTTCTTCCCATTCGCGTGTAGGAGCTTGGTACGCCCGTCGGGAAGGTGGTCAGTGATCGTGAATGGTCCGAACAGTTCTGTCAAGGGATCATCTTCCACAAGAAAGACAGTGGACAGAATGAGAACAATCGGCTCCTTCTTTTCTTTAAACTCCGGCTTGATATCACCAGGATCGGTGATCGTCAGTATTTCCTTAGGAGATGCTTTTGCCTTCTCCTTCCATACTTGTTCCGGCGCCGGTAGCTCGGAACGAATTGGTGGTGCAGCTGGCTCGGTAGAAGGTGGTGGCACAACTGGTCTCCAGACCATGTGAGTCTTCGTCTTCTTGTTCTTTCCCCGAGGTCTGCTAGGCTTTGTGCTTGGTGGCTTAGAAGAGGCTTTCAGTTCCTTCTTCTTTGGCGGCTTTTGAGGAACAGATTTTGGTTTCTGCTTGATAACCTGTCCAGCACCTGCAGTAACAATTGAGCTAGGAACACTAGAAGAAACATCAGTAATGAAGTTGACCGAGGCCAACTCCACAGTTTCTACAGTTAAATAATGTAGTTCTCCCTTAGGAATGTATTTCATATTGTCCTTGAGACGGAATGTTGCAGTATTCTTTCCAACCCTTAATGTTAATGAACCATTTGGAACATTAATGTTAATGCCGGTTGTCGCCATGAACGGTCAACCTAGGATAAGGGTAGAATATGTCTCGTGAGTATCCATCACTACATAATCAGCGAAAAACCGGAAAGGGCCACAACAAGTGATTACATCCTTGATTATTCCTCTAGGTTCTTTTAAAGTTTTTTCAGCGAACACTAAATGCATGTTAACAGGTTGTAGTTCACCTAAGTTCAGTTTCTTATATAAACACATAGGCATAACATTGATAGATGCACCTAGATCAACAAAACTACGCTCAATTTCGATGCCATTAATGATTATTGGTAACGTAAAAGGGCCAGGATCAGAGCACTTAGCTGGGATAGGTATGGGCAGTGATCGAGAATTAATAGCTGAGCATTCTCCCGTAGAGGGAGTGGAAAGTGCTTCCTTCTTTTCCTCCATGCTGTTTTGCTCGATGCTCCTGGTTGTGATGACTTTCGCATGCTCGTCCTTCATGGTGGAGTTGTTTTGAGACAGTGCCTGTTTTAAGAGAGGAAGGTTGGCCAACATGTTAGCAACTTTATTTACCATGCTCTCTATTCTCTGTCCTTGTGTGATCTGTCCTTAGTTAAAAGCATCTTGGGCTTTAAACCTTTCTTCGTGATCATCAAGCCTTGCCGCAATCAGATCAAACTTCTTGACTATCTTCCTCTCCCAAATGTTCTCAGACGTAAAATTCTGAGGTTGCTGTGCTCCGGCGAATCTGGGAGGATCTTGATAACTATTGTCCCAGCATTGATTCTGACTCAGGTTGAATCCAAAGTTGGAAGGAGGACGCTCAAGGAAGCTTCCCTGTTGTTGAGGAGGTGTTCTGAACTGATGGTAGTCGGGGTAGCCTCTTCGATCATTGGTGAAGCCTTGATCAATGAAATTAACTTCCTCTCTAGACCAATTATTAGTTGTACCGAAGATCTCCTCCATGTGTTTCTGCACTTCGATCTTGATCTGCTCTTCACAGCTTGGTTGGCTCTTGGCTGCTCCAAACTGTCTCTCCCAATTTTTGGACTTAGATGCGCAGTCTGCGAAGTGAAGAAGAGCAGCTTCTGGTTCAAGTGTTGTGCAGTTTCCATTAGCTAAAGTGTTGACCCATTCAGCCGTTTCTTCATTCATACCTTGGGCAAAGATTTCGGCTAGCTGTCCCTAGTTGAATCCATGATGAGGGCATTCAGAGAGAAGCTCTTGGAATTCGTTCCAAGCATCGTATAAGCTTACTCCTTCCTTCTAAGAGAATCTAGCGATGCTATCCTTGTAGAATGTCATTCTTGAAGGGGGATAGTAGTCCTCTATGAAGTCCTGAGCTAGATTATCCCAGTCGGTGTAGCGGCCAGGTGGTTTCGAGCTGAGCCATATCTTGGCATTGCCTTTAAGAGAGAATGGGAATACTCGTAAGCAAAGATTGTTCTTACCGAGATTCCTGCTCTTAAACGTCTCGCACATGTCAAGGAAGTTCGCCAAATGTGTGTTTTCTTGCGGCTTCCCTTCGAATTGAAGATCCCTAGAGACCATGTTCAGGAAGGAAATTGTGATCTCATAGTCAGGGTCGTCATCGTTGTGCGGCACAACAATGCTAGGTCGAAAGTTAGCAGCACTTGGTCTACAGTAATCCGCCATGGTGCGTTGAGCAGCCTCAGTGGGAGGAGAAGGTGGTGGTGAATCTGAAGTAGTGGATGGAGCGGATGAAGATGAGGAGTTCTCCTTCAACTCCTCAATCTTATTAGGGATAGGTGATGTAGGCGGAATGATTATGACTTGCTTCTGAGCTCGCGGTTTCTTCGGCGGAGTAGAATTACCCGACTTAAACTGAGAATGAGCGATTGAGCGGTTCATAAACCTGTAGAACAACCTACAAGCAACAAAAGCAAACATACCGGCGTAAAATCGAAGTGTGATGAAAAGGGGAAAGGTGGAAGGTAGAAGAATAAATTGCCAGTTCTTCTTTCAAACAATCAAGAGAATTCCCCGGCAACGGCGCCAATTTCATGAACCTAAGATCGTTGTGCGGGTTCAAACAAATAACTAACAAAGCTAACAAGCTAGGGTAGATTGTATTCCACGGGCCTACGATACCCTCAAGCAACCTAGCACTTTATTTTCCTTACACATTTTTTCTGAATTTTCTTTTGACTTCGTTCTTCCATATGTAAGGAGAAGAACATTATTGAACTAAACTATAAACTTACAACTTTGAACTTTTTCTATTTTTCTGAATTTTCTTATTTTCTTATTTTTCTCTTTTTTTTTCTTTTGTGCCGATTTTCTTTTAGTTGCTAGAGGAGTTTACACGTTTGGACGTAATAGCTAAGACCACCTGTTTAATGGCTATAGGCAGGTTATACCACAAACCGACTTCTGGTAGGCTAATCCAGAACTACATTCACAGGGGATCAATGGGGAATGAAAGAATGGGGATTGGCTGTAATGTATATCGAACCGAAAGAAAAGCCAAGCTCAAGGGTCTAAACCTACAGGATTTAACGTTACGTAGGATATCTGGCTTAGTAGCTGAATCTTGGTGCCCCTATCATTCTAGAATTCGTGTCATCGTGTGGTCTCGAGTAGGTCTGAAGCAAATTCTAACTTATCCAAGAAAATAGAAAACCACTTAGAAAGGAATTGAAATTGCAAGTTATGTGCAATGAATCAAAAGCTCACATTTGGTATGATAGTCGGATTTGGTCATTTTCATGAAATCAAAGCGACAAAATACAAGTGTGATTTTAAAAATTCTGTTCTGACCAGGCAATTTAGCATCAAAGTAGACAAGTTGGTTTTCAGGTTCTAGGTTAAGCAGTCTAAACATCATTATGACAAATTGAACAACAACTTAACATCAAAAATCAAGACTTGAGCAATTTTAATGCTAGAGAGACTGGAAAGGCACTGAGAAACACACACACACACAATTAAGGGCGATCAAGTTCATGCAAGGTTCTCTAACACCCTACCCCACACTTAAACCGTTCTCTGTCCTCACAGGACTAAACTAGAGTAGAGAGATACGAAGAACCTATGGCGAGATGGTCGGTGTAGAGGATGAACACGGAGCGTCCGGAGTAGAGCGGAGTAGCTACCCAAGTTCCTACAAAACAAAAACAACAAAAAGATTAAAAGGATACCGGGACAAGTTTCCCGGATCCACACAAAATAAAAGTCGAAACGAAGAAGGTTTAGGGGAATTTTGAGATTTTTTTACTCTATTTTTTAAAGGACACAAATTCACGGCACCGCATTCCTAGAGAAGTCTAGAACATCTAAGTTCAATTAGTTCAGAAAATTTCACACCGAAACAGCAGGCACGCAAAATGATGTAGACCAGAATTAAACTCATCGAAAATCAACAATCAGCATGTCAAAAGATTCGAAATTGAAAACCCAACAACTAACCTTTAAGACATTACTCAAGAAAATGGATGGAAAGTGATGAAGTTGGCCAAAACGTGAAAAGCTTGTTTCTGGGGTAACCAGAGCAACAGAGCTACGATTTGAGCGATCAAGTATGCGTTGGAATTGGACCAAAAAAAGGAAACTGATTTTAAGAACAGACACAAGTTTTTGGTGAAAACTTAAGAAGTTTTCGTCGAAAACTTCTTTGAAAACAACAAAAAAATAAAAAGACGCTCACTGTTCAAAATTTAAGAAAAGTTTTCGGCGAGAACCTAAAAGTTCTCGCCGAATACTTGTTTGAAAACCTCTTATTTTATTTTATTATTTTTTTTCAAAAACCTAACAGAATACAAATCAAAATGAAAGGAAATTAAACTAACACTTTGGCTCCCCGAAACCGACGCGAACGACGAAAAGACTGACTCAATAAATTCAAAGCAGACTCTAGCCGTGGGTTGCCTCCCACGAAGTGCTCTTGCTTAATGTCCTTGAGCCGGACGATACCTGGATGGTGATCAAGAGACATCCCAATTCAGGATTTCTCTTAGGCTCAAGTCGGAGTTCATGAAATACAGCTTTGGTGATCGTCCGGCAAGTGTGAACTTCTTCCCGTTTTTGTGAATTTGCTTGGTTCGTTCATCGGGAAGATGACCAGAAATTTCAAATGGCCTAAACAGTTCTTTCGAATAAGCGTCCTTCAGAGGATCATTATTCTCTAGTGGCTCGGTAGAAGGTGGTTTAATGACTGGCCCCCAAACCTCCTTGGTCTTTCCTATCCCTTTCTTCTTTGTCTCGCCAGGATCCTTAGTTTCTGGTGATTTAGAAGAGGAGGCTTTCAGTTCCTCCTCCTTCTTTGGTTTTTCCATGGTCGTCTTTTTTTTTTGTTTGACAGCCTGTTCAGCACCTGTTACAGATATCTTGGGGAAAACACTTGGAATGACATTAGTAACAGAGTTGACCGAGGCCAACTCCACAGTTTCGAGGGATAAACAATGTGCTTCTCCCTTAGGAATGTATTTCATACCGTCCTTGAGACAGAATGTTACAGTATCCTTTTCAACCCTTAATGTTAACGAGCCATTTGGGACATTAATGTTAATGCCGGTTGTCGCCATAAATGGTCGGCCTAGGAGAAGAGTAGAACTGTCCCTTGAGTATCCATTACTACATAATCAGCTAAGAACGTGAAAAGACCACAACAAGTGATTACATCCTTGATTATTCCCCTAGGTTCCTTTAGAGATTTGTTAGTGAACACTAAATGCATGCTAGCAGGTTGTAGTTCACCTAGATTCAATTTCTTATATAAACACATATTCATAACATTTATAGATTCACCTAGGTCAACCAAACTACGCTCGACCTCAATGCCATTAATGATTAAAGGTAATGTAAAAGAACCTGGGTCGGAGCACTTAGCTGGGATAGGTATGGGTGGTGATCGAGAATTTATAGCTGAGCATTCTCCCTTAGAGGGAGTGGAAGGTGCTTCCTTCTTCTTCTCCAAGCTGTTCTGCTCACTGCTCCTAGTTGTGATGGCCTTAGCATGCTCATTCTTCATGGCGGGGTTGCTTTGAGACGGTGCCTGACTGAAGAGAGGATTGTTAGCCAGCATGCTGGCAACTTTATTTACCATGCTCTCCACTCGCTGACCTTGAGTGATTTGTCCTTGGTTAAGAGCAGTTTGGGCTTTGAACCTTTCTTCGTGATTGTCGAGCCTTGCCATAATTAGGTCAATCTTCTTGGTCATTTCGCTCTCCCACGTATTCCCAAACGTATAATTCTGAGGCTGCTGTCCTCCGGTGAATCCACGGGGACGTTGATTATTATTGCTCGAGTATTGACTCTGACGCTGGTTGAATCCGAAGTTGTAAGGAGGATGCTCTTGGAAGCTTCCTTGTTGTTGAGGAGGTTGTCTGAACTGACGGTAGTCGGGGTAGCCTCTTTGATTGTTGGTGAAGTCTTGATAAATAAAATTCACTTCCTCTTTAGACCAGTTATTTGCTGTACCGAAAATCTTTTTTATGTGTTTCTATATTTCGATCTTGATCTGATCTTCACGGCTTGGCCGGCTCTTGACTGCTTCAAACTGTCTCTCCCAATTCCTGGACTTAGATGTGCAGTTTGCAAGGTGAAGAAGAGTAGCTTCTAGTGCGAGTGCGGTGTAGTCGCCATCAGCTAAGGAGTTAGCCCATTTAGCCAATTCTTCGTTCATCCCTCGGACAAAGATCTCGGCTAGCTGTCCTTGCTCGAATCCATGATGAGGGCAGTCATAAAGGAGTTCTTGGAATTCGTTCCAAGCATGATATAAACTTACTCCTTCCTTCTAAACAAATTTGGCAATGTCGTCCTTATATGATGTAGTTCTTGAAGGAGGAAAGTATTCCTTTACGAAGTCTTGAGCTAGATTATCCCAGTCGGTGTAGGGGCCAGGTGGCTTGCTACGGAGCCATCTCTTGGCGGCACCTCTAAGGGAGAATGGGAAGACTCGTAAGCATAATGTCTTCTTATCGAGGTTCCCACTCTTGAAAGTCTCGCACATGATTAGGAAGTATGCCAAATGTGTGTATGGGTTATCTTGCGGATTCCCTTCGAACTGAACATCCCTAGAGACCATTTCCAGGAAGGGGATCGTGATCTCATAGTCAGGATCGTCATCGTTGTGTGGCACAGCGATGCTAGACCGAACATCAGTCGCGCTCGGTTTATTGTAATCTGCCATGGTGCATCGAGCAGCCATTACGGTAGGAGAAGGTGGAGGTGAATCTGAAGTAGTGGATGAAGCGGACGAAGATGAGGAGTTCTCCTTCAACTCCTCGATCTTAATAGAGGTAGTAGGTGTGGGTAGGACGATTCTAACTTGCTTCAGAACTCGAGGTTGCTTTGTCAGAGTAGAACTACCCGGCTTAAACTGAGAATGAGTGAGCGAACGGTTCATAAACCTGTAAAACAACCTACAAGCAACAAAAGCAAACATAACCAGCGTAAAATCAAAGTGTGATGAAATATGAAAGATGCAAAGGTAGAAGAATAAATGCCAACTCTTCTTTCAAACAATATAGAAGAGTCCCCGGCGACGGCGCCAATTTGATGCACTGTAACACAGTGATCAAATACTACCAAGCTAGAAGCAAGATAGATCGTATTCCACAAGTCTCTTCTAATCATCTACTCAAATATGAAGGCAATTTATTCAGGTTTAAACACGTTGTGTGTGGTGTGAGTTCCACGACTTCTAGACTAAGATGCCGGAAAATTAAAATGAAATTAAAAGGCAGAGTGATTGGTTGGTTTAGACAGACGACAGGCAAGCTTAGATTTCGAATCCCCCTTAGATCACCAAGGCAACAACAATCACAAGACCAGTGGTTTTCAATTCTCATTCAATCAATTCTCAGACACCACCATAACTCCTTACCCTTAGGTTTAAGATTGGCGAACATTCGCTCTATCCGATTTAACTACCAAGATTAATTAGCCGCCCGAGTACGGTCCTTCTTGCGACGACAAAACTAACTGGTGCAATTACTAGTGATAATGAGTTACTCTTGAAGCGGATTAACCCTAACTGGTTCCTACGAAAGACACACTCCAATGAATAGGTTAATTGGTTGAATTGATGTTCTAAAGTAAGGTGAACGTTCGCTCTATCCTTATCTTAACAAAAATCTAAACTAGGTGATCAAGGAAGAAAAGTTTATGTGCCAAAGCAAGGAACTGTCTAGCAACTAACCCTAACTTGCACAAACATAATCTAGGCGATCAACTAGAAAAGAAACATAAACAATCAAGAACTAAAAAACCATGCAAAGAGAAACTGATTGAACTTCGAATCTAATTACCGCCGATCCGTGACCGCTTTAAAGCCTTGGGTCACTTAGGGTTCATCTAATCTAAGCTCTACGAGTTTAGCTACTCATATAAGATACAAGAGAATTAAAGACAAACAAGGAGTACATTTCAAGTAGGAAGAATAGGGAAGAACTGTAAAACCTAATTTGACGAATTCGTGAAGCTCAATCTCAAGGATCTTCAACTCTCAGCTCCGAGCTCCCCGATGTGGAATGATGGCATCACGATCTCTTCCTGACTCTTCGAACTCTCAAAACTCTCTCTCGAACTTCTTAGGTCTGGAAATTATGATTGATATGATATATGATAAGTCTCCCTTTTAATTCTGCCGCCGATTTATATTTATAGTTAACCTTTCCCAGCCGGATTAGGTTCATAGTTTTCGGCAAAAATTTAAGAAGTTTTCGCCAAAAACTTCTTTGAAAAATGCTGACCCGGTCGACTAATCCTCCTGTGATGATTTCGTTCAGAGTTTTCGGCGAGAACTTTGACTTCTAGCTGAAAACTTCTTCTTGTGAGCTCTGACGATTTCTTCTTGAGTTTTCGCCGAAATCTCATTTGTAAAGCTGGGCAGGATTTGTGTTGACTTGATTGACTCCTTGGATCGATTCTGGTGTAATTCCTCGAGGTTCCAATGCCTTAGGCACGTCCTTAGTTACATAATTTGATGGCAAAAACCTATGCTATCACGAAAACACTAGAAAACCATCAAATAGACCCGAAACGGGCCAAAGTAACACAAATGGCATGAGATATAGCAGTTGAGTGAATATTCGCTATTCTGCCCTAAAAACCATGTCTTAAGACGAGAAATGTTGCTGAAATGAGACTGATAATCACGTCAAATCGAGTGTCATCAACTATACTCTCGGATAGGGACTCCAAATTCCTAAGCTACTTTTGGAAGACCTTGTGGGCTAAGCTTGGAACACGATTGATGGTCTCCACCACTTCCCACCCTCAAACTGATGGCCAAACCAAAGTTGTGAATCGATCCTTGTCCCAAATGCTGAGGGTCATCATCAAAAGAAACATTAAAACTTGGGAAGAATGCTTACCACATGTGGAGTTTGCTTATAATAGGGTTGTGCACTACGCCACCCAATACTCACCTTTTGAACTTGTTCATGGCTTTAACCCCCTTGGATTTATCACCTCTACCTATCTATGAGTTCTTAGATGCAGGTGGTCAAGAGAAGGCAACCTACGTCAAGAATCTACATGAGAAGGCCAGGGCCAACATTGAAAGAAGGACTGCCCAATACACCCGCAACGCCAACCGAGGGAGAAAGGAGAATTTCTTCGAAGTAGGAGATCAAGTGTGGATCCACTTCACGAAGGATAAATTTCCTGAGCAGAGAAAGTCCAAACTGTTACCTAGAGGGGATGGACCATACACAGATCTTCAGAGAGTCAACAATAATGCCTATGTCCTTGATCTACCCAATCCTATGGGGTAAGTGCTACCTTTAATGTGGCTGACTTGACACCCTACTATGATGATATCTATGTTGATAAGGATTCGAGGATGAATCCTCCCCAAGAAGAGGGGGATGATGAGCCCCATGTGCCCTGGACCAGACCTGAGCCACCCCTAACCCGAAGCCAAACCAAGGCCTTCAAGGAACGACTCAACAACTACATGAAGGCATGGAGCCAGGAAGGGCATGAGGAGGATGCAGATAGGTTTGCCAACAGAGGCTACACCCTCCTGTAAGTCAAAGACACCTCCCCAAAGCCGGAGCCGGAGAATACGACCCTAGTCTAAAGTTAGGTATCCGACCCTAGTCTAAAGTTAGGGAGCCGGAGAATACGACCCTGGCATGTTGAAGGAGTTTTTCCTCCCAGTCAAACTTTGGCGCCATTGTCAGGGATTTCTTTGTTTGGTCTGAAAGTTTTGAGCGATTGTGCTCCACCCTTTACCTTTTCTTGTTGTTTTTGTTTGATTGTGTTCATGTGTTTGTTGATAAGGATTTCATACTATTGACTCTTGGTTCTTCTCTTATTGTTTATCCAGCTCAGACATTACCATCAGGAGGAATTTGTTAATCCTTTCATAGATATGGCGGATGCAAGAAGATCATTGGCTGAGTTCACCAAGCTTGTTGTGGGAGAAGCTAAAAGGAGTATTGTTCTACCTTAGATTACGGCTGCAGACTTCGAGCTTCATCAAACCTAAGATCGTTGTGCGGGTTCAAACAAATAACTAACAAAGCTAACAAGCTAGGGTAGATCGTATTCCACGGGCCTTCTAATGATTGACTAATCAAATAAACTAGCAAATTACTCAGGTTTAAACACTTCGTGCGTGGTGTGAGTTCCACGACTTCTAATTCTAAGAAATGCAGAAAAATTAAAAATTGAAACTAAGAACAGAATGGAAATTGGTTGATTAAAACAGAGATGACAGACGAACTTAGACTTTGAATCCCCCTTCGTTCCCTAGAGCATTGGCAATCAACAGATCAACGGATTTCGATTCTCATTCAATCAATTCTAAGACACCACCATAACTCCTTACCTTAGGTTTAAGACCGGCGAACGTTCGCTCTATCCGTTCTAGCTACCAAGATTAATTAGTCACCCGGGTACGGTCGCCTCTCGCAATGACTTAACTTAACTGGTGGAATTACTAACGATTTATGAGTTACTCTTGTAGTGGATTAACCCTAACCGGTTCCTACGAAAGGCACGCTCCAATTATAAGGTTAATTATTCGATTTGGTGTTTTAAAGTAAGGCGAGCGTTCGCTTCTATCCTTAGCATAACAAGAATCTAATCTAGGTGATCAATCCAGACAAGAAACATGAACAATGAAGAACAAACCAAACATGAAAGAGAAACTGATTGAACTTTGAATCTAATCACCGCCGATCCGTGACCGCTTTAAAGCCCTGGGTCACTTAGGGTTCATCTAGTCTAAGCTCTAAGAGTTTAGCTACTCATGGTTATCACAAAAGAATCAAAGATAAAGAAAGAGTTCATCATCCAGAGAAAGAACATAAAAGAATATGAAAAACCTAATTAAGACGACTCTGGCAGACTTCGATCTTCGGTAAACTGCAATCCTAGCTCCGAGTCTTCGAGATAGAAGGGATGGCGTCACGATCTCTTTTCGGCTCTTCCGACTCTAAACTCTCTGCTCCAGAACTTGAGAGAATTATGAAGTTTTTGTAATTAGTTCGAAATTATGTTGTTGTGTCCAAAGTGTATTGATTTTGGGCCGCCGGTTAAGTATTTATACTTAACCCTAATACCGCCGGATTTTGCCTGATATTTTCGCCGAAAATACTAGGGAATTTTCTCCGAAAATCTTAGTGTAAATGGATGGTCCGCCGGCTGCTTTTCTCCTGTGATTTTTGGTCCAATTGTTCTCGGCGAAAACTTAGGGTTTTCGTCAAAAACTTCCTTTGATGAGCATCAGTCGATTTGTTCTTGCATTTTCGCCGGGGTATTTTCGGCGAAAACTCCTTTGTAAACCAGGCAGACTTTGGTTCGACTTGATTGACTCCTCGAATTGATTCTGGTGCAATTCCTCGAGGTTCCAACGCCTTAGACACGTCCTTGGCTACCTTATCTGATGGCAAAAACCTGTTCTAACATAAAAACACTAGAAAACCATCAAATAGACCCAAAATGGGCCAAGGTAACACAAATGGCACGAAATAGGGCAATTGATTGAATATTCGTTATTCTACCCTAAAAACCATGTCTTAAGCAAGGAAATGTCGCTTAAATGAGGCTGATAATCACGTCAAATCGAGTGTCATCAAAATACCCCACACTTAAGCTTTTGCTTGTCCTCAAGCAAACTGAATAGAAACGCTCATGTTCACAAATGATAAGATTGATTAAATTGGAGTTCAATCAAACACAATGAATTATTAGACAGATGGATCCTAGAACAAGAAACCTAACATGCATACAGTTCAGCCGAACTACCTGGTCTCACTAATAAACTGCACACGACAAGTAGTAGCAACCAATTATGCACGAATTTGACCTGACCGACCAGAATCCTCACACAGGAAATATTTAGTACAATGGGGAACTCTCACTCTCTGTGTTTAAGGACGTGTTTCTGCTCTCAATCATTTTCTGTTACCGAATTCTGTCATAAGTTTGCAATTCAACCACATCTCCACCACTGTGACAACACGAGTATCCAGTCAAGAAGGACTTCCCTGCTAGGACTGTAACGAATTCTACACTACTTGGTTTATGATGAGACGGATGA
The DNA here is from genome assembly GCA_034768395.1 of Linum lewisii. Classification (NCBI taxonomy): domain Eukaryota; kingdom Viridiplantae; phylum Streptophyta; class Magnoliopsida; order Malpighiales; family Linaceae; genus Linum; species Linum lewisii. The sequence goes on from CM068297.1 coordinate 46,031,420, forward strand.
TGGGAATGTATGATGATGGCTTTGTGACATGATCCAACAATGCTGCCCCGAAGCCAATCGATACTCCTACACACCACCAGGGTCACCTGGCCGAGACAAGACCCTATGGCCTCTTAAGAAGCGAATGAATCCAAGGGAAGGCCGTCCACGAGCCCTAAAACCAAGGTATGACAAGAAATATCGACTAAATCCTTCACTTGCAGGTAGAAAGACTCCAAGGAATGGAATGTTGTCCCAAGCCATGCTGTTAGTCGAAGGTATGAGCCCTAGCACCGAAGAGAAGCTTCAGCCTGCCCCTAGCTTGACCTCTAGGAGCCCTGAGGAAGAAGCTGATTCATTGAGTGACCCTCTAGAAGCATTCCTGGAGTACAGAAGGAAGAGAGCCCAAGAACCCTTGGCCCGAAGATGAGAGTTGTCAAAGATTGACCCTGAGCCGAACCCTGAGAAGAAGTGGAGTCCGTGGCCCCGAAGCATGACACTTGAGCTAACCTCGGAGGGTTACGTCTGAAGCTACTTGGAGGCCTACCTGAAGCTTAAAGAAGAAGGCCCAAGCAGAAAGGAAGAAAGCCCAAGGAGAGAGAAGCTCCGAACCCTAAATTGGCAACCGGTCCGATCAGAGAAATTCCAAGGAGCCAACCACGAAGAACATGTCTTTTGGACAAGGCCCTTGCCACTGAATCAGCCCGAAGCACCAGGCCCGCCACCGCCACCCGACACAAGGCCGCCGCCCGGCCAGCCAAGCCCACCGGGCCGCTACACGCGCCAAACCGGCCCAAATCGCCACACACCGGCCGTATTAGGGTTTTTGACCTAATTTAGGTCTTTTATTCTGCTTTAAAGACTACAACTAATATTTTATGTTTATTCCATTTTAGTAGGATTATTTAGGGGAATTATGAGACTATTTAGGAATAGGACCCTTTATTTTATTATTATTTAGGAATTAGACTTAGGGAGGAGAGCTTGTTCCCTCCCTATAAATAGAGGCCGCCGGCCTCCCTTTGTACACAACTTTTATGAAATAAACCCCCTTTGATAGAACTTTGTTCTGAAACCCTTGTTGTATCTGCATGTTGCGATACTGAAGGATCAACTTATCATCAAGAGCATCCATCTCTTGGCGTGGCGTCTTCGACTGGACACTTCTGGTTCCCGGCTGTTATATAGCCGACGGGTCAAAGTACTATTCCACCCCGGTTCCCGAAGGTTTCTACCTCGTTGCACGTTCCAACTTGCGGTGGTTAGGGTCATCTGCCCACGGTTGCAGCGGTTCACATCAGTTGGTATCAGAGCACGGTTCAAACACAAGGACCACATCTATCCCAGTCTCCAGGTTCTCCTGGATTCATATCCTTTTATTGCTTTCTTAGAAAATTGATTCGAAAATCTCCATTCTATTTCAATTTTAGTTTCGAGTTATAAGAAAAGAAAAAGAAAAGAAAGCAAGGCCACCTTGCCACGTTATTTCCTTTCGTTGTAAGTTTATTTCTAAGAAGAGGGGATAGAAAATTGCTTCCGTTCGATAGTACTAACCATGGCAGACGAGAGACTAGCCAATATAGAAGGCAACGTTCGAGACCTTGGAGCTACCATGGCTGCTGTCCTAGCTAAGCTTCAAGCCGAGAGAGGACGAGACAGGCACCGAGAGGACAGCCCTGAAGACCCGAACAGAAGAGCCCGACGACTAGCTCAGGAGATTGACAATGACTTGAGCAACCTCAAGCTCACCGTGCCAAAGTTTGCTGGCAAATACAATGCCGACGAGTACCTAGATTGGGAGAGAAGTATGGAGGATTTCCTCGAGTCCCACCACTACTCCGAACGTAAGAAGGTAATTCTCACCACCCTTGAATTCACTGACTATGCTGCTCTTTGGTGGAGCCAATACAGGGGCAGGATTCAAAGGGATGAAGAAGATCTCGTCGAGTCGTGGAGAGACCTCTAGCGGATCATGAGGAAGAAGTTTGTTCCAAGTACTTATACTCGTGACCTACACACATCCCTCCGGAACTTAAAACAAGGCACCATGTCCGTGGAGCAATATACCAAGGAGATCGAGATGTTAGTAGCCCGACTTGACCTCCGAGAAGAACCCGAAGCGAAGATAGCCCGGTTTGTAGGTGGGCTACGCCCCGAGCTCATGTATCAAGTCAACATACTCAACTATGCTGACTACGAGGAGCTCAAAGCCCTAGCTAACCGCGTGGAGAGAGAATTAAAGAGGGGTTACACGACAAGATCCGCCAGTGCCCCGTGGAGAGGGGCTCGAATACCAGCCAAGCCTCATGGAAGACCGAACAGCCCCGAGGCTCTAGTTCACGGCCAAACCCTAACCCTAGGGGTTCGGCACCTTCGGTAACATCTGTCCAACCTACTTCTACGGTTCAGAATTCTAACCCACGTCGTAGTGGAATTGTATGTTTTAAGTGTCAAGGTAGAGGACACATCTCAAGGGATTGCCCTAACCAACGGACGATGGTAGTAAGAGAAGGAGGAATCGAGACGGACGATGAAGAAGAGGAGAAGAAGGAAGAAGAAGAGGAGTCAGAAGAAGGAGAAGAAGTTCAGCCCGATGGGCTTGAAAAGTTTGCAGGGTTCACTTTTAAAACCCTAGCACCCGACGCCCCGACCTCAGCCCCAGCGCCAGCCCCGACCCCTGCCCCAGCCTCAGCTCCGGCATCAGCCCCGGCCTCAGCCCCGGCATCAGCCCCAGCCTCAGCCCCGGCCCCTGCCCCGGCCTGAGCCCAGGCACTAGCCCTGACCCCGGCCCTGGCACCAGCACTCGGCCCCAGTTTCGGCACTGCCCCAGGCCTTAGCGCCCCAGCGCTCGGCCCCAGCCTAGGCACTGCCCCAAGCCCCAGCGCTCGGCCCCAGCCCCGGCGCTACATGAACAGGCCCCAGCACCCCAGTGCTCAGCGCCAGCCCCGGCGCTGCCCCAGGCCCCAGTGCCCCAGTGCTCAGCCCCAGCCCCGGCGCTGCCCCAGGCCCCAGTGCCCCAGCACTCGGCCCCAGCCCCGGCGCTGCCCCACCAGGCCCCAGCACCCCAGTGCTCAGCCCCAGCCCCGGCGCTGCCCCAGGCCCTAGTGCCCCAGCCCCAGCACTGCCCCACCAGGTCCCAGCACCCCAGTGCTCAGCCCCAGCCCTGGCGCTGCCCCAGGCCCAGTGCCCCAGCACTCGGCCCCAGCCCAGGCGCTACCCTGACCAGTCCCAGCGCTCCACCGCCCGGCCCCCCACTGCCCGTCACCACATCACCACCTACCGCCGCCGCATCACTTCCCGTCGCCGCCGACCCTCCACTGCCCACCACCGCCGGCACCCCACTGCTCGCCGCCATCAGATTTCTACTACCCGCCGCCGGCCCTCCACTGCTCGTCACCGCATCACCGCCTACTGTCGCAGTATCACTTCCCGCCGCCGCCGATCCTCCACTGCCCGCCGCCGCCGACACCCCACTGCTCGCCGCCGCCAGGTTTCTACTACCCGCTGCCGGCTCTGTTCTGCCCGGCGCCACCACCTTGCCCGACGTGTCCTGGTTTACCTCCAGCACCCCCGGCACCCCCGTGCTCCGGCTCGACGCTTCACCGCCAGTACCATGTGCACCCCAGGTTCAAAGGGAGATCACCTCCCGACGAGTTTTGAGAGCTGCCCCAAGCAAAGAAGATCCGGATGCTGACCCGGTTGTGGAAATGAGTAAGGAGCTCTCACCCGTTACCTCCTCGAGCCTTAACTTTATTATTGATAGTTTTTCAGGGAAAGAAGCTATGGAGACTGAAGGACCCGAGCCTTGGTCCGTTACTGGCTCAAGTAAGACCCCTCGGTCTAAGGATGATGGTGCTAAAGATTGGAAGAGGATGATGAGTGTTAGGAAAGGATCCGAGATGGATTTGGGGACAAATCCAAGGCAAGAAGAGGGGGATGACATGATCCAACAATGCTGCCCGAAGCCAATCGATACTCCTACACTCCACCAGGGTCACCTGGCTGAGACAAGACCCTATGGCCTCTTAAGAAGCGAATGAATCCAAGGGAAGGCCGTCCACGAGCCCTAAAACCAAGGTATGACAAGAAATATCGACTAAATCCTTCACTTGCAGGTAGAAAGACTCCAAGGAATGGAATGTTGTCCCAAGCCATGCTGTTGGCCGAAGGTATGAGCCCTAGCACCGAAGAGAAGCTTGAGCCTGCCCCTAGCCTGACCTGTAGGAGCCCTGAGGAAGAAGCCGATTCCTTGAGTGACCCTCTAGAAGCATTCCTGGAGTACAAAAGGAAAAGAGCCCAAGAACCCTTGGCCCGAAGAGGAGAGTTGTCAAAGATTGACCCTGAGCCGAACCCTAAGAAAAAGTGGAGTCTGTGGCCCCGAAGCATGACACTTGAGCTAACCTTGGAGGGTTACGTCCGAAGCTACTTGGAGGCCTAACTGAAGCTTAAAGAAGAAGGCCCAAGCAGAAAGGAAGAAAGCCCAAGGAGAGAGAAGCTCCGAACCCTAAATTGGCAACTGGTCCGATCAGAGGAATTCCAAGGAGCCAACCACGAAGAACATGTCTTTTGGACAAGGCCCTTGCCACTGAATCAGCCCGAAGCACCAGGCCCGCCACCGCCACCCGACACAAGGCCGCCGCCCGGCCAGCCAAGCCCACCGGGCCGCTACACGCGCCCAACCGGCCCAAACTGCCACATACGGCTGAATTAGGGTTTTTGACCTAATTTAGGTCTTTTATTCTGCTTTAAAGACTACAACTAATATTTTATGTTTATTCCTTTATAGTAGGATTATTTAGGGGAATTATGAGACTATTTAGGAATAGGACTCTTTATTTTATTATTATTTAGGAATTAGACTTAGGGAGGAGAGCTTGTTCCCTCCCTATAAATAGAGGCCGTCGGCCTCCCTTTGTACACAACTTTTATGAAATAAACCCCCTTTGATAGAACTTTGTTCTGAAATCCTTGTTGTATCTGCATGTTGCGATACTGAAGGATCGACTTATCATCAAGAGCATCCATCTCTTGGCGTGGCGTCTTCGACTGGACACTTCTGGTTCCCGGCTGTTATATAGCCGACGGGTCAAAGTACTATTCTGCCCCGGTTCCCGAAGGTTTCTACCTCGTTGCACGTTCCAACTTGCGATGGTTAGGGTCATCTGCCCACGGTTGCAGCGGTTCACATCACTTTGTGCGGTGTAGCTTTCGACTAACTTCCCTCGAATCTAATCTGTGTCTTCCTACCGTCTAACCAGACACGGGTGGAATAATGAACGCTCGTCCTATGATACCCGCAAGCAACCTAGCACTTTTATTATTTTTTCTGTACACATTTTTTCTGACTTTTCTTTTGACTTCGTTCTTCCATTTGTAGGGAGAAGAACGTTTTATTGAACTAAAAATTTGAAACCTTTTTGGCTTTTCTGATTTTTCTTCTTTTCATTTTTTTCGAAACTTGCTTCTTTTATTCTTTTTCTATTTTTTTTTCTTTTGTGCCGATTCTTTCTTTTAGTTGCTAGAGGGGTTTACACGTCTGGACATAATAGCTAAGACCACCTATTTAATGGCTATAGGTAGGTTACCACAAACCGACTTCCGGTAGGTCAATCTAGAGCTACAACCACAGGGGATCAACGGGGAAGTGAAAGAATGGGAAATGGCTGTAATGTATATCGAACCGAAAGAACAGGCCAAGCTCAAGGGTCTACACCTAATGGATTTTAACGTTAGATAGGCTATCTGGCTTAGTAGCTGAATCTAGGTGCCCCTATCATTGTAGAACTCGTGTCATCGTGTGGTCTCGAGTAGGTCACATGGAAATTCTAACTCATTCATGCAAATAGAAAACCACTCAGAAAGAATTGAAATTGCAAGTTACGTGCAATGGATCAAAAGCTCACAGTTGGTTTGCTAGTCGGATTCGGTCATTTTCATGCAATCAAGGCTACAAACTACAAGTGTGATTTTAAAAATTCTGTTCTGACCTGGCAATTTAGCATCAAAGTATACAAGTTGGTTCTCAAGTTCTAGGTTAAGCAGTCTAAGCATCATTATGAAAGTTTGAACAACAACTTAACATAAAAAATCAAGAACTGAGCCATTCTAATGCTAGAGAGACAAGAATTGAATCACGGGGCACACAGAAAACACAATCAAGGGCAATCAAGTTCATGCAAGGTTCTCTAGCATCCTACCCCACACTTAAATCGGACTGTGTCCTCACAGGACTAATTCTAGAGTTCAGAGTGAAGTAGAAGAACCTGGACCGAGATGGTTGGCGTAAGGGATGAGCACGGGTCCTTGGAGCGGAGGGAATCTACCAAAGTGAAGCAAAGGGAATCTCCCTACTGCCTACAAATCAAAAACAAATGAAACGTAAAAAGGAAACCAGGACAAGTGCCCCGGATCCACACAGAAAAAAGTTGGATCGAAATCCGAAATGAATAAATAAAAAGAAAGGACCAGAAAAGGAATACAACCCAATCACTGCTGGTCAGGCGCGCCGGGAGGTGGAAAGTGGAGGAAATCGCCGAGCTGACGTTGCCACGCCAGCTGTGCCTCATACCGCCTATCAGCGCGGTGCATATGCTGCTGCATAATAGTCCATCTCGCCTCTTGAGTGGCATTGTCTGTGATGCGCCACACCTGCAGTCGCTCATACAGTTCTCCAACATCCGCGAGATGCGGGTGAGGCTGCGGGTGAGGCGCCTGATACGGATCTGGGATGGCCGGCGGCGACTGGTGTACATACCCTGCCTGATGGTGTGGCGAGGGAGTATGGTCATGAAACTCTGGCTCGTACTGAGGCTGGGACTCCTCAGAATCATCGTCTTCCTCCGACTCATCCTCGCTCTGGAGGGGAGGATCTGCTGATACCTGGGGACTGAGGTCCAGCTCGAGGTCATACTCGACCGCCAAATCTCCTCCAACGGTGCGTACTCTGCGGCGTGGGATGTTCGGGCCATATTCATGGCTGAGGCCAAAGGAGATGATGAGCTGGCCGATGAAGTTGCCTCCCAGGAGTGAGCGAGGTGGAGTCCTCCTCTTGGTCTTCTGGCAGAAGATGCGAGCAAGCACCCATCCGGGGTGAAGAGGGTAGCTCTCCCAGATGGCGCGAAGAAGCAGAAGTTCCTCCTTACTGATATGGTGGCGGTCCTCCTCTGGAGCATATAATAGCGATCTACGCCAAACCATATGAATGTATCTATAGAGAGGGTGAGAGAGGAGACTTAACTAAATTATGGTCCGTGAGGCGATCGTCGGGCACTCCAGTCATGTGGCTCCAGCGTGCGTGGTATGCCTCTCCGTCGTCCGCCCAGCCGAGGTGATGATCGTGGTAATGCTCGTAGGGGATGCCTAGATGAGCTGCAAACTCATCATAGGTGAGGTTCCTGTACACCCCGCCCAGGTAGAAGGAAACGACCTTCTTGCTCTGCCTCCTCTTGTGCTCGTCCAGATCAAAAGTGGCCGAGAACTCCTGGAGAGCGACGTATGGAAAGTCGGAAGCTATGGTGGTCAGCTCTAGGAGGCCGGCCGGTGCTAGGGCGTCGTGCACGTTCCAGTGGTAGTCCTCATTATGATCGAAGAGGGACTTCATGGAAAGTGGTCGAACATTAGCTCCTGAAACATGCTCGAGCTTCTTGTAACACTCAAAGTAGTAGTCGGGTAGACGAGCAACAGTGCGATGGTGCTCAGCACGGCTAGGGAATGCTGGTGGAGGGCCCTGGACGGCGGGTGTGACAAGAGCGAGAGCTCTGGAGCTCGAGGCGGCGTCAAGTCTCTGCTTCGTCCTGCGCTCATAAGTGGTGTTCCTAAACAAGAAAACAAGCCAGATTAGTCAAACTAAAACCCTACCCCACACTTAGTCGAAAAAACTCAATTTCACAAAGAAATGAGGAAAACTGAGTAGGGGTAAGCAAAGTAGATTTACCGGTAATCACAAACAAGAAAATACATGCTTAGGAACAGCCAGAATGGAATTAGCACAATCAGAGTTCATAAGTCAAACCGACATTCAAAAAGTCAACATCATAGCATATTGAACCCTAATCATGGCAAGACTATCACAAATCGGAGAATGATGGTATAATATGATCTCAGATGGCAAACACAATAATCGGAACAAGAATGAACACATAAGGCAGCCAAATGATCAAAAACAGTTCATGGTCAAACTGACATTTCAGAAAAGTCAACCTCACAAGGGATAGGACTTAGGCATAGCAACACATGATCAAACGATATGAAAATTAAGCACAACACTCCCTAAGCATGCTAGAACAGTTCAACAAGTTCAGGTAACCTAGTTCACACGAAATCAGTCGGCACGCAAATCGAGGCAAACCGAAAAGTCAACCAAATGTCAACCCCGACGAAATTTGGCATTCAATATGTCAAAAGATTCGCAATGAAAATTTCTACAACTTACCTTGAAGACATGGATGCTAAAAATGAACGGATTGGGAGGAATCAGTGAAAAATCAAAAATTTTAGGGTTTGGGTAAACTAGAGCTGTAGAGCTCCGATTCGGCTGTTCTAGGGCTTGGATTGATCGGAAATAGGAGGGGAAGGGAGTGGCGGTGGCGGCAACGGTGGCGGCGGTCGGCAACGGTCGGCGGCGGCGAGTGTGGGTGGCGGCGGTTGGGTTTGGTTGAAACAGGGGAAAGCTTTTGTTTTTTTTTTAATCGAAAATGAAGTGAGGAAAGAGAGGGAAGAAGTCCGGATTTTTAAGTGAAAAAGTTGGTGATTTTCAAACATATTTTCGGAGAAAATAGGTGCAAGTTTTCGCCAAAAATCTTAGTTAAAATAGTACTGCCAGTTTTCAAAGGTATTTTCGCCGAAAAGTTCAATAGGTTTTCACCGAAAATGTTGGTTAAAATCGTCTGGAAACACAGTGGAATTTTAAAGGGAATTTTCGCTGAAAAATAGGGTGTATTTTCGCCAAAAATTTTGACCTGCACGATTGAAAAATATTTTCGCAAACCCGACAATCTTCAGAAAATCACAGTTAAATCTATAAAAATTGGAACAACGCCAATCAACTTGCAATTGACACTACAACACACAGACTACACACGAAAAATAAGAAATTAAACAAACTGACACTTTTGGCTCCCCCGAACCGACTCTAAAACACTAAGGTTGACACAAATGAAAAACGGACTCCAGCCGTGGGTTGCCTCCCACGAAGCGCTCTTTTATTAACGTCCTTGAGCTGGACGATACCTGGACGGTATTAGGAGACATCCCAACTCAGATTCTCCTTAATGCTAGCATCGGAGTTCATAAGGTAGAGCTTCGGGGCTTCTCCGGTGAGCATGAATTTTTTCCCGTTCGCGTGTAAGAGCTTGGTACGCCCATCGGGAAGGTGGTCAGTGATCTTGAATGGTCCGAACAGTTCTGTCAAGGGATCATCTTCCACAAGGAAGACAGTGGATGGAATGAGAATGATCAGTTCCTTCTTTTCTTTAACCTCCGGCTTGATATCACCAGGATCGGTGATCGTCGGTATTTCCTTAGGAGATGCTTTTGCCTTCTCCTTCCATACTTGTTCCGGCGACCGAAGCTTGGAACGAATTGGTGGTGCAGCTGGCTCGGTGGAAAGTGGCGACACAACTGGTCTCCAGACCATGTGAGTCTTTGTCTTCTTATTCTTTCCCAGAGGTCTGCTAGGTTTTGTGCTCGGTGGCTTAGAAGAGGCTTTCAGTTCCTTCTTCTTTGGCGGCTTTTGAGGAACAAATTTCGGTTTCTGCTTGATAACCTGTCCAGCACCTGCAACAGCAGTTGATCTAGGCACACTAGAAGAGACATCAGTAACGGAGTTGACCGGAGTCAACTCCACAGTTTCAACAGCTAAACAATGGAATTCTTCATTTTTAGGATTATATTTCATTCCGTCTTTACCAACTCTCAAAGTTAAAGAACCATTTGGAACTTTAATTTGCATTCCAGTAGTGGCCATGAAAGGTCGTCCTATGAGAATGGTAGAATCATCCTTACTAGTATCAATGATAACAAAGTCAGCTAAGAACGTGAAAGGACCACATTTGGTAACAACGTCTTTTATCTCTCCCCTAGGGGTTTTAAGTGATCTATCAGCAAAGACAAGTTGCATGCTAGGCGGTTCAAGTTCTCCTAGGTTCAATTTTTCATATAGACTCATAGGCATAACATTAACAGACGCGCCAAGATCAACCAAACAATGTTCTATCTCAATATCATTAATGACAAGAGGTAGAGTGAAAGAACCAGGATCGGAACACTTAGCTGGATATGGAGAGGAAGGTTTCTTGCTACGAGCATCAGGATATCCTTCTTTATTCCCCTTCATGCCAGTCTCGATCCTTGCATTCGGCAGCAATGCTCTTGGAAAAGGAGGCTTCACGACGTATGGTGCAAGAGGAGGATCTTCCTCCTTAGGCACCACTTCTAGTGCTTCCTTCTTCTCTGAAGTTTCAGCGATCCTGCGTAAAACAGAACAAGCGTCAGTAGATAAGCTTGTAAATTTTTTAACAGTTACCATCTTGACTTGCTCCTTTCTCGGATTCGGCTCTGTCTGGCTCGGAAGTTGGCCAAATGGTCGACCAGATGCTAGCATGCTTGAGATGTTGTTCACAGGTTGCTCAATTCTTTGACCAGCTGCTATCTGTTCTTGATTGAGAAGTGCTTGAGCTTTAAACTGACTGTCATGATCGTCGAGTCTGGTGATGATCTAACTAAGCTTCTTCTCCAGGTCACTGACATTGTTTTCCTTCTGGTACTGCTGCCCTGGATAGGTATTGTTCAAATATTGACTCTGGCGATTGCCAGGAGCAGTTCCATATTTACCCGGATTGCGGTGCGACGGCTGATAGACACCTGCCGGTGGATGGTTAGGCTTCTGATCCTGAGCTGGACCAGCTAGGCGGTTATTCTGGTTCTGGTTATGGTTGGCGCCAGCATTGTAGGGAGGTCTGTCTTGATAGTTCCCTTGCTGCCTGAAGTTGCGGTAGGCAGCATAACCATTCTGATTATTAACAAAGTCTTGTTGAACGAAATTTACCTCTTCGGCGGACCAGACTTCTGCCTTACCAAAATTCTGGCAACGGCCTCCGTTATGTGCGCAAGCTCCACACCACTCGCAATCAGCAACATAGACAGAAGTTGCGGCAGTTTGATTGGTGTGGAAGACTTCTTCAAATGCTTCTCTACTTCGGCCTTGATAGTTGCTTCAAGATTGAGCTTGCTCCTTGATCCTTCAGATTGTCGTTCCCAGTTCCTTGACTTGGAAGCACAGTTTGCGAAGTGAAGAAGAGCAGCTTCGGGTGTGAGTGTAGTGCAATCCCCTTCAGCTAGAGAATTGACCCACTTGGCAGATTCTTCTCGAAGACCTTGAGCAAAGATCTCAGCTAAGTGCCTCTGCTCATATCCATGATGAGGGCAGTTGTAGAGAAGTTCTTGGAATCGATTCCAAGTATCGTATAAGCTTTCTCCTTCTTTCTGGGAGAATCTGGCAATTTTGTCCTTGATGGCTGTTGTTCTGGCCGGAGGAAAGTATTCTTCAATGAAGTCCTGAGTCAGAGTATCCCAATTAGTGTAATATCCAGGTGGTTTGCCAGTAAGCCACCTATTAGCAGCGCCTTTCAGAGAGAATGGGAAAGCTCTCAAACAAAGAGTATTCTTGTCGAGGTTTCCGTTCTTGAAAGTGCTGCAGAGATCAAGGAAGTCTGCAAGATGAGTGCACGGGTTGTCTAGGGGCCTGCCTTCGAAATGTAGATCCCTAGAGATCATAGTCAAGAATGGAATCTTGATCTCATAGTCAGGATCTCCTTCAATGCGCGGTACGGCAATGGCAGATCGAACGCTAGTCGCGCTCGGCTTGTTGTAATCAGCTAGACTTTTCTGTGCAGGCGGCGGTGGTGGATTTCTGCCTGGTGGTGGTGGTGGTGGTGGTGGTGGTGGTAATTGATCAGTCATGGTAGGAGATGGAGGAGGTGAAAGTGAATCGGTGTATGAAACGGATGTAGGTGACGGTACAGGTGAAGATGGAGATGAGGAACTCTCCTTCAGTTCTTCGATCTTAATCGGAGTGATGGATGGAGGTGGATTGATTCTGCTTCTCCTTGGAATCTGTGATTGTCGAGGTGGAGCAGAACGGCTTGGTCTCTCTATACTCTTAGCCTTGTCAGTTTGAGAGCGAGTCCAAGGGCGGCGATGCATACACCTGTGAACAACCTACAAATAACAAAAACAACAAAACCAGTGTAAAATCAAAGTGGGTGGAAAATGAAAGATGGAAAATAGAAGAATAAATTGCCAGTTCTTCTTTCAAACAGTCAAAAGAAATCCCCGGTAACGGCGCCAATTTGATCAAACCTAAGATCGTTGTGCGGGTTCAAACAAATAACTAACAAAGCTAACAAGCTAGGGTAGATCGTATTCCACGGGCCTTCTAATGATTGACTACTCAAATAAACTAGCAAATTACTCAGGTTTAAACACTTTGTGCGTGGTGTGAGTTCCACGACTTCTAATTCTAAGATATGCAGAAAAATTAAAAATTGAAACTAAGAACAGAATGGAAATTGGTTGGTTAAAACAGAGATGACAGACGAACTTAGACTTGAATCCCCCTTCGTTCCCCAGAGCATTGGCAATCAACAGATCAGCGGATTTCGATTCTCATTCAATCAATTCTAAGACACCACCATAACTCCTTACCCTTAGGTTTAAGACCGGCAAACGTTCACTCTATCCGTTCTAGCTACCAAGATTAATTAGTTGCCCGGGTACGGTCGCCTCTCGCAACGACTTAACTTAACTGGTGGAATTACTAACGATTTATGAGTTACTCTTGCAGTGGATTAACCCTAACCGGTTCCTAGAAAAGGCACGCTCCAATTATAAGGTTAATTGTTCGATTTGGTGTTTTAAAGTAAGGCGAGCGTTCGTTTCTATCCTTAGCTTAACAAGAATCTAATCTAGGTGATCAATCCAGACAAGAAACATGAACAATGAAGAACAAACCAAACATGAAAGAGAAACTAATTGAACTTTGAATCTAATCACCGCCGATCCGTGACCGCTTTAAAGCCCTGGGTCACTTAGGGTTCATCTAGTCTAAGCTCTAAGAGTTTAGCTACTCATGGTTATCACAAAAGAATCGAAGATAACAAAAGAGTTCATCATCCAGAGGAAGAACAGAAAAGAATCTGAAAAACCTAATTAAGACGACTCTGGCAGACTTCGATCTTCGGTAAACTGCAATCCTAGCTCCGAGTCTTCGAGATGGAAGGGATGGCGTCACGATCTCTTTTCGGCTCTTCCGACTCTAAACTCTCTGCTCCAGAACTTGAGAGAATTCTGAAGTTTTTGTAATTAGTTCGAAATTATGTTGTTGTGTCCAAAGTGTATTGATTTTGGGCCGCCGGTTAAGTATTTATACTTAACCCTAATACCGCCGGATTTTGCCTGATATTTTCACGGAAAATACTAGGGAATTTTCGCCAAAAATCTTAGTGTAAATGGATGGTCCGCCGGCTGCTTTACTCTTGTGATTTTTGGTCCAGTTGATCTCGGCGAAAACCTGGGTTTTCGCTGAAAACTTCCTTTGATGAGCATCAGTCGATTTGTTCTTGCATTTTCGCCGAAAACACTAGGGTATTTTTGGCAAAAACTCCTTTGTAAACTGGGCAGTCTTTGGTTCGACTCGATTGACTCCTCGGATCTATTCCGGTGCAATTCCTCGAGGTTCCAATGCCTTAGACACGTCCTTGTCTACCTTATTTGACGGCAAAAACCTGTGCTAACATAAAAACACTAGAAAACCATCAAATAGACCCGAAACGGGCCAAGGTAACACAAATGGCACGAGATAGGGCAATTGATTGAAAATTTGTTATTCTACCCTAAAAACCATGTCTTAAGCAAGAAAATGTGGCTTAAATGAGGCTGATAATCACGTCAAATCGAGTGTCATCAGAACTAAAGCCGCATCTTATCAATAAAGTCTCCAATAGGCCATATCATTGGACTCCTAAAGAGTGCCCAACCAAGCACATTGAGAACTTCCTTGAGCTATGTAACACCTTCAAGCAGCTGAGAGTTTCGGCAAATGCTATTCACCTTATGTTATTCCCTTTCTCACTAAACGGAATATCTAAGAGGTGGCTCAATAGTCAACCCGATGGAACTTTCACCAGTTGCAGGCAGCTTCCCAAGCATTCTTGGAGGAACTCTTTCCACCATCCAAGACTTTAGAGTTTCAGAAGAGGATTGCACGGTTCATGTACCTTGATGATGAGTCATTTTATGATTGCTGGTATAGATTCCAAGGCTTCTAAGAGCTTTCCCACATCATCGGTTTGGCGATGTACAACTCGCCAATTTATTTGGCACTAGTTTAAATCTTGCGACAACGATGACTGTGAATTAGTTGGCTCAAGGTGATGTTTCTGCTCTGTCTCTAGAAGAGGCCCTTGCTCATTATGCCTAAGTTGCGAACCAGAGTAGAACTTGGACGAGGAGAGTTTCTCTTCAAGATTCTAGTAAGGGAGATTCCTCTCCTTTACAGTCTTGGGTGGATTCTCAGGCTCATGAGTTGAAGAAGCTACAGCTACAGATTGAGAGGATGTCATCTGGACATTCTAACTCTGGAAATTGTCCTTCAAAAGGTTCTTATATGGAGGTGAAGAGTTGTGAGCCTTCAGGATGGTGCTAGACTTGCAACCACATGGGAGGAGCATGTCACAACTTTGGATAAAAGAGTGCGGAGCTACACTTTGTTTCTCAAGGATATTCTTAGAAATAATTCGGTTATGGGGGATATAGGAAAGCTTAGCCGAACAACAATAGTCGTCTTCAAAATCAGAAGGGTAATCATGTCCCAACAAGAAGGGGCAACAATGGAATGGCTAGCATTGAGGAATCAACTACTAAGGAAATTATGAGAAGATTGAACAGGATGGAGTAAAAAAATGACTTGAGGCTTGAAAGCATGGAAAGGAAGTATGATATGCGGTTTGGAGCTGCAAAAACGTTAATTAAGGGTAGAGTTAGCTCAGTTTCACAGGACAGAGAATCACAATGCTGAGTTTGTTAAGATTATTAGAGCTAATTTGAGGGTGTTTGGTCCCTCCAGGCATAAACAAGAGGCTTCAATCGTTAATACTCATAATGGTAAACTGCTTAGAGCATCTTCTGCTGAGGCTGACAAAACAATAGTTCCTAACAAGGTTGATGAGCTGTAAAACAGTGATCAAATACTACTAAGCTAAAAGCTAAGCAGATCGTATTCCACGGGTCTCTTCTAATCATCTACTCAAATATGAAGGCAATTTATTCAGGTTTAAACACGTTGTGCGTGGTGTGACTTGCATGACTTCTAGACTAAGATGCAGGAAAATTAAAATGAAATTAAAAGACAGAATGATTGGTTGGTTTAGACAGACGACAGACAAGCTTAGATTTCGAATCCCCCTTAGATCACCAAGGCAACAGCAATCACAAGACCAGCGGTTTTCAATTCTCATTCAATCAATTTCTATACACCACCATAACTCCCTACCCTTAGGTTTAAGACCGGCGAACGTTCACTCTATCCGTTCTAACTACCAAGATTAATTAGCCGCCCGACAAAACTAACTGGTGCAATTACTAATGATTAATTAGTTACTCTCAAAGCGGATTAACCCTAACTGGTTCCTACGAAAGGCACACTCCAATGAATAGGTTAATTGGTTGAATTGATGTTTTAAAGTAAGGCGAACATTCGCTCTATCCTTATCTTAACAAGAATCTAATCTAGGTGATCAAGAAAGACAAGTTTGAATGTTTTGAAGGAGGCAAGCTGTCTGGTGACTAACCCTAGCTTGCATAAACCTAATCTAGGCGACAAACCAGAAGAGATACATAAACAATGAAGAACAAAACAACCATGCAAAGAGAAATTGATTGAACTTTGAATCTAATTACCGCCAATCCGTGATCGCTTTAAAGCCCCGGGTCACTTAGGGTTCATCTAATCTAAGCTCTACAAGTTCAGCTACTCATAACGAAGACGGAAGAATCAAAGGCAACAAAGGAAATCATCATACAGAGGAAGAACAGATTAGAACCGAAAAACCTAATTCTGACGACTCCGGCGAAGCTTCAATCTCCTAGATCTTCAATTTTAAGCTTCGAGCTCTCCGAGGTGAAAGGATGGCGTCACGATCTCTCCATGGATCTTCAAACTCTCTAAACTCTATCTATCGACCCTAGAGTCGGCTTACTCTCAAAAGTCTAATGTGTGAATAATTTCTGATGAATGATTGAATCCCCCTTCCCTTGGCTGCAGCTGCTTCTTTAAATAGGTAGGATTGGGGTTTGCTATTTTTGTCGCGGAAAAGGAAAGAGTTTTTGGTGAAAACTTAAGGAGTTTAAAGCCTTTGTATCCTTCGTTGATTTCTTCATAACTTTTCAGCGAAAACTTAAATAGTTTTTTTCGAAATCTTCAGTGTAAACTCCTCTGCCTGTGTTTGTTAACATCTTTTCACCGAAAACTCTAAGGTTTTTGGTGAAAACTTAGTGCTGGGCAGTGGTTTGATTGATTCTCCGATCGGTTTGACTTCTGGTTTTGATTTCGGTTCACTTCTTGAGGTCTTGAACACTTCCGTGGCTACGTAAATGATGGTAAAAACATGTGCTATCACAAAAACACTAGAAAACCATCAAATAGACCCAAAAAGGGCCAAAGTAACCAAATCGGTAGGAAATAGGGTAGTTGAGTGAATATTTGCTATTTTACCCCTAAAACCATGTTTCAAGCAAGGAAATGTTGCTTAAATGAGGCTGAAAATCACATCAAATCGAGTGTCATCAAAGGTGGTAGTTGACATTGCTATCGAAATTGAAGAGGAAGAAACTACAGAACCATGTGTGGAGACCAGTCAACCACCTCTACCACCAAAAGTGAGTGGTCCTCCTCCTTTTGTGCCACGGATACCATTCCCTAATAGGGTCCGAAAATAGGTTATGGATTAGCAATTCGCTAGGTTCCTTACCATTCCGGAGAAGGAGCAAGTGAGTATACCCTTTCTCACCCTAATCACCTCAAACCCGAAGTATGCAAAGTTCTTGAAGGATATTTTTGCTCAAAAGCACGGGATCAAAATTGTTGACTCAGTCTCCCTGAATGAAGATTTCTCAGCTATTATGACAAAGAAACCTGCACCAGAAAAGATGAAAGACCTAGGAAGTTTCACTTTACCCTGCTTTGTCGATTCTTTGATTGTTGACAAAATTTTAACTAATAGTAGTGCTAGTATCAATGTTATGTCTGCTTCTGTTTTCAACCTACTAAATTTAGGAAATCTTAAACCTACTTATTTGAGTATTGTGCTTGTTGACAAAGCTGTTAGGTTGCCTAAAGGTATTCTGGAAGATGTTTGGGTCAAGGTTAGTCCTTTTGATATTTCGCCCGACTTTGTTTTTATTGACACTGACGATGTTGATTCCACTCTGATCTTGGGCCATCCATTTTTAGCGACTGGAGGCGCTCTTATAGATGTCAAGGATGGTAAGGTAACTCTGAGGGTCAGGAATGAGAGTGTGATTTTGAAACATTCCGATGGGATGAGATATCCCCACTCACCTGAAGAATCCATTCAATTTATTGATGTCGTTGAAGAGGTTGCGGTCTCTTGTAGTTTTGATGCGTGTGTTTGATGACACTCAATTTTACATGATTATCAGCCTCATTTAAGCTACATTTCCTTGCTTGAAACATGGTTTTAGGGGACGTTTAAGGTGTTTTCACTAGATTGATCTATTTCCTACCGTTTTGGTTACTTTGGCCCGTTATGGGTCTATTTGATTTGTTTTCTAGTGCTTTTGTGTTAGCACACGTTTTTACCATCAATAACGTAGCCACAGACGTGCTTGGGAAGCGAAGGAACCTTGAAGAAGTTCCCGAAATCGATACAGAAACCACACAAGTCAAAAGCAAAATCTGCCCCTGCTTACAGTGGAGTTTTGAGCGAGAACTTTCATAGTTCTCGCCGAGGAGTTTGAACTCGCAAAACACAGGAGGTTTCACCAAAGAAGTTCTCGGTGAGAACTCTCAAAGTTCTCATCGAAGAGTTTTCACACAGCCAACACAGGAGCCTCTGAACTGAAGTTCTAGGTGAGAAATTTCAAGGTTCTCACAGAGAAGTCTGCCCTTTTCTAGTGCCTCTACGAACAAACCCTATTTAAGGGAGGCAAATTCAACTTTCGAGATATAATTTTTCCACGGATTAGTTTCCCAACCTAACTGCTCGAGAGAGAGTTTAGAGAGTTTGAAGAGCCGGGAAGAGATCGTTACACCATCCTTCCATCTCGGAGAGTTTGGTGCTAGGAGTTAAAGATCCAGGAGATTGAAGCTTCACGGATTCATCAGAAATTAGGTTTTACAGTTCTTCTATGTTCTTCCTACTTGAAGATCTATTCCTTGTTTGTTTTCAATTCTTTTGTATTGAATTTGAGTAGCTAAACTCATAGAGCTTAAACTAGATGAGCCCTAAGTGACCCAGGTTAAAGCGGTCACGGATCGGCGGTTCAGATTCAGACAGTTTCTCTTGCATGTTTGGTTTGTTCTTCGTTGTCTGTGTTTCTCTTCTAGCTTGATCACCTAGACTAGATTCTTGTTAAGCTAAGGATAGTAGCGAACGTTCACCTCACTTTAAACACCAAATCAACAATTAACCTATTCATTGGAGTGTGCCTTTCTTAGGAACCAGTTAGGGTTAATCCACTGCTAGAGTAACTCATTAATCACTAGTAATCGTGCCAGTTAGTTTTCTGTCATAGAAGTGAACGCACGGGCGGTAATTAATCTTGGGAGTTAGATCAGATAGAGCGAACGTTCGCCAGTCTTAAACCTAAGGGTCAGGAGTTATGGTGGTGTTTGAGAACTGAATGAATCGGGATTGGAAACCACTGGTCTTGTGATCGCCAATGCTCTAGTGATCTTAGGGGGATTTGAAATCTACGCTTGTCTGTCGTCTTATTTAGTCAACCCATCCTTTCAATTTGCTTTCTGTTTTCATTTCATTTTTCCTGCTTCATAGATTAGAAGTCGTCGAACTCACACCACGCACAACTTGTTAAACCTGAGTAAATTGCTGACTTATTTGAGTAAACGATTAGAAGAAACTCGTGGAATACGATCTATCTTACTTTGTGTAAGGTAGTTATTTGATGACAACGTGGAAATGCGTTCATAAAATTGGTGTCGTTGCTTGGGACTCTTCTAACTGTTTGAAAGAAGAGTTGGCATTTTATTATTTTACCTTTCCATCTTTCATTTTTCCATCACACTTTAATTTTACACCGGTTGTGGTTGTTTTTGTTCCTTACAGGTTGTTCATAGGTTTATGCATCCCCGCCCGTTCACTCGTTCTCAGTCTAAGTCTATCAAGTCTTCTACTTCAGACAAGCCGGGTAGTTCTACTCCGCCTAAGAAACTGCAAATTTTGAACCAATCTACTACCGTCCCGCCCTTATCCTTCACACCAATTAAGATAGAGGAGCCGAAGGAGAGCTCCTTATCTTCATCTGCTTTATTAGATTCAGATTCACAGCCATCCTCTCCTACAATGGGTGACAGAGATTGCCAACTTCTACTTCCGCCACCGCCGCCTGCTTAGAAGAGCCTTGCGGACTACAACAAGAGCGCGACTAGCATTCAATTCTCCATTGATATGCCACGCAATGAAGCTGCTCTTGACTATGAGATCAAGATCCCCTTCCTGGGAATGATCTCTAGGGACTAGCATTCAATTAGTCGCACGAAAATCCTTGCACACACTTGGCGGACTTCATTGCTCTATGTGAAACTTTCAAGAGTGGAACCCTCGACAAGAACACCCTGTGCTTGCGAGGCATTTCCATTCTCTCTCAAGGGCCTCGCAAAGAGATGGCTCAATAGCAAGCCTCCCAGTCACTACGACAGCTGGGATAAGATGGCTTAAGAGTTTGTGGTGGACTACTTTCCTCCTTTAAGAACAACAGCCTACAAGGATAACATCGCTAGGTTCAGACAGAAGGAAGGAATGAGCTTATACGACGCTTGGAATGAATTCCAAGAGTTTCTCTAAAACTGCCCTCATCATGGCTTCGAGCAAAGGCAAGTAGCTGAAATCTTTGCTTGAGGTATGAACGAGGAGTCATCCAAATGGGTTAACTCCTTAGCTGAAGGAGACTGCACCACTCTCATGGCAGAAGCCGCTATGCTCCACTTTTCTAACTGTGCTTCCCAGTCAAGAAACTAGGAGAGACAATTAGAAGGAGCCAGAAGCAAGCTCAACATTGAATAGCAGGTTAAAGCAGAAGTCGAGAAGAATTTGAAGAAGCCTACTGCGCCACTCAACCCTCCATCAGCCTCTGTCTATGTAGCGGACTGTGACTGGTGTGGAGCTTGTGCTCATAATGGAGGGAGTTGCAAGAATTTTGGGAAAGCAGACGTCTGGTCTGTAGATGAGGTGAGCTTCATTACCCATGGTTTCCCTAATAACCAACAAGGTTATGCCAACTACCGCAACTACAGGCCAGCTCCACAACAAGGAAGTTTCCAAGAGCGACCTCCCTACAACTCTGGCTCTGATTAGAACCAGAATCAAAATCAGAATAGTCGACCATCTAGGTCATACCAAGAGCAAAAGCCAAACACCCAGTCTGGAGGAGTGTACTAGCCACCGCACAGGAATCAAGGCAACTACGGTACAACACCTGGCAAACGCCAGAATCAGTACCTGAACAACACCTGCCCCAACGACCCACTCCTCGAGATAACAAGGAGACTGATATGGATAAGAAGCTCAATCAGATCATCTTCAGGCTTGATGATCACGACAGTCAATTCAAAGCTCAAGCCATCTTGAACCAAGAGTAGATTGCACAGGGCCATAGAGTGGAGAGCCAAGTGAACAACATCGCTAGCATGCTCGCTAGTGGTCGTCCCTTCGGTAAGCTACCAAGCCAGACAAAATCAAACCTGAAGAATGAGCACGTAAAGACTGTCTCCACTCGAAGCTGCAAGAGCTCAGCTGCTACTACATTTCTCGATCCGGTCATGACTCCTGATGCTGTGGATATTGATATGCCGAAGATCGAGAAAGAAGAAAAGAAGGCTACCTTTCCAAGAACTACACGAGCACTGGAGCATCCTCTTGCTCCATATCAGCCAAGAATTCCCTTTCCCAAGGCGTTGCTATCTAAGGGAGAAGACAACAAAAACTCGAAGAAGAAGAAGAAGGAAGCACCTTCCACTCTCTCCAAGGGAGAATGCTCTACCGTCCAGTCTCAACCGCCACCCATACCGATCCCAGCTAAGTGTTCCGATCCTGACTCTTTTACATTGCCTTGCATTATTAATGACATTGAGGTTGAACATAGCTTGGTTGATCTAGGTGCATCCATAAATGTCATGCCTATGTGTGTTTATGAGAAACTAAAATTACCTGAATAAAAACCTAGTAGCATGCAACTGGTTTTTGCTGATAGATCGATGAAAGCACCTACGGGATTGGTTAAAGATGTGGTTGTTCGCTGTGGCCCGTTCACTTTCTTAACTGATTTTGTAGTCATGGATACCCGAGAGGAGGATGTTAATCTCCTCCTAGGCCGACCTTTTATGGCAACGTCCGACATGACAATTAATGTCCCTAACGGATTGATGACATTAAGGGTTGGAAAGGACAGCGTGGCATTCCATCTCAAGGATGGTATGAAGTACATTCCTAAGGGAGAAGCTCACTGTTTATCTGTTGAGACTGTGGAGTTATCCTTGGTAAACTCAGTTAATAATGTCATTTCGAGTGTTTCTTCCAAGATAGCTGCTACAGGTGCTAAATAGGTGAGCGACCAGAAGAAAAATCCTCTAGCACAGAAGCCAAAGAAGGAGGAACCAAAGGTGTCTTCTTCTAAATCGCCATAACTTAAAGATCCTAGTTAAATGAAGAAGAAAAGTTCAAATAAGCCAAACATGGTGTGGAAGCCAATCACTCCACCACCCTCTACCGAGCCAATCACTCTGCCACCTTCTACCAGACCACCGGAGAAGAATGATCCTTCGAAACACCTCTTCGTGCCGTTCGAAGTCATCGGCTACCTTTGATGAGATCCAACAATGTTGCCCTGATGCCAACCGGTACTCCTGCACCCCACCAGGGTCACCAGGCCGAGATAAGTCCCTAGGGCCTCTTAAGAAGCGTATGAATCCAAGGGCAAGCCATCTTCGAGCCCTAAAGCCAAGGTATGACAAGAAATATCGACTAAATCCTTCTTTTGCAGATAGAAAGACTCCTAGGGATGGAATGCTGTTCCAGGCCATGCTGCTGGCCGAGGGTATAACCTGCTCCTAGTCTGACCTCCAGGAGCCCTGAAGAAGAAGTTGGTTCTTTGAGTGACCCACTGGAAGCATTTCTGGAGTACAGAAGGAAGAGAGCCCAAGAACACTTGGCCCGAAGAGGAGAGATTTCAAAGATTGAACCTCAGCCGAGGCATGAGAAGAATTAGAGTCCTTGGCCCCGAAGCATGACACTTGGACTGACCATGGAGAGCTACGTCCGAAGCTACCTGGAGGCCTACCTAAAGCTTAGGAAAAAAGGCCCGAGCAGAAAAGGAAAGGAACTAAAGAAAGGCGCATCCCGAGCCTTAAACCGGCAGCCGGACCGATCCGAGGGATCCCATGAAGTCGGCCAAGAAGCCCGGTCACTGAACCAGCCCAAAGCCCGCGACCGCCACCTGCGTCAAGCCCGGCGTTCGGCCTGTCAAGCCCACCGAGCCGCCACCCACGCCCAACCGGCCCGAGCAGCCGTACGCGGCCAGATTAGGGTTTTTGACCTAATTTAGTCAAGTGCTTCTCGATTTATGCCTTAACTTGCTCTTCAATGTTGAGCTTGCTTCGAGCTCCTTCTGTTTGTCTCTACCAATTCCTTGACTTAGAAGCCCAATCAGCAAAGTGAATCATAGCCACTTCTGGTGTAAGAGCAGTGATATCTCCCTCAGCTGAGGAGTTAACCAATTTGGATGACTCCTTGTTCATTCCTCGAGCAAAAGTCTCAGCTAGTTGCCTTTGCTCGAAACCGTGATGGGGGCAGCTGTAGAGGAGCTCATGGAATTCATTCCAAGCGTCGTATAGACTCATTCCTTCCTTCTGTATGAACCTGGAGATACTATCCTTGTAGGCAGTTGTTCTGAAAGGAGGAAAGTATTTTTCAACGAAGTCTTGAGCCATCTTGTCCCAGTCGGTGTAGTAACCGAGAGGCTTGCTATGTAACCGTCTCTTAGCGGGTCCTCGAAGAGAGAATGGAAAGGCTCGCAAGAAATAGGTGTTCTTGCCGAGATTCCCATTCTTGAATGTCTCACAAAGAGCAATGAAGTTCGCAAAGTGAGTGCAAGGATTGTCGTGTGGCTTTCCTTCAAACTGCACGTCCCTAAAGATCATTCCCAGGAAGGGGATCTTAATCTCATAGTCGGGATCATCGTCATTGCACGGCATAGAGATAGAGGATCGAATGCTAGTTGCACTTGGTTTTTTATAATCGGCAAGACTTCTTTGAGCCGGCGGCGGCGGTGGAGGAGGCGGTAGATGGTCGTCCATTCTAGGAGAATGTGGTGGTGAAAGTGATGCGATGGATGAAGATGCAGATGAGGAGCTCTCCTTCTGCTCCTCGATCTTGATTGGAGTGAGAGATGAAGGTGGAATGGTAGTAGATTGCTTCAAAACTCGCGGTTGCCTAGGTGGAGCAGAACTACCCGGCTTGTCTGAACTAGAAGACTTGGTAGGCTTAGAGTGAGAACGAGTTTTGGCGGTTCATAAACCTAAAAACAACCTGCAAAGAACAAAAACAAACACAACCGGTGTAAAATCGAAGTGTGATGGAAAATGAAAGATGGAAAGGTAGAAGAATAAAATGCCAACTCTTCTTTCAAACAATATAGAAGATATCACCGACAATGGCGCCAATTTGATGCTGCTGTAAAACAGTGATCAAATACTACCAAGCTAAAAGCTAAGCAGATCATATTCCACAGGTTTCTTCTAATCGTCTACTCAAATGAACTGGAAAATTACTCAAGTTAAACACGTTGCGCATGGTGTGAGTTCCATGACTTCTAAACTATGGAGCAGAGAAATTAGAAGGAAATAAGACAAAAGACAAATTTAAAGGTTGTTTGACGTAACAAGACGACAGACAAGCTTAGATTTCGAATCCCCTAAGATCAGCAGAACATTGGCGAACACAAGACCAGCGGTTTTCAATCCTGATTCTTTCAGTTCTCAGACACCACCATAACTCCTGACCCTTAGGTTTAAGAATGGCGAACATTCGTTCTTTCCTTTCTAACTACCAAAATTAATTGACTGCTTGTGCGTTCGCTTCTACAACGAAAAATTAACTGGTGCGATTACTAGTGATTAATGAATTACTCTAGCAGCGGATTAACCCTAACTGGTTCCTACAAAGAGAAATTGTTCCAATGAATAGGTTGACTATTGATTTGGTGTTTTGAAGTGAGGCCAACATTCGCTAGTATCCTCAGCTTAACTAGAATCTTAACTAGGTGATCAAGCTAGAAAAGAAACACAAAAGCAATTAAGAACAAACCAAACATGCAAGAGAAACTGATTGAAACTGGATTTAATTATCGCCGATCCGTGACCGCTTTAAAGCCCCGGGTCACTTAGGGTTCATCTAGTCTAAGCTCTATGAGTTTAGCTACTCATATTCAATACAAAAGAATCGAAGGCAAACAAAGAATACATCTCAGGTAGAAACAATAGAGAAGAACTGTAAAACCTAATTTGATGACTCCGTGAAGCTTCAATCTCCTGAATCTTCAACTCCTAGCACCGAGCTCTCCGAGATGGAAGGATTGCGTCACGATCCCTTCTTGGCTCCTTGAACTCTCTAAACTCTCTTTCGAACTTTCTAAGTCTAGAAATTAATCCAAAGAGTAGGTATATTGATTGTGGCCGCCGTGTTAGTATTTATAGGGTTTCGGAAAACCCAGCCGGAAAATGAACTATTTTTCGGCAAAACTTGAGAGTTTTCGCCGAAGACTTCAGTGGAAACCTCGGCTGGATTCTCCTATCATCGACTGTGCACTTCTTTATTTAGTTTTCGGCGAAGACTTTGGACTTCTCGCCGAAAACTCTAGTTAAGACCGGGGCAGTGCTTTCTTTTGGCTTGGTTGACTTCTGGATTGATCTCATGCCATTCTTTGAGGTTTCTTTTGCTTCCTGAGCTCGTCTGTGGCTACGTATTTAATGGGAAAAAACCTATGTAATCTCAAAAACACTAGAAAACCGTCAAATAGACCCATAATGGGCCAATGTAACCAAAACGGCAAGAATTAGAGCAATTAGGTGAAAATAACCTAAACTACCCTAAAACCCGAGATTCAAGCAAGGAAATGTAGCTTAAATGAGGCTGATAATCACGTAAAATTGAGTGTCATCAATCATTATCATAGATGACCTGGCCTCTCTTGTGTATCGATCATGTTCCAGTTTCTTCCACGCTTACTAAGTGATTTGTTTGGTGCAATATTTTGTGTTCCACAGCTCTTTTTGTGGGATTCAACAACCACCACCAAGGAGTTATATTTGGGGCTGCCCTCTTGTACGATGAGACAATACCCTCATTCGTCTATTTGTTCAAGGAGTTCCTAAGATGCATGAATGTGGTGGCTCCAGAGACCATTTTCACGGATCAAGACATCGCCATGGCATCAACAACCAAGGAAGCCCACCTGAAATCGTTCCACGGGCTATGCACACTACAAGACAAATGAAGTTTAAGAACAGATTTTTATTCAGTCTAACAACGGATAGGCCGCTATTAGAATTCCTAACATTGGACGCGTGTTCGCTGCTAGGTTGAGTAACCTAAACATAGTTAACAGCTGATACACGGCCACCGTTAAACCTAACAGCGGAGAGCTTTATATCCGCTGTTAAATCTAATAGCGGATTAAACTTATTACAGCGGATAAAATCCGTTGTTAGACTTCCGATCAGATTTAAAAAAATATCGCAGAAACCTGCTCCGTCGAAGTAGGTTTCTACATCATGTTCTTCCTCTTCTTCTTCTTATTTTTCCTTCATCTTCTTCTTCCTTCTTCTTCCTTTTTCTACTTTTTCCTCTTCTTCTTTCTTCTTTCTTCCTTTCTTCTTTTTCTTTTTCCTTTTGTCTTCTATCTTCCTCTTCTTCTTTCTTCTTTCTTCTTCTTCTTCTTCTAATTTAGACCTTTCTTCTCTTCTTCTCTCTACTTTCTTTCTTTCTCCTGTCTTCTATCATCCTCTTCTTCTTTCTTTCTTTCTTCTTCTTCTACCTTCTCCTTTCTTCTTCTTCATTGTTCTTCTATCCTCTTGGTCTTCTTCTCCTTCTTCTTCTTTCTTATCCTTCTTCCCTCTTCTCCTCCTTCCACTGATTTCTCTGCGAAAATTTATGGAAAACAAAAATCCTAACACAAATCAACAAATAAGACACAGATTGGTTGGTTTTGGGCACACGGATTGCCACATCATCAACCTTTAACGGCAGATTTCCTAACAGCAGATATTATTCGCTGTTAGGTCCCCCCTCCCTCCCAAAATTTCAAATTCCCGCGAAGGCGAGATATTTTGCGCCCCCTGAATTTTCATTCGAACAGCGGATATTATCCGCTATTAGGTTTCCCCCCCAAAATTTTGCATTCCCGTGGAGGCGGGATATTTTGGCACCCCCTGAATTTTCATTCTAATATCAAATATTTGTCCGTTGTTAGCTAACAACGGATTTTTAAATATTCGCTGTTAGGCAGTATTATCTAACATTAGATTCTTGTCCGCTGTTAGAGTTTCGATGTTAGGGGGTAATTTTCTTGTAGTGGCACCTTCCACATTCTTCAGAACGTCAGGATGAACCTGAGCACCTTGTTCACTCAAGATTTCGTCAATAAATTCCTTCTGCTTTGTTATGACGTGGACAACGAACAAGAGTTTGATGACACGTGGGAGGTGATGATTCGTGAATGTTTTCCTTCCTGCGATCCGACCAGCCACCAATGGTGCAAGTACATCCAGCCATTCCGGGAGCAGTGGTCGTCTGCATGGGTTAGGAACCATTACAACACTGGTTTGGTGTCCACCCAGCTAGTTGAGTCTACAAATGCAGTCCTCCAGGGTTTCCTCTAGCCGTACCACAACCTGGTGGAGTTTTCCCCCATTTTGACCGTTACGTTACAAATTCTTTATTGGAAAGGTACCGGACTGGTACCCAGTGCATACTACATATGAATTTATCAGTAATAGCTGCAATACGTGTAATTCTACTACAGGATGGTGCGCAACAAGAGAGAGTCAGAGAAGCAGGAGGAATTTAAGGCTAGGAATTCAAAGTCATGGGTTGCGTTTGAATACAGTGACATCGTATAGAGGGCCGCGATAGTGTACACCCCCAAGATATTCACGATTTTCCAAGAACAATACGCACGAATACAAGAGTTCAACATTGACATGGCGGGGCAAACCACAGCAAGAAACGTCATCACAGTCAACGTCTATAAACCCGATGGTAATGAAAAGCTCGACAGCAGGCCCGCAAGCTCGTTGTCCACGACCTGCACCTGCACTTCCATCAATACGTGAAACTTTGCATCATACAAGAACTGCTTCATGATTGACCCCATTTTTCCAAGCCTCAGTTTTGCTATTTGAGGGACAGTAGACGATTCGCTTTGCAACAAAATGGCACTACTTTGCTAGATTCTAAACTAGTTGCTGCCTCCTTAACTCGACGCTTCTTGCTCTGTATCACAGACCAAGTATTCAATCATATATAAACTTACTACAAGGCAAATTAGATTTCAGTAAATCCAAGTCTAGTATAAGTTACGCAACCGGCGGACTTTGAAAGCAGAACAATAACTTAGATGGCGGATAACTTACTGGATTCTCAGTTTGTTTCGGTGAGGGCCGGATTACTTCCTTTGGATGTTTGCTCTTCGCCATTAGTTCACCCAGTTTCGAGGTTCTTCGAGGTGGGAAGACAGTTGCAGCTCACCGACAACGCAAATAAGGATCTTTGAGAAGGGGGATTGAAGATACACCATGCTAAGGATTATGTTGAGGATACACCTTGTTGAGGATTAGGTTTTGGGGGGCTCAGGAGTTTTGGTGGAGGGAACTACCGTCTCTTCATTTTCTATCAATTGAAAATTTAAATTACGAAATTTTGAAATTCAAATTAGGCCAGCACCAAAAGTGTATACGAAATTGATGATGTTAGATTTACCATGTTTATCTCGCCACATTTGAGCGACATTCCCCTCGTTTGACTTCTATTTGTCGTAGATTTAAGGAATTTTCATGAAAATAGCGTGTTATTTTCCTCTAGCCCTCTTTTGGGCTATTTGATGTCGTTTCGAGTTGTTTTTGTTGAGATTTCAGGGTACCACATTGTGGAGAACCTTTTCACGAACTCGGCGCTCCGAACGGAGATCAATTGAGAGTTCAGCCTGAGCAGGAATCATTGAAGGAGCTGAAGATCATTACCCAGTAGCAAAAGTGCGCATAATTGAAGGAAAAGTGCGTCGGCGCACTTTCAACTCATCGCTCTGGAATTTTTCCTCGACCAAGAAAAGTGCGCCTTTTACATGAAAAAGTGCGTCGGCGCACTTTTTGCCAGTCCGGATTTTCGAGGAAAAATAGAGTTTTTAATCCAGAGAAAAAGGAAAAGAAGGGAGAAGTTCATACTTCATTCTGATTTTGACGAACCAGACACTCTCGGAAGAGGATTTTGGAGTTCTGAAGTGACGATTAAGCGAGGAGAAGTGAGGATTAGCTTATTAGTTTCTTAGATTCACCAGGATTAGGATTTCTCGAACTAAGATGTCTTCTTCTCTAGTTTTCTCCTCCATTGTTTCTCTGATTTCTTCTGTTGCGATGAGTAGCTAAACTCTTTAGGGTTGTTTAGATTAGATGAAGCATTAGCAAGGATTTTGTATGGATGATGTCAGGTTTTTAACCCGTTTTTGTTAACCGATATTTATTCAGACTTAGATGCGATTTCTCCTAAACCCTAATTTAAACATTTTGAATCTGACAAATTGATCAATTGTTAGTTTCTTGTTTATCTTTGATATTGCGGGTCTGACCATTAACGCAATTCATTCTAGAGTTTACGAGGTCGTTAGGTTCTGCTAATAGCTTGACCATACGATTGGACAGACCTAATCTCTTTGCATGATCGTGTGGCATTTCATCGCTCTTTGTTCGTTCTTGATAATTTGCAAGTTATCTTGACCATAGGAGCTTGTAGGTTTGATAGAATAGAATCTCTATGGCCTAACCATGGAGTAGAGATAAACTAGGAAGTGTTGAGTCATCAAAGTCCGATAAACTGAGATTGCATTGCATTATCCATCTTAATCGAACTAGCGTGGATTCGAGTTTGAACAACCGCCTTAGTCTATCTTCGAAACCAATATCTGCTTTCTTGTTTACTTGCTTTACTTGTTTTAAATTGCATTCTTAGTCAATTCCAATCACAACCAATTCAAACCAAACGACAAAAACCCCGAATAACTTTAACACACATTTCTAAGTAATAGAAAGAGAAAGACCCAAGGGAAATAAACTATCTATTTGGATTGTCCATCGAGTAAAACTAGTGTGCATTAATTTGAGCACCAGGTTTTTGCGAGGAAGCTTTTCTTTTTCAAGGAAAGGCATTGTGCGTTTAAGCTTTTCATTCATTCTTTTTATCATCTCTTACCTCCCACATTTTTATATTACTCATTATTTCTTGTTTTTGGTGTTTCAGGCAAAATAGCAGGTATGGAAGAAAGGAGAACGAGTAAGCGTATAGCTTACAAGGGCATAATTTTCTACACTCACTTCGACACTACTCATGTACCTCCTCCAAAGAAAACACCTAAAGCAAGGAAGACCCTTTTCACTTCTTCGTCTTCACCAAAATCATCCACAATAGCTACTACAGATCCTCCTATTCCACTGGAGGCAGAGATTGTGGCAGAAAGGGCACTGAAAGACTATGATCGTCCGACCATTGATGGGACTACTTCTTGCATTCAGATTCCCAACACGGGCACTCAGAATCTGCACATTGCCCCTCACATGATCAACATGATCCAAGCAAATGGGAACACTTTCTCTGGGGATGTTAATGACGACCCTAATCCTCATGTGAGGAATTTCATGAGGCTTGGTCACACCGTCTCCAACGAAGCAGATCATAATGTCGTCAAGCTTCAATTATTCCCTTTCACTCTGAAGGGACAAGTAGAACAATGGTTGTATGATCAGCCGGCTAATCATTTCACTACTTGGGATTCTCTGGCTAAAACATTCCTTGAAGAATACTTCTCATCTTCTGGAACCGAGGGACTCAAGGCACATATAGCAGCCTTTACAAGTGGTTCAGAGGAGAACTTTTATGAAGGTTGGCACATATTTCAAGGCCTTCTTTGAGCTTGTCCTCACCATGGATGGGATGACTACGCCAAGTTCACTACATTTCTCAGAGGCTTGGATTATGAGAAGAAGGATTTCTCCTTGCAGTTGAATATGGATTTGAATGACATGACCACAAATACGGCTTTAGGTTCCTGTAAGAGCTTTGTCATGAAGATTAAGTCTCTAATGCAAGATAATCCTTTAAAGTTGGACGACAGGCATTAAGAGAAAAAACGATTCTCTATTGATGCCCAATATCATGTTCCCACAGCTCCTGCACTAGTGGACATTGTTAGGAGTCAGATGGAGTTGGATAACTCGAACTTGGAGATGGAAGTGCAAAGGTTAAAGCACGATTTGGAGAGGGCTCAGATAGCTCCCTCACCGGGTGTTCCTACAGCTCCACCACCAGTTTTTAAAATGCTTTCTAGAACCACTCCTCATTCTAAAGCAGAGAGTATCGTCGCAGTTTCCACCTCTTGCTCAAACTGTGGTGGTCCAGGTCATTCAGCAGAGAGTTGTACATGGAGATTTGAGAGTAACCAAGACCAACAATAAGAAGAGATTGATTATGTTAGTCAGAACCAAGGGAACTTCCAAAATTAGAATAACAATTTTATGAATTCCAATGGATACCAGAATCAGAACTCCCAATGGCAGAATAGAGGGAACTGGAACAACAATCAAAGCCAGAGTTAGTTTCAGGGTGGAAATCAGAACTAAGGGGGTTATCAAAGGAACAATGGGAATCAGAATTAGAATTCCCAATGGTAGAACAGTGGGAACTGGAATGGCAATCCAAACCAGAACCAAAGTTAGAACAATAACAATGGTTCAAGCTCCTCGACGCAGAAATCCAATACTAAAATTATGTTGGAGAAGATTTTAGCTGAGACTCAATCAAATAAGAAGGATACTAATACCTCTATCAAGAAGCTAGAGAATCAGGTGGCAGGAATAACAAATCTTCTGAAGGAGAAGGGTATTGGGTTTCTATCTAGCACCACTCTACTTAATCATAACCGGAATGGGCACTTGGGAGCCGTGGAAACCAGAAGCAGGAAGAAGCTGGAAGATCCTCCCATGATGATGTGATCCTGGCCACCAAGCCCGACTTGGACATAGCTGATGTCGATCCAGCCCCAGCACTGATGTCGGGCCGAGACTACACCAGGCCTAGGCCTAGGCTAGCACCACCCCCGGAGTATAGGAGAGCCAAAGCCCCGGAGCTAGAAGACACCCCTGGGAGGATGCTAATCCTCAGCCAGGCATGATGCCAGCCACTACGCCAGCCAGAGCCAGATCAATGACCCGAGGGGAGCTGATGCTGACACCAAGCCCCGACCTGGGCCCTAGACCGAACCTAGCACCAAGTCTAGGCCCCAGACCGACTCCCACAAGCTCTAGAGCCCAACTAGCAGTTAAAGAGACTTAGGAAGCATCCTTAAAATCCTGGTGAAGAAAGAAGTCAAAAGGCCCGGACGGATTTGAAGAAGGCCCCAAGCTAAGCCTGCCACAGGCAGCGGCCCGTATCTGTGCACTACGCCGGAGCGATTTCGGCACAGCCAACAATTGGCCCGTGCCTTTTGGGATTTTCCAAATGCACTGAAATACTTATGGCCCTAGGATGACTCTCCAACAAACGGAGCTCAATTTGAAGGAGAATTGAAGGAGATAGAGCTAGGCCAAGTCCTAGTAGAGCATGAAGGGATCATTAAAGAGCACAACTCGGATGCTGATCCGAGGAAGCCCATGCTAAGAGCTGTGATCAGGCCACCACCTGAGCCTGATCCAAGAGGAGATAAAGGAGGAGGATCCAGCCATGGATAAGGGCTAAGAGGCCAGCCCATGGCCAAGCAGCTACGGGCTAAAACTAAAGTAATAAAAGGCCAAATCCGGATTTCTGGACAGATTTGTAGCCCGACAAAGATTGACGAATATGGGCTACCTGGAGACAGAATTTGGGCTGATGTCCAAAATGAAAGTTGTAGCCCATGAAGTCTACTAATGATCTGCAAAATGACTTAATTTTATGAATTTCTTTGATATTTATTTGGCTAATTTTCCCAGAACCCGTTTAGCTGTTTTTTAGGAAATTTCCATCTTCCTTTTTAGTTTTCTTTTATAGGAAGAATATGTTCTATTGTACGAATTTTACTTCCCTTTTAGTGTAGATTAAGATTATTTTAAGTCCTCTTTAGTATAATAATTAGGACTCTTTTTATTATTTCTTTATTAGTTTAGGAAGTAGCTATTTAGGAGGAATAGAAGAGCTTGTTCCCTACTCCTCCACCTATAAATAGAGGCCTTCGCCTCTCTTGTACAAACACACCTTTGAATCAATAAACTCTTAAACTTCAGTTTCTTATTGCATTATATGCAATTATCTTTTTGACCTTTATGGAATTGATTGTCGTCTAGATTGGCTTATCGTCAAGAGCATTCATCTCTTGAAGTGGCGCCTTCGACATGATACTTCTGGTTCCTAGCTGTTTATAGCTAGTGGGTCAAAGTCCAATTTCCATCCCAGTGCCATAGGTTTAGCTCATTTCTTGAAGATCGACTTGCGGTGGTGGTGAACGTGTCGTTGTGATGCGTTCAACCAAATAACTACTAATTCTAAGAAAAAGCGTATAGCAGATCGTATTCGACTCGAGGTTTCTTCTAATCGACTACTTTGAAGAAGCTGGCAAATTACTCAGGTTAAAACACGTTGTGCGTGGTGTGAGTTCCACGACTTCTAATCTATTAAGCAAAGGAAAATAAAAGACAAAAAGATTAAAAGATTGACTAACGGGAAGATAGACGAACTTAGATTTCGAATCCCCCTTAGATCACCAGAGCAACGACAATCACAAGATCAGCGGTTTTCAATTCTAATTCAATCGGTTTCTATACACCACCATAACTCCTTACCCTTAGGTTTAAGACCGGCGAACGTTCGCTCTATCCGTTCTAACTGCCAAGATTAACTAGCCGCCCGGGTACGATCGCCTCTCGCAACGACTTAATTAATTGGTGTAATTACTAATGATTAATGAGTTACTCTTGAAGCGGATTAACCCTAACCGGTTCCTACGAAAGGCACACTCCAATTATAAGGTTAATTGTTTAATTCGATGTTCTAAAGTAAGGCGAGCGTTCGCTTCTATCCTTAGCTTAACAAGAATCTAATCTAGGGGATCAATCCAGACAAGAAACATGAATAATGAAGAACGAATCAAACATGCAAAGAGAAACTGATTGAACTTCGAATCTAATTACCGCCGATCCATGACCGCTTTAAAGCCCTGGGTCACTTAGGGTTCATCTAATCTAAGCTCAACAAGTTCAGTTACTCATATCAGATACAAGAGAATCGAAAGCAATCAAGGAATACATCTCAGGTAGGAAGAACAGAGAAGAACTGCAAAACCTAATTTGACGAATCTGTGAAGCTTCAATCTCCGGGATCTTCAACTTTAAGCTCCGAGTTCTCCGATGTGGAAGGATGGCATCACGATCTCTCCACGGATCATCAAACTCTCTAAACTCTATCTATCGACCCTAGAGTCGGCTGACTATCAAAAGTCTGATTTGTGAAAATATGAATAATCAATTGTTGTGTTCTGTTCCAAATTATGATTCTCCTCCGGCTGCCGACTCCTGCTTTAAATAGGGTTGATTAGGGTTTTCTGATTCTGTACTTAACCCTAGTTGGGCCGGGCTGAGCTGATGTTTTCGCCGAAACCATAGGGATAGTTTCGGCGAAACTGGCTTTGAGTTCAGGGCTCCGCCGGCTGTTCATCATTTTCGGTCCGAGTAGTTGAATGGTTTCGCCAAAAATACCTTCTGTTGGCGCCAGTGATTTTCCCTTGCTTTTTTGCCGAAAACCTTGGGCTCTTTTCGCCGAAAACATCCTTCTCTTGGCATCAGTTGATTTACACTGTTGGTTTCGCCGAAGATGTGGGCTTGGTTTCGCCGAATGTGTAAGTGTGAATGGGCAGATTTTCGGTTTGACTTTGATTGACTCCTTTGATCAATTCCGGTTCAGTTCCTCGATGTTCCTATGCCTTAGACACGTCCATGGCTACTTTATTTGACGGCAAAAACCTGTGCTTACGCAAAAACACTAGAAAACCATCAAATAGACCCGAAAAGGGCCAAGGTAACACAAATGGCACGAGATAGGGCAATTGATTGAATATTCGTTATTCTACCCTAAAAACCATGTCTTAAGCAAAGAAATGTCGCTTAAATGAGGCTGATAATCACGTCAAATCGAGTGTCATCAAATACCCCACACTTAAGCTTTTGCTTGTCCTCAAGCAAACTGACCTAGAACACACTCAAATTCATAAATGACACGAGATTAAACTGAGATTCAATTCTAACAATTTGGTTTAGACTGTTCCACGTAGAAAGAGTGACCTACACATGCAAGAATATCAACCAAACAAGTTTTCGATCTCACTGATTTCTGCACACTTCAAGTAGTGGTTTTAACAATAGCTCGTTTCTTGGCAAAACAATTAATCATAATTAACCGACTACGATAACACCAATTCTAATCAAAAAGACTTTAAGCTCTAGCCATGATGTGGATGCGGAGGTAGGAAAAGTGACGTGGCTATCGACTCAACTTCATCCGTTTCTAGATCTGTGCGTTACATGTTCTAGCTAGGACCGATTTAAACAACAATTAATTTCAAGTTCAATTTCTTCCTTCAATTTATTTACTGCATACTAGTGCTCGATACCAAACACTTCACTTAGGTGTTGGACCTGCCTAGCTCACAGTATTTGTGCCTTTGCTAGTGCTCAACCCGAACACTTCACTTAGGTGTCGGGCTTGCCTAGCTCTATTTTTAGCACTTTTAAGAACTTAGCATTGATTAGCACAACTTGATTACTTGATTTAACAATTTATCCACTTAATCCTAGCTAGTTATAACTTTTTACACAAGATTTCGAATTGGATTTTCGTCTAATCTCAAGCCACAATCACAGGTGAACAAATATGAAATGAAAAACATGGGAGAAGCTAGCATCTATCATCTTAGAACGGTGTTATCGAGCTTTGTTATTAACAGACCAATCAGTTCAATTAATTCAAGTTTCAACTACTGAAGTGATTTGTGATCTGTTCTGACCTAGACTCATTTAATATCAGTTCCAACACGTTGGCTACAGGTTGTCTAGACGTCATTGTTCAAAATTGAAGTCAATTTAACATCAAAAGTCAAGAATTGAGCAATTCTATGCTAGAGAAATTCAAATTTGAACCACAGAATCATAGATAGCAAGCAAGATCATGCATAATCCTAGACTCCTACCCCACACTTAAACGGTTCTGTGTCCTCACAGAACTAATCTAGAGTAGAGAGATACGAAGAACCTGTGACGAGATGGTCGGTGTAGTGGATGAACACGGATAGCCCGGAGCAGAGCGGAGTAGCTACTCAAGATCCTACAAAACAAAAACAACAAAAAGATCAAAAGGATACCGGGACAAGTGTCCCGATTCCACAAAAAATAAAAGTCGAACAAAGAAGGTTAAGGGGAATTTTGAAAATATTTTGACTCTTTTTTTTTCAAATTCACGGCACCGCATTCCTAGAGAAGTCTAGACAATCTAAGCTCAAGTAGTTCAGAAAAAATCACACCGAAACAGCAGGCACACAAAAACGAGGTAGACCAGTATTAAACTCGTCGAAATTCAACAATCAATATGTCAAAAGATTCGAAATTGAAAACCCAACAACTAACCTTTTAGACACGACTCAAAAAAATGGACGGAAAGCGACGAAGTCGGCCAAAAACGTGAAAAACTTGTTTCGGGCATAACTGGAGCTACAGAGCTCCGATTTGGACGATCAAGTATGCGTTAGAATCGGGCCGAAAAAAGGAATCTGATTTTCAAAACAGAACAAATTTTTGGCGAAAATTTCATAATATTTTTGCCGAAAATATCGTTGAAAACTGGCAAAAATAATGAGAAGTTCACTGTTTGCAGTTTTCGGATAGAAATTTATTATTTTTCGCCGAAATTACTTTTTTTTTTTTTTGAAAACTCATTTTCTTTTTCTTAAAAACCTAATAGAAAATAAATCGAAAGGAAATTAAACTGACACTTTGGCTCCCCCGAACCTGATTCGAACGACGAAAAAGACTGACTCAAAAATTCAAAAACGGACTCCAGCCGTGGGTTGCCTCCCACGAAGCGCTCTCTTTTAACGTCCTTGAGCCGGACGGTACCTGTTAGGGACCCCAACTTAGGAGTTCCTTGAAGTCAATCGTCTTCTTCAAGGTGTGCGGTTGAGTGCCATGTAGCACTCCAGAAGGGTGATGTGGCCGGTAGTGCTCCAGTAGATCGCGGTTCTGTTTGGATGACCAGTTCTTCTTGAATTCTCCAATCGGAGGAGGAAGGAGGTAGTACGGCGCGACATGTTCAATGAGCTCCATCTTCTCTATAGGTTGACTCGGTGGAAGTGTAGGTGAGGGTATCTCCTCAATCTCTATGTGCTCCTCTTCGGTTTCAACTTCAAGATGGATTGGCTTTATATCTTCATCAACCACCACCGCCAAGGATTCTTCTAGCTCATAATAGTCATGGATAGGATCATCATCTTCTTCTTCGAACAGCTCTTGAGCGTCTTTTGTCATTAACTTCTTTGGTTGCTCGAGCTTGATGTCCGTCGCGAGATGAGCTTGTAGCATTGAAGAGATATTATCCAAGGCAGATTGTGTTCTCGACGAGCATTGTTGATGTTCATGAAGCATCTCTTGGTTATCTCTAGCGCCTCTTCGATGCTCTTATTGGTGTATCTCTTGGTGACCTTGTAGCATTGAAAAGATATTATCAAAGAGGGAGTCAAATCTCGCCGTCTGTAGTTGTTGTTGATATAGCAATTCTTGATAATCTTCGGGATATGGTGCTTCATTGATGTACCGCTCTCGGTACCGGTCATCCCACCTGTTACCCTGCATAATCGAAACTAAGAAGCACTACCCAGGTAAATCATGGAAGTATGGAGGAAAATAAATGGTAAGGCGGAAAGGTAGAAGAATAAAATGCCAACTCTTCTTTCAAACAATTAAAAGAGTCCCCGGCAACGGCGCCAATTTGGTGAACGTGTCGTTGTGATGCGTTCAACCAAATAACTACTAATGCTAAGAAAAAGCGTATAGCAGATCGTATTCGACTCGAGGTTTCTTCTAATCGACTACTTTGAAGAAGCTGGCAAATTACTCAGGTTAAAACACGTTGTGCGTGATGTGAGTTCCACGACTTCTAATCTATTAAGAAAAGGAAAATAAAAGACAAAAATATTAAAAGATTGACTAACGGGAAGATAGACGAACTTAGATTTCGAATCCCCCTTAGATCACCAGAGCAACGGCAATCACAAGATCAGCGGTTTTCAATTCTAATTCAATCGGTTTCTATACACCACCATAACTCCTTACCCTTAGGTTTAAGACCGGCGAACGTTCGCTCTATCCGTTCTAACTGCCAAGATTAACTAGCCGCCCGGGTACGGTCGCCTCTCGCAACGACGTAATTAATTGGTGTAATTACTAATGATTAATGAGTTACTCTTGAAGCGGATTAACCCTAACTGGTTCCTACGAAAGGCACACTCCAATTATAAGGTTAATTGTTTAATTCGATGTTCTAAAGTAAGGCGAGCGTTCGCTTCTATCCTTAGCTTAACAAGAATATAATCTAGGGGATCAATCCAGACAAGAAACATGAATAATGAAGAACGAATCAAACATGCAAAGAGAAACTGATTGAACTTCGAATCTAATTACCGCCGATCCATGACCGCTTTAAAGCCCTGGGTCACTTAGGGTTCATCTAATCTAAGCTCTACAAGTTCAGTTACTCATATCAGATACAAGAGAATCGAAAGCAATCAAGGAATACATCTCAGGTAGGAAGAACAGAGAAGAACTGCAAAACCTAATTTGACGAATCTGTGAAGCTTCAATCTCCGGGATCTTCAACTTTAAGCTCCGAGTTCTCCGATGTGGAAGGATGGCGTCACGATCTCTCCACGGATCTTCGAACTCTCTAAACTCTATCTATTGACCCTAGAGTCGGCTGACTCTCAAAAGTCTGATTTGTGAAAATATGAATAATCAATTGTTGTGTTCTGTTCCAAATTATGATTCTCCTCCGGCTGCCGACTCCTGCTTTAAATAGGGTTGATTAGGGTTTTCTGATTCTGTACTTAACCCTAGTTGGGCTGGGCTGAGCTGATGTTTTCGCCGAAACCATAGGGATAGTTTCGACGAAACTGGCTTTGAGTTCAGGGCTCCGCCGGCTGTTCATCATTTTCGGTCCGAGTAGTTGAATGGTTTCGCCGAAAATACCTTCTGTTGGCGCCAGTGATTTTCCCTTGCATTTTCGCCGAAAACCCTGGGCTCTTTTCACCGAAAACATCCTTCTCTTGGCATCAGTTGATTTACATTGTTGGTTTCGCCGAAGATGTGGGCTTAGTTTCGCCGAATGTGTAAGTGTGAATGGGCAGATTTTTGGTTTGACTTTGATTGACTCCTTTGATCGATTCCGGTTCAGTTCCTCGATGTTCCTATGCCTTAGACACGTCCATGGCTACTTTATTTGACGGCAAAAACCTGTGCTTACGCAAAAACACTAGAAAACCATCAAATAGACCCGAAAAGGGCCAAGGTAACACAAATGGCACGAGATAGGGCAATTGATTGAATATTCGTTATTCTACCCTAAAAACCATGTCTTAAGCAAAGAAATGTCGCTTAAATGAGGCTGATAATCACGTCAAATCGAGTGTCATCAAATACCCCACACTTAAGCTTTTGCTTGTCCTCAAGCAAACTGAACTAGAACACACTCAAATTCATAAATGACACGAGATTAAACTGAGATTCAATTCTAACAATTTGGTTTAGACTGTTCCACGTAGAAAGAGTGACCTACACATGCAAGAATATCAACCAAACAAGTTTTCGATCTCACTGATTTCTGCACACTTCAAGTAGTGGTTTTAACAATAGCTCGTTTCTTGGCAAAACAATTAATCATAATTAACCGACTACGATAACACCAATTCTAATCAAAAAGACTTTAAGCTCTAGCCATGATGTGGATGCGGAGGTAGGAAAAGTGACGTGGCTATCGACTCAACTTCATCCGTTTCTAGATCTGTGCGTTACATGTTCTAGCTAGGACCGATTTAAACAACAATTAATTTCAAGTTCAATTTCTTCCTTCAATTTATTTACTGCATACTAGTGCTCGATACCAAACACTTCACTTAGGTGTTGGACCTGCCTAGCTCACAGTATTTGTGCCTTTGCTAGTGCTCAACCCGAACACTTCACTTAGGTGTCGGGCTTGCCTAGCTCTATTTTTAGCACTTTTAAGAACTTAGCATTGATTAGCACAACTTGATTACTTGATTTAACAATTTATCCACTTAATCCTAGCTAGTTATAACTTTTTACACAAGATTTCGAATTGGATTTTCGTCTAATCTCAAGCCACAATCACAGGTGAACAAATATGAAATGAAAAACATGGGAGAAGCTAGCATCTATCATCTTAGAACGGTGTTATCGAGCTTTGTTATTAACAGACCAATCAGTTCAATTAATTCAAGTTTCAACTACTGAAGTGATTTGTGATCTGTTCTGACCTAGACTCATTTAATATCAGTTCCAACACGTTGGCTACAGGTTCTAAGTGGAACAGTCTAGACGTCATTGTTCAGAATTGAAGTCAATTTAACATCAAAAGTCAAGAATTGAGCAATTCTATGCTAGAGAAATTCAAATTTGAACCACAGAATCATAGATAGCAAGCAAGATCATGCATAATCCTAGACTCCTACCCCAAACTTAAACGGTTCTGTGTCCTCACAGAACTAATCTAGAGTAGAGAGATACGAAGAACCTGTGACGAGATGGTCGGTGTAGTGGATGAACACGGATAGCCCGGAGCAGAGCGGAGTAGCTACTCAAGATCCTACAAAACAAAAACAACAAAAAGATCAAAAGGATACCGGGACAAGTGTCCCGGTTCCACACAAAATAAAAGTCGAACAAAGAAGGTTAAGGGGAATTTTGAAAATATTTTGACTCTTTTTTTTTCAAATTCACGGCACCGCATTCCTAGAGAAGTCTAGACAATCTAAGCTCAAGTAGTTCAGAAAAAATCACACCGAAACAGCAGGCACACAAAAACGAGGTAGACCAGTATTAAACTCGTCGAAATTCAACAATCAATATGTCAAAAGATTCGAAATTGAAAACCCAACAACTAACCTTTTAGACACGACTCAAAAAAATGGACGGAAAGCGACGAAGTTGGCCAAAAACGTGAAAAACTTGTTTCGGGCATAACTGGAGCTACAGAGCTCCGATTTGGACGATCAAGTATGCGTTAGAATCGGGCCGAAAAAAGGAATCTGATTTTCAAAACAGAACAAATTTTCGGCGAAAATTTCATAATATTTTCGCCGAAAATATCTTCGAAAACTGGCAAAAATAATGAGAAGTTCACTGTTTGCAGTTTTCGGATAGAAATTTATTATTTTTCGCCGAAATTACTTTTTTTTTTTTTTGAAAACTCATTTTCTTTTTCTTAAAAACCTAATAGAAAATAAATCAAAACGAAAGGAAATTAAACTGACACTTTGGCTCCCCCGAACCTGATTCGAACGACGAAAAAGACTGACTCAAAAATTCAGAAACGGACTCCAGCCGTGGGTTGCCTCCCACGAAGCGCTCTCTTTTAACGTCCTTGAGCCGGACGGTACCTGTTAGGGACCCCAACTTAGGAGTTCCTTGAAGTCAATCGTCTTCTTCAAGGTGTGCGGTTGAGTGCCATGTAGCACTCCAGAAGGGTGATGTGGCCGGTAGTGCTCCAGTAGATCGCGGTTCTGTTTGGATGACCAGTTCTTCTTGAATTCTCCAATCGGAGGAGGAAGGAGGTAGTACGGCGCGACATGTTCATTGAGCTCCATCTTCTCTACAGGTTGACTCGGTGGAAGTGTAGGTGAGGGTATCTCCTCAATCTCTATGTGCTCCTCTTCGGTTTCAACTTCAAGATGGATTGGCTTTATATCTTCATCAACCACCACCGCCAAGGATTCTTCTAGCTCATAATAGTCATGGATAGGATCATCATCTTCTTCTTCGAACGGCTCTTGAGCGTCTTTTGTCATTAACTGCTTTGGTTGCTCGAGCTTGATGTCCGTCGCGAGATGAGCTTGTAGCATTGAAGAGATATTATCCAAGGCAGATTGGGTTCTCGACGAGCATTGTTGATGTTCATGAAGCATCTCTTGGTTATCTCTAGCGCCTCTTCGATGCTCTTGTTGGTGTATCTCTTGGTGACCTTGTAGCATTGAAAAGATATTATCAAAGAGGGAGTCAAATCTCGCCGTCTGTAGTTGTTATTGATGTAGCAATTCTTGATAATCTTCGGGATATGGTGCTTCATTGATGTACCGCTCTCGGTACCGGTCATCCCACCTGTTACCCTGCATAATCAAAACTAAGAAGCACTACCCAGGTAAATCATGGAAGTATGGAGGAAAATAAATGGTAAGGCGGAAAGGTAGAAGAATAAAATGCCAACTCTTCTTTCAAACAATTAAAAGAGTCCCCGGCAACGGCGCCAATTTGGTGAACGTGTCGTTGTGATGCGTTCAACCAAATAACTACTAATGCTAAGAAAAAGTGTATAGCAGATCGTATTCGACTCGAGGTTTCTTCTAATCGACTACTTTGAAGAAGCTGGCAAATTACTCAGGTTAAAACACGTTGTGCGTGGTGTGAGTTCCACGACTTCTAATCTATTAAGCAAAGGAAAATAAAGACAAAAAGATTAAAAGATTGACTAACGGGAAGATAGACGAACTTAGATTTCGAATCCCCCTTAGATCACCAGAGCAACGACAATCACAAGATCAGCGGTTTTCAATTCTAATTCAATCGGTTTCTATACACCACCATAACTCCTTACCCTTAGGTTTAAGACCGGCGAACGTTCGCTCTATCCGTTCTAACTGCCAAGATTAACTAGCCGCCCGGGTACGGTCGCCTCTCACAACGACTTAATTAATTGGTGTAATTACTAATGATTAATGAGTTACTCTTGAAGCGGATTAACCCTAACCGGTTCCTACGAAAGGCACACTCCAATTATAAGGTTAATTGTTTAATTCGATGTTCTAAAGTAAGGCGAGCGTTCGCTTCTATCCTTAGCTTAACAAGAATCTAATCTAGGGGATCAATCCAGACAAGAAACATGAATAATGAAGAACGAATCAAACATGCAAAGAGAAACTGATTGAACTTCGAATCTAATTACCGCCGATCCATGACCGCTTTAAAGCCCTGGGTCACTTAGGGTTCATCTAATCTAAGCTCTACAAGTTCAGTTACTCATATCAGATACAAGAGAATCGAAAGCAATCAAGGAATACATCTCAGGTAGGAAGAACAGAGAAGAACTGCAAAACCTAATTTGACGAATCTGTGAAGCTTCAATCTCCGG
The DNA here is from genome assembly GCA_034768395.1 of Linum lewisii. NCBI lineage: Eukaryota > Viridiplantae > Streptophyta > Magnoliopsida > Malpighiales > Linaceae > Linum > Linum lewisii. The sequence continues at coordinate 46,074,400 of CM068297.1, forward strand.
GATCTTCAACTTTAAGCTCCGAGTTCTCCGATGTGGAAGGATGGCGTCACGATCTCTCCACGGATCTTTGAACTCTCTAAACTCTATCTATCGACCCTAGAGTCGGCTGACTCTCAAAAGTCTGATTTGTGAAAATATGAATAATCAATTGTTGTGTTCTGTTCCAAATTATGATTCTCCTCCGGCTGCCGACTCCTGCTTTAAATAGGGTTGATTAGGGTTTTCTGATTCTGTACTTAACCCTACTTGGGCCGGGCTGAGCTGATGTTTTCGCCGAAACCATAGGGATAGTTTTGGCGAAACTGGCTTTGAGTTCAGGGCTCCGCCGGCTGTTCATCATTTTCGGTCCGAGTAGTTGAATGGTTTCGCCGAAAATACCTTCTGTTGGCGCCAGTGATTTTCCCTTGCATTTTCGGCGAAAACCCTGGGCTCTTTTCGCCGAAAACATCCTTCTCTTGGCATCAGTTGATTTACACTATTGGTTTCACCGAAGATGTGGGCTTGGTTTCGCCGAATGTGTAAGTGTGAATGGGCAGATTTTCGGTTTGACTTTGATTGACTCCTTTGATCGATTCCGGTTCATTTCCTCGATGTTCCTATGCCTTAGACACGTCCATGGCTACTTTATTTGATGGCAAAAACCTGTGCTTACACAAAAACACTAGAAAACCATCAAATAGACCCGAAATGGGCCAAGGTAACACAAATGGCACGAGATAGGGCAATTGATTGAATATTCGTTATTCTACCCTAAAAACCATGTCTTAAGCAAAGAAATGTCGCTTAAATGAGGCTGATAATCACGTCAAATCGAGTGTCATCAGGTGGTTAGGGTCGTCTGCCCACGGTTGCAGCGGTTCACATCAGTTGGTATCAGAGCTTCGGTTCAACACTTGGACCAAATCTATCCCAGTTTCCAGGTTCTTCTTGGATTCATATCCCTTTACTTTTCAGTTTCTAGAAAATTTCGAAAATCTTCATCTATTTTCAGTTCTTGTATTGAGTCTTTCTTGTAAGGTAGAAAAAGCTGGTGGCCATCAAAATCCATCAAAGAAAAATATCAAAAGAAGTTAGAAAACAGAAAATCAAGCAAGGCCACCCTTGCCAAGTTCATTATTTTTGTTGTAATAGTGTGTTTAAGAAGAGGGGATAGATTAACTTTCGCTGCTTGTGTTGTTAACCGAGCCACGACCCTACTTTTAGCCACTAAATTGTTGTTTGCATCGAGTCCTAGAAAAAAAGTATTAGAAAATAGAATATTAGAAAAAGTCTTTGTGTTCCTTTCTTATACTAACCATGGCAGAATGGAGGCTACATATGATGGAGCTTCATTCCATGAACTTAAGGTTAGCCCTATACGCCGTAGAAGATTTGGTTAGAAGGTTGGAGAGAAGAGCCGAAGCCAAGAGGGCCAGCACTAGGCCCAGCACCGTGCCCGGGCCCTTGCTCAACACTAGGCCCAGCGTCGTGCCAAGCGCCTGTCCAGCCCCGGCCCAGCGCCAGCCCCAACATCAGCCCAGCGCCAGCCACAGCACTGGCCCAACGCCCAGCGCCAACACTAGCACCGACCAACGCCTAGTGTCAGCTCCGGCCCAGCACCAACCCCGCACTGGCGCACAACTAGGCCCCAATGCCCAGCCCCGAAGTTGCCCCAGCACTAGACCAGCACCTAGCACGAGCCCAATCACGATCCTCGGTCCGAGCCCCAGCACGAGCTCAGGTACCAGCCCCGGTACCCAATGGCGTAACCAGGACTGGTATACGAGGGGAGCCGAATTGTACATTAAAAATTGGTGCCACCGGCAAAAAAATTTCTTCAAATTTGAATAATAGTATAAATTTTTCATTCATCTAATACTAAGTAAAAATACACAATAAATGTTTTGGTTATAAGTTGCTTAATTAGTAAAAAATAATTATAGGTGCCGCCAGCAATTTTTTTTTTTCAAATTTGGATAATTTATGAACTAATATTTAATTATTACACACTATAAGTGAATTATGAGTAACTATTACGTAAAATTTAAGACAACATTTCACCGAAACAACGTAGTGGGGGGGCGAACTTCAAATACCCCGGCGCCAAATTCAAAAAATAACAAAAAATACATGTAATATTAGACTCGATACCGGGGGAGGGGGCGTCGTGGCTCCCCCCATCTCCCCCTGGTACCGCCATTGCCGGTACCCACAGGTGCCCGAGCCTAGAGCCCCCATACCAACCCCGGTACGGCCCGAAATCTCACAAAGCGCCAAAGAACCACCAGGTCAAGTCCTATAGGCCCTTGTAATTATTTCTATGATTTCTAAAGTAATACCAGGTACGGATTCGAGGACGAATCCTCTTCAAGAAGAGGGGGATGATGTGATCCTAGCCATCAAGCCCAACTTGGACACAGCTGATGCCAATCCGACCCCAGCACTGATGTCGGGCCGAGACTACACGAGGCCTAGGCTTACGCTAGCACCACCCCCGGAGCCTAGGAGAGCCAAAGCCCTGGAGCTAGAAGACACCCCTGGGAGGATGCTGATCCTCAGCCAGGATTTGATGCCAGCCTCTACGCCAGCCAGAGCTAGATCAATGACCCGAAGGGAGCTGATGCTGACACCGAGTCCCGACCTGGGCCCCAGACCGAGCCTAACACCAAGTCTAGGCTCCAGACCGACTCCCACAAGCTCCAGAGCCCAACTAGCAGTTAAAGAGACTCAGGAAGCATCCTTGAAATCCTGGCAAAGACAGAAGTCCAAAGGCCCGGACAGATTTGAAGAAGGCCCCAAGCTAAGCCTGCCACAGGCACCGGGCTCGCATCTGTGCACTACGCCGGAGCGATTTCGGCCCATCCAACAATTGGCCCGTGCCTTTTGGGATTTTCCAAAGGCACTGAAATCCTTATGTCCCCAAGATGACTCTCCGACAAACAAAGCTCAATTTGAAGGAGAATTGAAGGAGATAGAGTTAGGCCAAGTCCTAGTAGAGCATGAAGGGAGTATTAAAGAGCATAACTCGGATGCTGATCCAAGGAAGCCCATGCTAAGAGCTGTGATCAGGCCAACACCTGAGCCTGATCTAAGAGGAGAGAAAGGAGGAGGATCCAGCCATGGATAAGGGCTAAGAGGCCAGCCCATGACCAAGCAGCTACGGGCTAAAACTAAAGTAATAAAAGGCCAAATCCGGATTTATGGAGAGATTCGTAGCCCGACAAAGATTGACAGATATGGGATACCTGGAGGCAGAATTTGGCCTAATGTCCAACATGAAAGTTGTAGCCCATGGAGTCTAATAATGATATGCAAAAGGGCTTAATTTTACGAATTTCTTTGATATTTATTTGGCTAATTTTCCCATAACCCGTTGAGCTGTTTTTAGGAAATTTCCATCTTCCTTTTTAGTTTTCTTGTATAGGAAGAATATGTTCCCTTGTACGAATTTTACTTCCCTTTTAGTGTAGATTAGGATTAGTTTAATTCCTCTTTAGTATACTAATTAGGGGGAAGGCGTAGGCTGACATAAGGGAGGCCTCATGTCCCTTAGACATAATCCCTTCTAGCCCTTGGATCACCATCAGTTAGATCCAATGGTGTTGATAATATATAATTAATATTTTATTAAAACCCATATTTAATTCTACTAATTTAATATTCTTACATTTTGTGGAGCCCTATTTTCTACCTTATTTCATCTTTCTTTAACCCTCTTTCATCTTTCTTTACTTTTTACCAAAACTCGCCGCCACCGGAAAAATTGGGTGCAAAACCCACTCCCGGAAATCCCTCCGACAGCTCGGTTTCGTGCTCACCGTCGGTGAATCAGAACGCCGGACTACCGTAGAAGTTCTCCTGTGCCAGTTGCCGGTTCCCATTCTAGTTTTTTTCCGTCTGTAAAAGGAATCTGTCGCCGTTCATCCTTCTTCTGTCTTCGAACTGAAACTCAGCCGGCCGTCGGTCCGTTCAGGTAAACCACTTCTTCTTTGCTTTGATCTTTCAATCTTGGGTGTTGCATGTTGATTTTCAACTTCGAATGAGTGGTAAGAAGTATAAACTCTGTTTTCAAAATTGGGAGTGTAGTTTATGTCCTCTGTTTTCAAGTTTGGGATTTGGAAATTGGGGTTTTGTTGTTGTTAACATTAAATACTAGTATTAGTGTTATTTCAATGTTTTAAAAAATAACAAACCCCATCAATCTTGGAATCGTGATGCTTTATTTAGCACTTGGTGTGAAGATTTTGATTTCTAAAAGGAGCAATAGTCGTCATTGTTTTATACATTAGGATTATTGTGCAGATCTCTAGTAGTTTAGCACAAGTATGAAGATTGATGGGGTTTTAAATTTTTTTAGACATTGAAATAACACTAATACTAGACATTGAAATTCTTTATAGATACTAGTATTAGCTATTTTTTGAAGAATGCATATTGAATCGTGTTTGGCAACTAAAATAACTTCATTTTCCACTGATTGTGCAGGATGACAACTTCTAAGGCAAAAGCTGGACAGAACAAGGGGAAAACTGTTAAGGGAACAGATGAAGGATCAACTTCGAAGGGGCGTAAAAAAACAATGGAAAAAATAGCCAACCTACGACTCAAGAAATTCTAGAAAGGTACGCAATATAATTGTTATATTAATGTTATTTTGATGCTTAAAAACACAGTCAACTACTTCTCAAGAAAATTGTTTGGTTTATGTTATTTCAATTCTTATTTTTATCATGTTCTTGTAAGTCCGAAGATACTAGTATTTGAATACTCGTTGTATTGTAGTACGATAAATTTAACCATACTAGTATCTTAATTGCCTATTCTTATTGAAGTGATGGCTGTAATAGTGTTTTTGTGTTCTTAGTGATTTTCTTTCGATTTGCAGTTCTGATGGAGGATTCGTCACAAGGTGCAGTCCACAATGAATTTCCCAGTTGAAAGGGAAAATTTCTGCCGACAAGATTGCTAGGTTGAAAAGCTATGGTTTTGGCGGCACTCTGAAGGTCTCAATGACACAGATACCGTTTGAATTCAGGCGGTGGCTTGTGGACATTTATCCTTGCACCGGACATGTCATTATCAGTAACGGAGGAAGACGTCCAGGATGTATATGGGCTGCCAAAGGGAGCTGAAGTGATAAATTTGGCGTTTCCAGCACCATGTAAGAAATTAATGACTGCACTAACATCTGCTCTGGGGCTGAACTTTTCAAAAGAAGGAAAATGGAATGTTGATCTGAAAGACCTGAAGACTAAGTTGTTAGGGAAATGTCCAATAATGGATAATTGGTGCCAGTTGTACATGCTGTATTTGCTGGGGGGATTATTATGCCCTACTTCAAATCAAGTTCCGTCCATGACATACCACTGGATGCTTGGTTTCAAAAGTCTGAAGAGAATTAAAGATTATAACTGGTGCAAACATGTCTTCGATCATCTTCATCAAGGGATGGTGAAAGCAAAAAGTGGGAAATACATAGAGAGCGATCTGCATCTCGTAATTGTGAGTACCAATTGCGTTCTAAGTTGTTATATTTCATCAAACTACAACAGTTATACTGATAACTTTCTTTGTTATTTTTGGTAGGTTTGTATTTGCCAAAAGTTTGGAAGAGGTGGTTTTGATACCACCAAAAAACCTTATTGTGCTAACTGGGACACAAAAAAGGCAAAGAAGGAATTGAGGGTTATTCAAGGGAAACGTCCAGATGTGATGAATGAAGAATCACCTCTTGTGAAACCTCTGTTTGGACCGTCAACCGAAATTGATTTCACTGGAATGTCTGATGTTCAGGTACTATAATTAGGCATTTATTTTGTGGATGAGTTTTACTAATTAGTAGTTTCCCCATTGAATGGTTTTTTTTTGAATCCTTGTTGTGAAATCAGAAGTTGCAAATTGGGTATTAGTTTCATCATTATTTGGTTGAATGTGAATGTCATATTTAATACTAGTATTGAAATCAGGTTTGTTATATTGTCAATACACTGGCTATTAGGTGTGAAGTTTAATTTCGTTGGTGATATTATGTCCTTGGTGGTGGAACTGTGATTTTTAAAGTGTATTAGGTGTTAAGTTTGGTATCTTTGGTGAAATTCTTGAATGCTGTATTATGTTAATTAGGTATGTCTAAACTTGAATTGTTAGAGTTTAATACTAGTATGTTATTCATTTTTTACATATAGGTTGCTGAGATGGAAAAGTGGATACTATCAATTCGTGATAAGTGTGATTCAAATCTAGCAAGATTGCATAATCTGAAAAGAGACAACGTTCGGCAAGGAAAAAGGACAGTAGTGGCTGATATTCAAAGTAGTGATGACGATTCTGAAAGAACAGAATCTGTTGGTTTGAACGATGTACCGACATCGGCTAAAGAGGAAAACAGTTCGAAGGTGGCGAGTAAGGGTCCACTAGCTGAAGGACAATCAAGTCTGGGACATAAATCAAAGGATTCTCTGGTTGATGACGGGCCAACAGTTAGTGAAATTTGCTGCACAAACTATACAGGTATGCTTTCTGATGCAATACTTCTATTTTTGTTTAATTCAAATTATAGTATTGTGGCAAATTTAATACTGGTATTGATGCTAATCTGAATACTAGTATTGATGCTAATTTGAATACTAGTATTGATGGTAGAATTATAACAAATGGAGTGTTTCCTTTTGATTTGTAGAGTTTACATGTGGATGACGATGATGATTTTTATAACGAGCCAATTCATAATTTGCGTAAGAGGAAAATGGATGCTAGAACTAAGGAAAAAGTAGTAGTTCAACCAAGGCCGAAGAGAAATAGGAAACCAGCCCCAACGACAAAGAGCCCATACACAACCGAGGGAAAATCAAAACCGATAATGGAGAAACAATCTCGTCTTCCAAACACTGTGAGAGTTACTCAAGTTCTTGATGATGATAGGTCAGAGGAAATTGACATCGAAGTGGAGGCATTGAAGGCATATATCCTAAGTGCAAAGGATAAATGGTAATTTGGCAAGCTTTAAATATTTGAAATCTTTAATTATCGGCATTGCACTTCATCTGTTTTTTGCATTGTTTGTATTATTGTAGGAAGACATCAGAGGTTGATTTTGGTTTGGCTGAGTTCTGTGTCCAAGCTACCCAGATGTGTGAATTCCTACAATTGAAACCAGTTTGCTCACATGTAGTCGACTATTTTGGTTACTCATTGAACTGGTTGGCTAAAAAAAATGGGGAGATTAAAAAGTGGATCTTTCCTCTATCAGTTGCGGTAAATATTCAGTCTCATAAACCATTTTTGCATATTTTTTGGTTGATGAACTTAAAATGTAAATTGCATTACAGGGGACAGTTCACGCAAACGTCAAGAAGCCTTGTTTGAAATTCGGAATGCACGCCAAGATAGCGGAAGAAGCAATTCATTCTCACTCGTGGATGAAGGAACATGGGGACATATCATCGTGTGATTACGTAAGCTTTTTCCACTTCTCAAACTAGATTCCTAAATTATTTTCTCAATGTTCTATATGCTGGAACTGATTAGTGTTTATTGTGTATTGTTATTGTAGTGGATGTTCCCTATCATACATGCTAATCATTACTCCATGTTCATAATGAACATAAAAGATAAAAGATACCAATTCTTTGACGGCTGAAGCACTGCGGGGTTCAAGGAGCAATGGCTAATCACTGGTGCTAGGATAATTAAGCACGTAACGGAGTATTTGATCATGCACAAAAAAGATATGGATTACACTGGTTTCGAGTGGGAGATGCTAGATGGGATTCGACAAAAGCATGGGAGTACAGATTCTGGAGATTATGTAATGAGGATGTTTGAGAAGTGGGAGGGAAAACATAACTCTTGGATCGGGAAGAAGTGGAAAGATGTTGAAGAAGTTAAAGGATTCAGGGATGTGGCGTTCTTGGACATGTTCACCAATCCTATGAACAAGAGACTGACTGCTGTACTTGAAACTGGAATGGTTCGCTACACCGTCAGTCCATCGCAGCTTCCAACTCCACGAGGATGAATAGTTATCATAGTTAGTCGTTTTTGTTTTGGAATCTACTTGAAACTTTAATAGTAATGTTTGTGACTACATTTTTGTTTTGGAAAAACTTCCACTTCGCTGGTTCATCGGATATTATATTGGAATCTATTTAAATCTTAATACTAGTATTACTGATACTAGTATTGATGGTTAGTATTATATAGAATATCATTAATATTTATATTAAGTATGTTTAACCTTTTACTTTAAGTTAACAATTCCATTAAGGACGTTTAATTGCTATTTTGGAAGTGCTCCAGTCATTCGATGGTTTAAATATTTTGACTTAATACGAGTACTATTACTAGTACTGCATGGGATAACATTGATATATGTACTACTTAGTTAAACGCCTTTTTCTTTGGAAATTTTGCCCAGTTGGCTTCTTGATCCGAACATGTTAACTTTGATGTCTAGATTTTGTGTGAAGATGTGCTACAGCCTTAGCATGAGCGATCTATGGTCTTTGATTCAATACTAGTATTATCAATACTAGTATTTGATATTTACAAGTGCTACAGCCTTAGCATGAGCGATCTATGGTCTTTGATTTAATACTAGTATTATCAATACTAGTATTTGATATTATCAATACTAGTATTATATGAAACAACACACGTCAAGTCTGTAAATTATTATTAAAATCTGAAAAAGAGGGAGGAAACCAACAGCAAACACATTCCTAATGCGTCCAGAACCAAAGTTATAGTAAAACTAAACAAAACATGAAAATCTGAAAACAGCGCATTTAAAAAAAATGGAGGAAGTCTTCACGTCGAACTAAAGTATAATCTGACTGCATGAACCACACTATTGTGGTGGATGAGAGGACTTGGCCAGCCTACGACGAACTTTGGCGTTCTCCCTCTGAGCAAATCTCTCTCTCTCTCGACTGCTTGTCTGGATTTGTTCCGCTTTGTTGACCTGTTCACATTCGTCTTCTCTTTTAGTCCATTTGGTATCGGGCGACCTCCATTGTTCGATGAAGGAGATGGTAAAGGCTCGACCCCTATGTACAGGAAACAAAGACTAAAAATGGTATCCGGATTGTTGAAACAAGTTTAAGACAATACATAGGCGGACCTGGGGAATGTTGAAACGAGTTGATACTAAAGTTACCTTGGACGCTGGACGGATAGGTAGACCCTCTTTCGCCATGTAGCTCTAGAATTATGTTTCGCACCCGGTATCTACCATCACGTATTGTCTCCTTCGCCACATTGTAGGTTGATACTAGGGTAGAAGCTTCTAATGCAAACACAGAAATCAAGGAACATAGCTTGTGGTACCTACCAACTTCAGATTCAGGCTCTGCTCCTATCACAGATTCGGCTCCCAAATCAACACCTAACCTGGCTGTTTTCCTCCAACGATCCAAAAAATATCTCTCCGGAATGTCTCTAGCTTCAAGATTTTCCCATTGCGTAATAGCTTCCATTGTCTTCAATATGTGACGACACAACCAACCAGATGAATAAAAAAGGCGACATGTGCATTTGTAATCCCAAGTAGACAAGTTCACGATCACGCTACGCTCATCAAGCCTAGTGGTTTGGTCCTCATCAAACTTATACCAATCAAAAGCTTTGATGTTATCGCCAATAGTTGTAGGGTAACTGTTTGCTAGATATGAAAACATGGCATCACATTCCTTTTCAAATAAATCAAATATTGTCTTTGTATATCTCTGTATTGAAAAAATAAAAATAAAATTCGTTAAAAAATCTGGAAATTGACCATGTATAAGTAATACTAGTATTGTAATTCGAAAATGAAACCAAAGAGACAAACCTGAGCGGCTTGATATACATAGGCATGGTCTATGTATTTTCCAGGAGCGACGCAATTCAAGGCATTGAAATCTTGTTCCAATTCATAAGCCCTCTTTCGATCTAACAATCGATTGAATTGGGTGAAGAATTGATGTAGATTGGACTTTGTGTTGACCAAAGATCTAAAGTTGCTATTCAATGACTCGCTGAGTTGAGAACTTCGCATACCACAAGTAAAGTGGTTATTAACCCAAGCCGAAGACCACTAATGTCGGAACTTATATATGAAAGCTAACCAAGGATGACCATATGGCCCCTCGCCGGGGAAATGCTTATTTATAGTTGACTCCCATAACTTCTCAAATCCAGGTTCATCATCAACAGCATACATTAGATTGCGAAGGTCGGACATTATCCCCTCCTTCAAACCTTTCTTTATCTTGTTCTTCACATTCTCGAATATGTGAAAGGTGCATAAGCCATGAAAAGTATTTGGGAATACAATTCTTATACCAGCCGCAATAGCAGGACATTGATCGGTGAATATTGACTTCGGATGCTTGTCTTTCATGCACTTCAGAAATTGGTCAAACAACCATTTGAACCCTTCAGTATTCTCCTCATAAATCAAACAAGCAGCAAAAACTACCAGATTCCTATGGTGGTTGAATCCAGCAAACAAAGCTGCATTAAACGAACAAAAAACAAAACTGCATCATACGCTGGTTGAGATAAATACTAGTATTAGAACAGTTCTTTCATTTTCAATATTTGTAAAATAATACTAGTATCAATGAAGGCGGCAGAACTTAAAATCTTGGCCTAAACAAACAAAGTATTTAAATGTAATAACTATAATAAAAAGAAAATATTTTGTACCTAAAGGTCGGAAGGTGTTGTTGGTTCTATATGTTGTGTCAAAACTTATAGAATCACCGAAACATTGGTAATCACGTTGCATCCTAGCATCAACCCAGAAAATACTTTCAATATTCTTGTCGCTATCCAACTGATACTCATGGTAGAATCCTGGGTCTCGAGAAGATTCTTTCTTGAACCATTGCCTTAAGAATTTGTCACCACCCTCTTCAACATGACTAGAACGAAAAGCTCTGACAGAATTAGCATGATAGCTACGAGTGAATCCAAGTGATCCAATCCCACCACCACAAGTAGCCATTAGATCGTAAGAATCTCTAGGTCAAATCCCAACCATATCGTGCATTTTAGCCATTTCACGATGAGTTTCAGACATATTGTGTTTAGACCGAAAAAACTTTCTCATGCGGGGAGGAATAAGCACGTGGTTATGCTTGAAAAAATAATAGTATATTTTAAACACGTCCTGCTCTTCGTCCAACTTCAGAGACATCTTTGCGAAGCACCCACACCTGGTCTCTCTTTTCTTAACCAATACTTCGGCAGGTTTGGAGATTTCAGGAACGGTTGGATTTGAAACATCTATGACAACCGAATATGAAGCAGCCTGGTTTTTTGGATCGTGTAGACTATTAGCCTTATAATCTTCCTTGTTACAAGTGAGATAAATATAGTGCACTTTGTCAGTCGTCACTCCTTTACTGTTGTTCTTGCTTGTAGATCTAGTCTTCCAATCGAATCCAATACTATGAGCATAGTCCTTATAAAATTCCTAAGCCTCTTTCACAGTCTTGAACTCTAACTCGGACCAATCAAAATCTACCTCGGGAACATCTGAAAAAAAAAAAGAAACCATAGTTCAGGAACCAAAAATTTATTAATTGGAAACAAAAATGTAAATACTAGTATTACTAACGTGAACGAAAAACTAGTTTAATAAACAATGGAATAAACGGGGAAAAGCCATATAGAAACAAAAAAGTACTAAACTGATCAATTCGTAGGATGACAATACATAGGGAAATAATCCCGGATTAAAAACATCAAATAGATTAATTGACACAACCATGTAAATATTAATACTAGTATTACTCACTTGCACAAAAAAATACTATTAGTAATATACAGTGGAATATACAAAACAAGTTATACAAAAAACAAAAAGGAACTACACTGATCAATTGGTAGAATCATGGGGAATTACTTCTTGGGATAAAAATAACAAACAGAAAATAAAAAAAACTGTTCTATTTGTAAAAATCGTCAATGAAATAGTTCTAACAAGTTACCTAGTCCGTCCGTAATCTCTGGAATAGCTTTAGAGTTGGCAATAATCGGATCGTCCGTCGACTATTCTTCGTCAATTGGTTCATAGGGCATAGCATTCAAATCAAAAAAAACAAGTGGGCTTTGGATCGATTGCTTGTTTGCTTGATTCAGGATTATTCATTGTATTAAAACGAATAAAAAGAAGAAGAAGAAGAAGAAGAAGAAGAACAAGAAGAAGAAGAAGAACAAGAAGAATTTGAAGAAGAAAACGCAGCGGCAATATGAAGAAGTTTCAATGGCTTTTAAACTCTCAAATTTGGCCGGTTAATTAGTAGGGAAATCTGCAAAATAAAATCATTAAATATAAGAATATTTGATTTAAAGTAAATTAGGTAATTAAAATATTGAAGATAATTCATTAAGATATCTATTAATTAGAAATAACTACCTATTAAGTATTCTATCTTATAACAACTAAAAGATGTGAGGTGGAGACTTTTCATTGGTTATGTCTAGGGGACATAAGAATTTCTTATGTCACCCTAGAATTTTCCCTAATTAGGACTCTTTTTATTATTTCTTTATTAGTTTAGGAAGTAGCTATTTAGGAGGAATAGGAGAGCTTGTTCCCTACTCCACCTATAAATAGAGGCCTTCGCCTCTCTTGTACAAACACACCTTTGAATCAATAAACTCTTAAACTTTGGTTTCTTCTTGCATTATATGGAATTCTCTTTTCGACCTTCATGGAATTGATTGTCATTTAGATCGGCTTATCGTCAAGAGCATTCACCTTCGACTTGATACTTCTGGTTCCTAGCTCTTTATAGCTAGTGGGTCAAAGTCCAATTTCAATCCCGGTGCCACAGGTTTAGCTAATTGCTTGAAGATCGACTTGCGGTGGTTAGGGTCATCTGCCCACGGTTGCAGCGATTGACATCACATGAAGTAGGTATCAACTCTAATTCCTCCTCCTCCTTTCATTGAAGAAGAGGATGTGGAGGGGGAGGAACAAGTTCAGCAGCCTGAGAAGGAAAAGTTGTTGATTATCTCTTCATATCCAATATTGGTGGCTAATCCTCACAAGGCGAAGGCACCTTATCTTGCTAGGCTGTATAAGGATCTCTATGATGCTCAATTCCAGCTATTTCTGAAGATGCTTGATAAGGTTCACATCGACATGCATATCAAGGAGGTGATTATGACAGTAACTAGATTCGCTAAATTCATGAAGTTGCTAGCCACCAACAAGCTGAAAAGGCAGGAGCTTTTAGCTCTCACGAAGGAAGAGGAAGAGAACTTCCCGGAGCTATTTGAGTACTTGGAGCTGAATGAGGAGATAGTTACCGTTGTCCTTAACAAGCTTCCCATAAAGCGTCGTGATCCAGGTTCTTTCACTCTCCCTTTTCGTATTGGTACTTTTAGACTTGGTCGTGGTTTAGCAGATTTAGGAGCTAGCATAAACGTCATGTCAACAGGGGCGGAATTGGGGGGGCCCGGGTGAGCCTCGGCTCACCCCTCTTTAGGTCCCGACTGTGTAAATCGAGTATATATTTTTCGGTAATTCAAATTGGGCTCAGTGCATGTTTGAATATCGACTCAGTGTTGTATTAGTCGGACTCAATATTTGAGTAATTTTAGTCTTAATTTCGAAACTGATTAATTAAAATCCAAGTCTCAATAGCCCATGTAAAATAAGAACAAGATATGAAGCCCATAATTATATCTATTCCCAAAATTAATCAATATTAACGTAGAAAGAGACAAGGCCCATTACTATTTCTGTAAAAATTGGTTTCTAATTAAATTAAACTAACAATTTCATATCACTTTTTTAGGGTTTACCAGTTTAGTAGTTTACTCTCTCTGCCTCTCTTACTGTTCTGTTTCGTTCCTTCTCTCAATTACTCAAGACTCTCTCCCTCTGACCTCTATTCCGTTTTCCTTTTCCCCTCTGTCGGTCCCCCTCTGACTCTGTGGTAGCAGCAGCAGTTGGCAGGTGGCATTAATATTGGGCCACACCCGAATTCAGAATTCCCATCTCAACACTTCAGCAGCACGCCGGCACTGCAACAGTTCCATTCCACTGACTCAACTTGAGGTATTTAATTTATTAACTATTAATTTTCTTTAATCAGTTAACTGATTAAACTTTATAGCTTATTGTTTGTTTGTCAATTGTTAGTTTGTGTAACATTCATATTGTTTAATGTTTTGTTTGTCAGTTTGTGTAGGTGTACCAGTAGCATTCATATTGTTTAGTGACTTAGTGTTTACAATTTGAGGTTGTTGATTACTTATTTTCTTTATGCCTTTATCAATTGCTTTATGCCTTTATCAATTGTGATGATTGCTGAAGCCTTAATACTTTAGATTTTAGAATAGAAAGTTCAAAGTTGGTCAGGGGCACGAGTAATTGATTTAATTGATTTGTTACTTTTGTTGGCTTGGCTTATTATTGATTTATCTATTTATGTATTGTCTATACTTCATACAGTAGTCAATCATTCAATATGACTTCTGAAGAGCGACCAAAGAAAAAAGGGAAGAACACATTGTTCTCATATTTTGTACCAAAACAAAGTGATATTGTTGAAGAAGATCTAGCTCCATCTTCATCTTCGTCTTTGCATGTCAATGTTCCATCTCCTATTCCTTCTTCTGCTAATGAAGTTGAACGAGATCCTAGGAAAAGGATTAAAATATGTGATTGGCCTCTTGAATCAAGAGATGAGCTTAGAAGGAAATATTTGGTAGTAGGGGCCTACCAACCGAAACTTTCAAAGCAAGACTATCAAGCTCGAGAATATCCAGATAAGTCTCGTCGCTTTCAAGAAAGTTGGTACAAGTCATATACTTGGTTGGAGTACTCACCAACAACTCATAAGGCTTATTGCTTTCCATGCTTCCTTTTTGACGAGACGTCATCTTCTGCCTTAGTGAATGGCGGGTTTGATAATTGGAAGAGGGTTCGCAAAGGAAAGGAGTGTGTGTTGCTAACTTATGTGGGTACATCTTCTTCTTCTTCTCATAATAAAGTTGTTGCTTGTGCAAGTTCTCTGAGTCTGACATCTGCTCATATTGATAGAGTGATGGAGAGAGTTAGTAGAGATGAAGTTTTGAAGCATCGATTGCGCCTAATGGCAACCATCTCAGTTCTTCAAACACTAGCGGTACAGGGTTCATCATTTAGAGGTCATGATGAGTCTGAAAGTTCCCTAAATCGTGGCAATCTAATTGAATGGCTCGAACATTTAGTAGAATGGAGAGAAGATGTCAAATCAGTTGTTTTGAAAAATTCTCCTGGCAATGCTAAATATACTTCTCCCCTCATACAGAAAGTGTTATTGGAAATCATGGCAAATAGAATGTGTTGTGCAATAATGGAGGAAGTTGGAGATGCAAGTTTTTATATTCTTGTTGATGATGCCCAAGATGCTGTAGGACGAGAGCAGATGGCTATCATACTCGAGAATATCCAGATAAGTCTCGTCGCTTTCAAGAAAGTTGGTACAAGTCATATACTTGGTTGGAGTACTCACCAACAACTCATAAGGCTTATTGCTTTCCATGCTTCCTTTTTGACGAGACGTCTTCTTCTGCCTTAGTGAATTGCAGGTTTGATAATTGGAAGAGGGTTCGCAAAGGAACGGAGTGTGTGTTTCTAACTCATGTGGGTACATCTTCTTCTTCTTCTTATAATAAAGTTGTTGCTTGTGCAAGTTCTCTGAGTCTGCCATCTGCTCATATTGATAGAGTGATGGAGAGAGTTAGTAGAGATGAATTTTTGAAGCATTGATTACGCCTAATGGCAACCATCTCAGTTCTTCAAACACTAGCGGTACAGGGTTCATTATTTAGAGGTCATGATGAGTCTGAAAGTTCCCTAAATCCTGGCAATCTAATTGAATGGCTCGAACATTTAGCAGAATGGAGAGAAGATGTCAAATTAGTTGTTTTGAAAAATGCTCCTGGCAATGCTAAATATACTTCTCCCCTATACAGAAAGAGTTATTGGCAATCATGGCAAAAAGAGTGCGTTGTGCAATAAGGGAGGAAGTTGGAGATGCAAGTTTTTATATTCTTGTTGATGAAGCCCAAGATGCTGCAGGATGAGAGCAGATGGCTATCATACTAAGATTTGTTAACTGATCTGGCGTTATAATAGAGCGCTTTTTTGGCATCAAGAGTGTTGTTAATACTACTTCCGCAACACTTAAAGAGGTTATATGTGGAATGCTATCGGAGCATAATCTTCCAATTCAAAAACTGAGAGGACAGGGATATGATGGTGCTAGTAATATGTCAAGACAATATAATGGACTCAAGGCTTTGTTTCTACAAGATTGTCCATATTCATATTTCGTCCATTGTTTTGCTCATAGGTTGCAGTAGACCTTAGTAGTTGCTGCAAAGAATTGTGGTCCGATATGGAGATTTTATTCATTATTGGATAAAATCATTAACTTGGTTAAATCATCTCCTAAGCGCAACACTGAGTTATTGGCCGAACACAAAATAGACATTGAGGACATGTTGGAAAGTGGCGAAATTGAGACTGGAAAAGGAGCTAATCAAAGTACATCATTGCAACTTGCAAGTGCTACTCCTTGTAGTTCTTATTTCTTCTCAGTTGATAGTATGATAAAGATGTTTGCTACTACATGTGAGGTGCTTCAAGAAGTTAGTGAGCATAATTCATCACATTAACATCGAGCTGAAGCTGAAGGTGCTCTGGAGGAAATTACAACCTTCAAGTTTGCTTTTTGTTTGCAAATGATGAGGAAGATTATGATGGAAACTATGTGTCTTTCACAAGCCTTTCAAAGGAAATCTATTGACATCTTAGAAGCACTTGGGATGGTTTCAACTTCAAAAACTCTACTGCAGAAATTAAGAGATGACAGATGGGAACTGTTACTTGAAGAGGTAAGCTCTTTTTGTTTGAAACATGGGATAGATAAACCTGATTTGAGCCAACCAGGTCGTCATGGTATGAAGGAAATGCCTTTAGAATAGTTATATCATTATCAGTACTTCAATCAATGCATAGATTATCAGTTGAGTGAACTAAACTCAAGGTTCAGTGAGACAACAGTACGATTGCTTCAACTGAGCGCTACCTTGGACCCGAAAGATTATTTTAAGTCATTCAATGAAGACCATATCTATCAACTTGCAATTGAGTTCTACCCTAAAGATTTTAATGATCAGGAACGACTTATTATGCGGTCTGAGTTACCATACTATGCTGAGTGTGTGGTTCGCATTCCTGATTTTGAAGTTCCTTCGTTAGCCAAATTGATGGAGATTTTTGTGAAAAGAAGGTTAGAAAAGCAATACATGATGATATGCAAATTGATTCGTCTTATATTGATGCTGCCAGTATCAACTGCTATTACAGAAAGAGCGTTTTCAGCAATGAAATTCATTCAGACGGATATACGGAGCAACATGGCTGATGGGTTTCTAGCTGATACTTTGATGATGTTTATTGAGAGGGATTACGCTAGAAAGCTAGATATAGATTCTATAATAGATAAAAATTTCAAAATTAAAAAATCGTCGTGTACAATTGAAGTTGTAGGTATAGATTTGAAGACTTTTATGTTATTCAAATTTGTTGTCGTGACTTGAAAATTTTTCCTTCTATTTCGACTCAGTGCATGATTCAATCCTGGTTCCGCCCCTGCAAGTCATATTGCTTAGTCTCTGATATTGGGATGTTTGATTTTAAACCGACTCGTATGAACATAAGCTTAGCTGATAAATCATCTGTTGTACCTAGGGGTATTTTAGAAAACGTCATTCTTGAAGTTGGTCCATTCAAGTTTCCAACCGATTTTGTTGTGATTGATGCTCATGCTAATATGCCTTTGATTTTTGGTCGTCCATTCTTGTATTCAACTAGACCTGTCATAGATTTTGGTGGTGGTACTATAACCCTTAGGGTAGGACAAGATCATGCTACCTTTAGTCTTGATAATAGCATTCAATTCCCTCACCACTATGATGATTTGTATGTCATTGAGGAAACTGTTACCATGCTTTCTACATCTGGATTTACTAACCTAGTGAGTGAAGACTCGCTAGAGAAGTGTATTGTTTCTGGTCAGTTTGTTGATGCAGGAACAATCCATGATGAACAGGTAGCATCCTTGAGCACATATGAGTCTATAGATTTTCAAAGCCAAGTACAACAACAACAACCTGTTTTTGCACCAGAAACTCGGCTCCGGACATCATATGAAGAAGCTCTAGAACTTGAGTTGAAGGATCTACCTTCACACCTAGAGTATGCCTATCTGGAAGGCAACTCCAAGCTTCCGGTCATTATTAGCTCATCCCTCCCTTTACCTCAGAAGGATGAGCTCATATCCTTACTCCGGAAGCATGTGCACGATATAGCTTGGAAGGTGACAGACATCAAAGGGATCTACCTTCCTATTGTATGCATCAGATATTCCTTCAGGAGAATCAGAAATCGGTTAGACAACTTCAACGACGTCTCAATCCAAACATGATGGAGTTGTAAAGAAGGAGGTGATCAAGCTCATGGATGTTGGGATCATCTATCCCATATGTGATAGTTAATGGGTGAGTTTGGTTCATTGTGTGCCGAAGATGGGAGACATCGTCGTCGTTCCTAATGCAGCGGGGGAGCTCATCCCTATAAGGACGGTTAACAGATGGAGAGTCTGTATTGATTATAGGCGTTTGAACGATGCTACGAGGAAGGATCTTTCCCTTCCTTTTATTCACAGATGCTTGAGCATTTGGCGGGTCATAAGTATTACTGCTTCCTGGATGGGATGTCCGGGTATTTTTAGATTCCCATTGCGCTGAATGATCAAGAGAAGACCACCTTTACATGCCCGTTTGGTACTTTTGCCTATCGCAAAATTCCTTTCGGACTATGTAACGCGCCAGCTATGTTGTAGAGATGTTTGATGGCTATCTTTGATGAGCTCATTGGAAATATTATGGAGGTATTTATGGATGATTTCTCGGTTTATGGAGATTCGTTTGATCAAGGCCTAAAAAACCTTGAGAAAGTCCTTAAAAAGTGTGAAGCTACAAATTTAGCTCTTAGCTGGGAGAAGAGCTATTTCATGGTGAGGGATGGCATTGTGCTTGGGGACAAGGTCTCGAAGAAGGGTATTGAGGTAGATCCGGTGAAGATCGATACCATTGCTAAGTTTCCACCTCCCTCTTCCGTCAAGACAGTAAGAAGCTTTCTGGGTCATGCAGATTCTATAGATGGTTCATCAAGGATTTCTCAAAGATTACCTTGCCTATGAATCTATTACTGGAGAAAGTGGTTCTTTTTCTCTTCGATGAGAATGCGTAATAGCTTTTGAGATCTTGAACAATAAGCTCATTTCTGCACCTATTGTTGTAGCTCCGAATTGGGATCTGCCATTCGAGCTTATGTGTGAGGTGAGTAATTATGCCGTTGGAGCTGTCTTGGGGCAGAGGATTGAGAAGAGGTTCATGCATATCTATTATGCTAGAAAGACCATGAATGAGGCTCAATGGAATTACACCACTACCGAGAAAGAGATGTTAGTGGTAGTCTTTGCCTTTGATAAGTTTCGCTTTTATCTTGTGCTATCTCAAGTCACAGTTTTTACAGATCATGCAGCTATCCGGCACCTGATGAGCAAGGCAGATGCCAAGCCAAGGTTGATTGGTTGGATTCTTCTCCTTCAAGAATTCGATTTTGAAATTCAAGACAAGAAAGGGTTAGAGAATGTAGCTACAGATCAGTTGTCACGATTGGAGGGACCTGAGCAGAGTAAATCTAGTGATTCAAGAATCTTTCCGGAGGAACATCTATTCGCCATCATGATGAGTGAGGCGGAACGACCTTGGTTCGCGGATCTGGCTAACTTTCTAGCCACCGGTTACGTGAGGACGAATTTCTCTCATCAAAAGAGGAGGAAGTTCTTTAATGAGGCGAAGAAGTACTTCTCAGATGACCCGTACATATTCCGAATTGGCTCTGACGATATCATTCGGAGGTGATGCGAACCGCCTCCTCTAGGAAGGGATCGACTCAACACCCAAAACTATATTACCAGCTTCACGAATCCTAACTTTTGAAACCGCGGGGAATACTTGAAATCCACTAAGTATAGACTTAGGAACCCCAAGGTATTCAGTCGAATTGGTGCCACAACAAAGGTGATAACCTCTGATGATAAACCAAACCTTAAGCTAAGCAACAACGAGCAAAGACTTGAAGGAAAAAGAACAAAGTTCTGAAATTTCAATTATGACTTAACGTGTCTTACAATGATGGCCGAGGCCTCTATTTATAGCACAAGGGTGGCCTAAGCCGTCTCCAACTCTAAAAAGGTAAGACTAAAATAATCCTAAAAGATAGGCCGAAGAAAATATTAAAATAAACATAGTTGTCCGAGAATAAAACTCTAAAACCGGCAAAGTCGAGCAAAACCCTAATCCGGGCGGATTAGGGCACACCGGGTGTCCGTGTCCGATCGGGCTTAGGAAAGTCCTCCGGGCGCGGGCTGGACTCCGGACGCGGCTAGGAAAAGTGCCCGGAACCCGCGCGGTGGCATTTCTGTAATTACCGCGGGTTCCGGGTGACCGGGCGGCCGGGTGGCGTCCTTCGGCGCTGGTGACCGGCTCGGCATCAAGTGCTCCGGACCCGATACTAGGGTTTTGGTGATGCCGGGCGGTTCTGGCTTCTTGCTGGACATTTCCTTGGACAAGTGAGATTCCTTCCAAGTCTTTGGACCTCCTGAGTCTTCTGGCTTCAACTTGTCCGCCAGGTTCTGAGTGTGGAGTAGGGTTAGCCGAGGCAGGGGCTGGTTGGCCGTATCCGCCGGGGCCCGGGTAGTGTCCTTAGGAAGCCAACCTGTCTTGGCCACATATTCTCGAATCTTCTTGTCTTCTGTACGCCAGAATTCTTCCCAGATGGCCTTTGACGTGTGCTTGACTTGAGGGATCATGGAAGAGAGGTTGGGGAAAGATTGAGACTCAGTGCTCGATCTAGGACTTAGGTTCTCGGCCAGTAACATGACCTGGAACTCCCTTCCATCTCGGGGTGTCTTCCTTCCCGGTGGGGCCGACCTGAGTCTGTTCTTGAGCTCATTTCTAGGCTTGAGAGCTTGTAGGTAGCCAGTCCTTAGTTCTAGGCGCTTTTTATATGGACCCGGAGTTCTGCCTTCTACGGGGTACCTTGGTGGGGTGTAGGTATACCTTTGTGGCCCGGGGCGGTGGAGCCGGGTCATATCATCCCCCTCTCTTGACTGGGATTTGTCCCCAAATCCACCTTGGCATCCTTCCTAGAACCCCTCACTCTTTTCCAAACTTTAGCAATCTTGTGGGCTACGGCCGGGAAAGATTCATCCTCATCAGTAGCACTAGGGGTGTCATTTGAGTCGGTACTGGACAATGTCTCGGACTCTTCAGTGTCTTCTCCTTCAGTCTCCATTTCTTCCACTTCATAAATGCCATTAACAGTAATGTTAAGGCTCGGGGAGCTGCTGGGGGAGGGTTCTTCACTCATTTCCTCATCCGAGTCTGCTTCTGGATCTTCTTCGCTCGGGGCAGCTTTTAAAATCCGCCAGGAGATGACTTCCCATTGAATCTCGGGACGGGTGGCCATTGGTTCTTTGGCCGTCGGGGCCGTCGGGTTCATGACCGTCGGGGGCGCCAGGTGGCCGTCGGGGCCGGCGCTCGGCTTCAGGTCGTCAAAGAGCCCTCCGGCTTTCTTCAGGTCAAAATTGGCCGAGGAAATGTTCAAAAGACCCGGGGTGGGCCGATTGACATCATTCGGCGCGGACAGGATGTCCGGGGCAGTCGTGATGCTAGGCCGGGGCAGGGCCGGTGCTGGGCCGGGGCAGTACTGGGTGCGGTGCTGGGGCAGCGCGGGGTGCAGGGCCGGGGCAGTGCGGGGTGCAGGGCCGGGGCAGTGCTGGGTGCTGGGCCGGGGCAGTGCTGGGCGCTGTGCTGGGGCAGTGCTGGGCGCTGGGCCGGGGCAGTGCTGGGCGCCGTGCCGGGGCAGTGCTGGGGCAGTACTGGGGCAGTGCTGGGCACTGTGCTGGGGCAGTGCTGGGCACTGTGCTGGGGCAGTGCTGGGGTGATCACTCGACTGCTGAAGGCTGAGAATTTTTCCAAGCCTTCTATCTCAACTTCTTCTCCTTCACTCGACTCTCCCTCCAATTCTTCAATCATTGGTTCCTCCTCGTCGTCTGTCACGACTTCTCCCTCTCTAAGCACCATGGTTCGGGTGTTAGGGCAGTCCCTTGCTATGTGACCCCTACCATGACACTTAAAACACATAATGGCACTTGGCCGAGCGTTAGTAGTAGGGATTTTTGAACCGGGATTAGGGTTTACCCGTGATGCCGACCCTTGGTTAGGGTTTGGTCGCGATCCGGCGCTCCGGCTAGGGTTTGGCCGGTATGGGGTGTGGCCGGCGCTTCGGTCTCCTCTCACCGGGGCACTGATCGGTGGCGGCGGGGTAGTCTTTCTTCCAAGACCGTTCTTCAGCTCCTTCTCAACCCTAGTAGCTACGTTGATCAAGTCATCATAGTCAGCAAAGTTGAGAATATTGACTTGGTGTAGAATCTCTCTTTGCAACCCTCCGGTGAAACGGGCTATCTTGGCATCTTCATCCTCACTCAGGTCAAGCCGTGCAACCAAGATTTCCATCTCCTTGTTGTATTCCTCAACCGTCATGCTCCCTTGCTTCAAGGATCGAAGCTTGGTGTGCAAGTCTCGGTTGTAGCTACTCGGTACAAACTTCCTCCTCATCTTTCTTTTGAGACTCCTCCAAGTAAGGACGGGGTCCTCTTCCTCTTTCCTGATCTGATTCCTGAGTTGAGACCACCACAAGGCAGCATAGTCAGTAAACTCTAGTGTGGCTAGGGTTACCTTTTTCCTCTCGGAATAGTTGTGGCACTCAAAGAAATCCTCCATGGCCCTCTCCCAATCAATGTAGTCGTCGGGGTTGGTTTTGCCAGTAAATTTAGGCACACTGAGCTTCAGGCTGCTCACATCATCATCTTCTTCCTGCTCATTCCTCCTTGGCCGCCGGGGCCATCTCCATTCGTGGCTCCGAACTGCTCGGCGATTCGGGCTATGTTTTCAGCCATGGCGGTCAACCGGGCATCAAAAGCATTGAATCTCTCGTCTGCCATGGTTAGTCACGAACAAGGGACCTCACAAAATCTCTCAATTGAACCTCACACACTCGTTTTCTTACCACTCGTGTATGAAAATTTTTTTTTTTTTAACAAGTCACTCAAATTAGGGTTTTCTTTGAAATTTTCAAAACAAAGTCAATCTCAATTCAAGTAGTTGCAAGTTTCTTCGAAGCTATGCAGTCTAAGTCTACCAATGTCACTAACAAGACCTTATACCTAGGGTTTCGGATTTCTAGGGGCCAGAATCTTGAGTTAGGGCGTGGGATGACAAGACATACAAATTTGGGTGTTCTACCAAGGAAGCTAGTAGTGCGAAAGCTAGTAGCTAACTTATGAAAAACCCCTCTTCTGGAACTTATTCTACTACCTTGATTGTGAACGTGGCCTTGCTTTTTAGCTAGGTCAATTTTTCTAGACCTTTGATTTTTTTTTCTTTTCTTTTCTTTTCTTTTTCTTTTCTTTGATCGGCCACAGCTTTTTCTCACAACAAAAACTCAAAGAAAGGTAGAAGAATAGAACAAACACAATGCACGATTTTTTTAGGGTTTTTCTGAAACTGAAAACAACGAAAACTAAAGGATATGAATTCAAGTAAAAGAACCTGAAAACTGGGATAGATTGTTGGTCCAAGAGTTGAACCGTGCTCTGATACCAGCTGATGCGAACCGCCTCCTCTAGGAAGGGATCGACTCAACACCCAAAACTATATTACCAGCTTCACGAATCCTAACTTTTGAAACCGCGGGAATACTTGAAATCCACTAAGTATAGACTTAGGAACCCCAAGGTATTCAGTCGAATTGGTGCCACAACAAAGGGTGATAACCTCTGATGATAAACCAAACCTTAAGCTAAGCAACAACGAGCAAAGACTTGAAGGAAAAAGAACAAAGTTCTGAAATTTCAATTATGACTTAACGTGTCTTACAATGATGGCCGAGGCCTCTATTTATAGCACAAGGGTGGCCTAAGCCGTCTCCAACTCTAAAAATGTAAGACTAAAATAATCCTAAAAGATAGGCCGAAGAAAATATTAAAATAAACATAGTTGTCCGAGAATAAAACTCTAAAACCGGCAAAGTCGAGCAAAACCCTAATCCGGGCGAATTAGGGCACACCGGGTGTCCGTGTCTGATCGGGCTTAGGAAAGTCCTCCGGGCGCGGGCTGGACTCCGGACGCGGCTAGGAAAAGTGCCCGGAACCCGCGCGGTGGCATTTCTGTAATTACCGCGGGTTCCGGGTGACCGGGCGGCCGGGTGGCGTCCTTCGGCGCTGGTGACCGGCTCGGCATCAAGTGCTCCGGACCCGATACTAGGGTTTTGGTGATGCCGGGCGGTTCTGGCTTCTTGCTGGACATTTCCTCGGACAAGTGAGGTTCCTTCCAAGTCTTTGGACCTCCTGAGTCTTCTGGCTTCAACTTGTCCGCCAGGTTCTGAGTGTGGAGTAGGGTTAGCCGAGGCAGGGGCTGGTTGGCCGTATCCGCCGGGGCCCGGGTAGTGTCCTTAGGAAGCCAACCTGTCTTGGCCACATATTCTCGAATCTTCTTGTCTTCTGTACGCCAGAATTCTTCCCAGATGGCCTTTGACGTGTGCTTGACTTGAGGGATCATGGAAGAGAGGTTGGGGTAAGATTGAGACTCAGTGCTCGATCTAGGACTTAGGTTCTCGGCCAGTAACATGACCTGGAACTCCCTTCCATCTCGGGGTGTCTTCCTTCCCGGTGGGGCCGACCTGAGTCTGTTCTTGAGCTCATTTCTAGGCTTGAGAGCTTGTAGGTAGCCAGTCCTTAGTTCTAGGCGCTTTTTATATGGACCCGGAGTTCTGCCTTCTACGGGGTACCTTGGTGGGGTGTAGGTATACCTTTGTGGCCCGGGGCGGTGGAGCCGGGTCATATCAGGAGGTGTGTTACTCTAGCTGAGGCTACCAACATAATGGAACATTGCCATTGAGGACCTATTGGTGGCCACCATGTAGCGAACCGAACGGCTCGGAAGGTCTTATCTTCTAGATTATTTTGGCCTACCATCTTCAAGGATTTCCAGGATTTCATCAAGGCGTGCGATGCATGCCAACGAGCAGGTAAGATCTCTAAACGTTATGAAATGCCTCAACAAGTTTTTGTGGTTGTTGAGATCATTGATGTGTGGGGAATCGACTTTATGGGTACTTTCACCATGTCTTTCGGTAACAAGTACATACTCGTGGCTGTGGATTACGTATCAAAGTGGGTGGAAGCACAATCTCTTCCCATTAACGATGCGCGAGTTATTGGAAAGTTCCTTAAGAAACTTTTCTCTCATTTTGGTGCACCTAGAACCATTATAAGCGACTGTGGAACTCATTTTCAAGGTTAATTTGATAAGGTGTGCCTGAAGTTTGGTGTGACCCATCATTTGTCCACGACTTACCACCCTTAAACGAGTGGTCAAGTTGAGGTGTCAAACTGGGAATTGAAACGGATCCTTGAGAAAACCGTCGATCAATCCCGGAAGGATTGGTCTACCAAGCTAGATGACGCGCTATGGGTATATAGGACGGTGTTTAAAACGCCTATAGGAACCTCCCCATAATTTTTGGTATATGGGAAAGCGTGTCATCTGCTAGTAGAGCTCGAGAATAGAGCCTACTAGGCCCTTAAGCTACTAAACCTAGATGCTAGTCTGGCATGTGAAGAAAGAAAGTTGCAGGTATTGGAGCTTGAAGAATGGAGGAACCTAGCTTAACGAAAGCTCGAAGATATACAAGGAGCGTACCAAAAAGTTCCACGATTCACGCTTGAGAGGGAACAAGGAGTTTAAAGAAGGAGATCAGGTCCTCCTCTACAATTCACGTGTACATTTCTTCCTGGGCAATCTGAAGTCTCGTTGGATGGGTCCATTCACGGTTTCTAAAGTCTTTTCCATGGAGCTGTGGAGATTTTCAAACCTGGAGAGGAACCCTTTAAGGTGAACGGGCATCGTCTGAAGTTCTACATCACTTGTGAGTTCGTTAGTGTGGCGGAGGAGCTCTGTCTTGAGACATATTAAATCAGGTATCATCTAGCTCAAAAATGTTAAAAGAGAGCGCTTCTCGAGAGACAACCCGAGTCTGGAGTCTTTTAATTTAATTGAGTCGAGTCTGTGGTAGAGTCATGAGTCAGTAATTGTGTCATTGTGTCTAATTTCTTTGCTTTTATCGTGGAATTTGGGATCCTGGTTTCTGAAAATGAGATAGAAAATTTTTAAGCTTGAGTTTCAGCAAAAAAAATTTAAGAAATTTTTCTGTCTCGCAGCATGTCCAAAAGTGCTCATTTTTTATCTAAGTGTGCGCCGACGCACTTTATGTGTGCTATCGGGCACACTTTTATTTTGGTCTCCTGGAAATTTTTGAAGCAGCGGAAAAAATGCCCATTTCCCCCGTAAAAGTGCGCTGGTGCAGTTTCTGGTGTGGCGTCAGGCGCACTTTTATTTTGGTCTCCTGGAATTTTCGAAGCATTTAAAAAAGTGTGCCTTTTTCCTAAGTAAGTGCGCTGGCGCACTTTCTGAGTGGCGCCCGACGCACTTTTTGTGCACAAACACGAAATTCAGACTCTCCTCGGCCATTTCGGATCAAACACACTTTTTTAGTCTCCTCACTCGAACGAAAAACAAAAGGAGAGCTTGTTTTTGGCTATTTTCGGACCTTAAACCCTCCATTCCCACCCGTTTTCACCGTTCCACGCATCCCCATTCACCAAATCGAATTCTCCTCTGATTTCTGCACATCCCGACCCTGGTTTCGGACGATTTGGTTCGGTTTTGAGCAAGCTCCAAGCTCAAACCCTTGATTTTGGTTCTTTTGAGTAGTTCGTCAATTTTTCATCCGGTTTTGGTCTTGCTCCTTTGAGGTAAGTTTCTCTACACTTCACTATGGTTCTTCTGCACTAATCCTTGTCGATTTTCGTTGAGATTTTCAGACTTTTGAATTTCGAGCTATGAACCCTAATTTTCGAAGTTTGTAGAATTGTCAAATTGAGATTGGAATCTTGCAATTAACCGTCTTGGATAGCTCCATTTTGAATCGTGGCCTGTTTGGATTCTGTTTGCCTAGCGAATTGCATGATATAGGTTACTTTCCTATACCGATTTTCTGTAAATTGGGGGTTTTTTATTGTGGATGAATTATGATGGTTTGTGATGTTTTGCATGATTTTATGATGTTACTAGACATATAGGAGGGATTGATTTCGATTGACTATGACTTGATTGAGCTAGTTTGATGATTTCTTCTCGCTTGCGCAATTTTGATCGGTTCATGATTGTTTGACTCCATCATGATTGATTCGTTGGCTGACTTAGACTTGATTATTACTTTCTTTGAGGATATCTCTCTTGTTAAGTAGTATCGTGTTTTGTTCCCTTTGGTTAATTGTTCAACTTGATCTCATGGTTATTTGTTTGGACCGCATTAAGCATGAATTAATTCCATTGATTGGTTGGCATTTTGTTTTATTTTGGATGGTAGTTTGAATATCTCAGCATGTTTGCTCTGTCTGGAATGCTCTTAAACTATCATTATGCTGCCGAAATTTTCTTTGTTCTTGCCTTATTCCCCTTAGCCATTGCTTCAAGTTCTAAGTGTGGGGTGGGGCTTTCTAACATCTAACTGAGATGCTACTAGTTGCAGATTATGGACAGGGGTAAGGCACTGATGAGTTTAGATTATGAGGAGGGAGGTTCATCCTCTGCACTGCCACGCATCAACCCCCAATCGACTGATAATGAGCTTGATTCAGATAGAGAGGAAGCTTTTCCTTTCCAACCATTTATTCCACCTGCTGCAGGCAGACCGGACTACCTCCACCAGTACCTTCTCCGGCTTTCTAAGGGGCATTGGAGCCCTAATAGACTTTCACGGGATTTGAAGAAGTTTTTCTCGATTTCTATAACATATTGGTGTTCAGGTTGCGTCGGGGTTGCCTCCTTGGTATTACTCAGGTTGAGTGGGAATTCAGGAGCCATCAGTGAGGAGGCAAGATTAGTCTGTTGAGCTGTGGTTTGAGCTAACTGGGTTCGAAGAAAGGTTGGTTACCAGTCAGTCCAGAAATCGCTCCATTCAGTGTCTGGTGTGGAGATT
The DNA here is from genome assembly GCA_034768395.1 of Linum lewisii. Taxonomy (NCBI): domain Eukaryota; kingdom Viridiplantae; phylum Streptophyta; class Magnoliopsida; order Malpighiales; family Linaceae; genus Linum; species Linum lewisii. Next base: position 46,102,610 of record CM068297.1, read on the forward strand.
TCTACATATGGTGCTCCGGCGTACATTTTATCAAAGGAGTACGGGAGGCCACCACTTTTATAATGAAGAGTTGCAGTTGTTCAGGGCCATGAGTAGCAACATTAACCTCCATCCAGGTTACGTGATCGTTGCCTTCTTTGGGAGACGAGTTGGGAGATCTGCTATTCCACGCTCTCTTCCTGGTGGGTGGTACGTTTCCAGGATCATTGCATCGGCTGGATTTGCCGACCGTTGGCCACTTGAGGTTTTTATTTATGTCGTTTCCCCCAGGACTTTTGACGCTCACTACTTGGTCTCCCATGGTGTAGTACTGAGACCGGTGGTGCCCAGGAGAGCTAGGCGTACCCGTCAGGTTGATGTTGAATCTTTGCCTACTCCCCCGGCTGCCAAGCCACCTCATTCACAGGCTGCCGAGCCACCTCAGTCCCTTGTCTTCGGCGACCCCTCACAGCCTTTTGAGTTACAGACATTTGTCTTGCGGATGCAGCAGTGGCAGGCCACTTTCAGCGTGGGAGAACACCTGTGGTAGTGACGCATCGATGACAGGTTGCCGAGCTGGGATGCATGTCGTACAGATTTTGGTCAGGGGTCTCTTGCCTGGCAGCAAGAGGTGATCCGCCATTAGGATGAGCAACGTTCTTGGCACACTAGGGAGACTCAGTGGAGAGCACAGCATAATGCCCGTCATGCCTTATACCAGGAGTAGCACGAGGAGCAGATGGAGTTACTCCAGCCGCTCTTGGATCGTCAGTAGCCCCTTATAGCTCAATAGAGAGCTCAGCGAGACCGCGCCCGCCAAGACTAGTGATCCAGATTCGACTTCAGGATTTCATTTTTCTGTTTTACTTTTCAGACGTGTACTTTGTTTTGGATTTCGTGTCAATTTTCATGTGTCGCGTCTGTGTTGACTTTGTTGGTGTTGGTGGGATATTTTGTACTCTGGATTCTCTAATCTTGTGGTATTGTTCTATTCTACTATCTCAAGATGATTCTTGCTTTCCCGATGTCTCGATGGTTATGTGGCCTGAATTTCGCACTCGCGCTTTCTCGGGAGCCCTCATGCTCGACTTTTGGTAACACTATACACTCTATCTCACTTTCTTTTCCAATCTGTGGTCCATTGAGGACAATGTCCAGTTTAAGTGTGGGGTGGGGTGTGAATTTTTTAGGATTGTGTTGTTGTGGTATATGTGTATTTTCTCTTATTGGAGCATGCTCTTTTCTTGACTTGCAATGCTGAATTAGTTTTCATTCTTTAACAATGATGCTTAAACTGTCTTATCTAGAACCTGTAACCAGCATGCTTGAATTGATATTAAATGAATCTGGTCAGAATAGATTATAAAATCACTCTTGAAGCTTCACCATGAATTGCACGAAAATGATTCAAACCCGACTAGCAGCCAATTGTGAGTCCGTTGAACATAACTTGCAACTTGTTTCTTTTTTAGTGGCTTTCTCGTACTTTGAATGAGTTAGAATTTGCATGAGACCTGTTCGATACTACACGATAACACGAGTATTAGGATGATAGAGAGGCACCTAGAATTGCTTAAGCCAGTAGCCATCCCGACATTAATTCTCTAGGTGTAAACCCTTGTGCTTGGCCTGTTCTTTCAATTCGATATTACGTTACAACTTATTCCCGTGTTTTTTCTCACCTCGTTGATCCCATGTGGTAGTAGCCTTAGATTAGCTAACCGGAAGTCGGTCTGTGGTGACCTGCCTATAGCCAGAAACCGGTGGTCTTAGCTAGTATGTCTAGACGTGTAAACCCCTCTAGCAACTAAAATTTTTACCACTAAAAAAAGAAGAAGAAATAAAAAAAAGGTTCCAAATAAAGTTACAAGTTTTAAGTATAAGTAGTTTTCAGAAATTTCAAAACGTTCTTCTCCCTACATAAGGAAGAAAAAAAAACAATAAAAGTGCTAAGTTGCTTGAGGGTATCCTAGGACGAGCACACATTATTCCATCCCGAGTCTAGTTAGACGGTAGGAATCCATAGATCTTGATTCGAGGGAGGTTAGTCAATTGCTACATCGCACCACACCCTTAATCATCATTCATCCCTTCATCCATTCATCATAAGCCCTTGTAGTATAGGATCATTACAGTCTCTTGCAAAGTCCTCTGGACTAGTTTCTCGTGTTGTCATCGTGGTGGAGATTGTGGTCGAAATGTAAACCTAAGACATAATTCGGTCGAGAAAGTGATTGAGAGCATAAACACGTCCCTAAACACAAAGTGTGAGAGTTCTCTATTGTACTAAATATTTTCTGTACGATGAAGTTTGGTCGGTTAGGACGGCATCGTGCATGATTGGTGATTGTTACCTGATGTCTGCAGAGAATAGTGAGGCTTGGATTTGTTTGGTTGGCATTCTTTCATGTGTAGGTTACGCTTTCTAGATGAAACAGTGTAGGTTGAATTGTTAGAGATTGAACTTCAATTTGGTTGATCTTGTCACTTATGAATTTGAGTGTGATTCCAAATTTTATTTATTTGAGGACAAACAAAATCTTAAGTGTGGGGTGATTTGATGAGGTTAGATTTATCGCATTTATCCTGCCACATTTGAGCGACATTCCCTCGTTTGACTCATATTTGTCGTAGATTTTAGGAATTTTTGTGAAAATAGTGTGTTATTGTCCTCTGGCCCTCTTTTGGGCCATTTGATGTCGTTTCTAGTTGTTTTTGTTGAGATTTCAGGTTACCACATTGTGGAGAACCTTTTCACAGACTCGGAGCTCCAAACGGAGATCAATTCGAAGTTCAGACGGAGCGGGAATCATTTGAAGGAGCTGAAGATCATTACCCAGTAGCAAAAGTGCGCATAACTGAAGGAAAAGTGCACCGGTGCACTTTTCAAGTACTGCCAGGCGCACTTTCAAATCATCGCTCTAGAATTTTTCCTCGACTAAGAAAAGTGCGCCTTTTACATGAAAAAGTGTGCCGGTGCACTTTTTAAGTGCCGTCGGGCGCACTTTTTGCTAGTCCGGAGTTTCGAGGAAAACTAGGGTTTTTAATCTAGAGAAAAAGAAAAAGAAGGGAGAACTTCATACTTCATTCTGATTTTGATGAACAAGACACTCTTGGAATAGGATTTTGGAATTCAGAAGTGACGATTAAGCGAAGAGAAGCGAGGATTAGCTCATGAGTTTCTTAGATTCACCAGGATTAGTATTTCTCAGAGTAAGATGTCTTCTTCTCTGGTTTTCTCCTCCATTGTTTCTCTGATTTCTTCTGTTGTGATGAGTAGCTAAACTCTTTAGGGTTTTTTAGATTAGATTAAGCGTTAGCAAGGATTTTGTATGGATGATATCGGGTTTTTAACCCGTTTTTGTTAATCGATGTTTATTCAGACTTAGATACGATTTCTACTAAACTCTAATTTAAACTTTTTGAATCTGATAAATTGATCAATTGTTAGTTTCTTGTTTATCTTTGATATTACGGGTCTGACCATGAACACAATTCATTCTAGAGTTTAGGAGGTCGTTAGGTTCTACCAATAGCTTGACCATAAGATTGGACAGACCTAATCTCTTCGCATGATTGTGTGGCATTTCATCGCTCTTTGTTCGTTCTTGATAATTTGCAAGTTAGCTTGACCATAGGAGCTTGTAGGTTTGACAGAATAGAATCTCTACGGCCTGACCATGGAGTAGAAATAAACCAGGAAGTGTCGAATCATCAAAGTCCGATAAACTGAGATTGCATTGCATTATCCATCTTAACCGAACTAGCGTGGATTCGAGTTTGAACAACCGCCTTAGTCTATCTTTGAAACCAATATCTGCTTTCTTGTTTACTTGCTTTACTTGTTTTAAATTGCATTCTTAGTCAATTCCATTCACAACCAATTCAAACCAAACGACAAAAACCCCAAATAGCTTTAACACACATTTCTGAGTAATAGAAAGAGAAAGACCCAAGGAAAATAAATGATCTCTTTGGAGTGTTCCATCGAGTAAAACTAGTGTGCATTATTTTGCGCACCAGAAACCGTATACGTCCCATTAATTAATTAGATGGAAATGGGAAAATGAATAAGAAAATAGGGGAAAGGGCCTGACAAGCTGACACGAGGGGCCCACGCCCAGTTGCTCCACTCCCAGCTATTGATCAAATCGGACGGCTCAAAGGCTTGTCCCGCCGTGGCGGACCCAAAACCTGAACCCTTAGACTCTCTCTCTCTTCCTTAAACCTGAACCCCCCCCCCCCATTTAATTCCCTTGTTTTCGAACTAACCCCAACTCAACCAAACAAGCCTTAGGCCCTAATCCCTTCTCTTCTATATTAGGTAGAATCAAATCATGATTTGTATTGATTGAGGATAGCTATCTATATACAATGCACAACAACTAATTTCCTAAGTTACAGGGAGGACTAAGTCCAACTACAATCCAGTAAGTCTAAGATGCCGATAAAGTAGGGAGTAAATATCTTTATCGTTATCATCCCCGGAAAGCTCAAGGGCAGGGTGAACTTGAACCTTGGATCGGAGAAGGTTGAGGCGATCCTTGGACAAAGGTTTGGTGAAGATATCTGTGACTTGGTCGACAATGGAGACGTGACGGATGTCGAGTGCCTTGGAGTCAACTTTCTCCCGTATGAAGTGGAAATCGAGCTCAACATGCTTTGATTGGGTGCTTATGACTGGGTTTTTACTCATGAATATTGCACCTGCATTATCACACAGTAGAAGTGGAGAATCCTATAGTGGTGACCTGAGCTCTTGTAGAACTTGTTGAAGTCATATGAGTTCGGTTGTCGTGTAAGCGAGGGACCGATATTCAACTTCGGTACTCGATCTGGCTACCACCTTTTGCTTTCTTGACGTCCAACTAATGAGATTAGATCCATGATAGATTGCATAACCATATTGCGATCTACTATCGTCTTGGTCGGAGACCCATCCGGCATCCGAATATGCCAATAAAGAAGTAGTTGTAGCAGTAGTATATCGAAGGCAGTGCGTGAGAGTGCCATTTGGTACCTTAACATTCGCTTTAGCGCTTTCCAATGTGTAGTCGTTGGCGAGTGCATATACTGACACACCCTGTTGACTGCGTATGTAATCTCAAGCCTTGTGATTGTTGCGTATTGGAGAGAACCAACAGTTTGGTGATATAGCGCCCGGTTCTCGAATGGCTCCCCGTGTTTGGTTAGACGTTGTTGCGGATCAGCTGGTGTCGAAACTGGTGATGCAGCTTCCATGTGTGCTCGCTGTAAAATTTCCCTAATATAGTTGTGATGTGAGAGATTTGGAGCATGGAGACTGTATGTACGATTGTTAGACCAAGGAATTGGTGTAGGTTGCCAAGGTCTTTTAAAGCAAACACCCTATCCAATTGAGCGATGAACTTATTGATGAAGATGAGGTTGTTGCCGGTTATGATTAAATCATCAACATAAACCAATATATTAACCGTGGCTATCGAAGACGTGTCGGACCTACAAGCTGTGAAGCCATGAGTGACGAGATAGCCCTTAAGTTTGTTCAACCCATAAATCGCCTTGCGTAGCTTGCAAACATATGGCGGATATTGTTGATGCTCGAAGCCTTTTGGTTGAGCCATATATACTTCTTCTTCGTGGTCACCCTTGAGAAATGCATTATTAATGTCTAACTGATGAAGAGTCCATCCCTTAGATAATGCAATCGAGAGAATGAGGCGAATTGTTGTCGGTTTGACCGCGGGGTTGAACGTCCATAATAGTCACCATCTTCCTCTTAACTATAGCCTTGTGCTACAAGTCTGGCCTTGTAGCGATGGAGTGTCCCATTCGGTGCTTTTTAACCCTGTAAATCCACTTGCAACCAACAATATTGAGATTAGTAGGACAAGGAACTAGCAACCATGTCTTATTTCTCATGAGAGCATCATATTCTTGTGTTATTGCGTCTTGCCAACATTCGTGTTTGTTTGACTGTCTGGGTGTAGGTTTTTGGTTCATGGATGGGAGTGATGGATGTATTGAAAATGTTTGGGTGAAGGGAATTGGTGGCTGCCCTAGTTAACATAGGATGAGTCTTTAGAGGGGCTGACCTATAATGCGTTTTGAAAGGTTGACTAAATTTGGCTTGGGATCTTACAGTGGGTTGTTGATAAGATGGGGTTGTTGTGGGGCTCATGTGGCTGGTTGGAGTAACGGGATGAAGTGTTGAGTGGGATTGGGTGGTCACTGGAGTATGGGAGCTAGAGGAAGCATGTGAAGGTGAGTGGGTTGATGGGGAAGTGGAGGGAATGGGTCCAACTGCAGGTGGTGGTTGGGTTTGGAAGGAGGCAGATAGTAGCATGACGTAAAATGTCATCTGTGATTGGCATTAATGGAGAAGCTGAGACATGGGATGGCATAGAAGGTTCGGTTGATTCGTATGGGAAAACTGACTCATTGAATATGATGTGACGAGAAATGTAAAGACGAGAAGAATATTGATGGTAACACAAATAACCCTTGTGAGTGGAGCTATATCCGAGGAATATGCAAGATAGGGATCGAAAATCAATTTTGTGGGAGTTGTAGGGTCGAAGATACGGAAAGCAGAGGCATCCAAAAATCTTTAAAAAGCATAGTCGGGTGCGGTGTGATAGAGACGGTAATAAGGAGAATCATATTGAAGAATCGGAGTGATTGTTCGATTGTGCAAGTATGTGGCTGTTTTGAAAGCATGTTCCCAAAAAACCTTTCGCAATGACGATTTAGCTAATAGAGATAGGCCTTTTTCAACGTGATGTGAACCGCCTCCTCTAGGAAGGGATCGACTCAACACCCAAAACTATATTACCAGCTTCACGAATCCTAACTTTTGAAACCGCGGGGAATACTTGAAATCCACTAAGTATAGACTTAGGAACCCCAAGGTATTCAGTCGAATTGGTGCCACAACAAAGGGTGATAACCTCTGATGATAAACCAAACCTTAAGCTAAGCAACAACGAGCAAAGACTTGAAGGAAAAAGAACAAAGTTCTGAAATTTCAATTATGACTTAACGTGTCTTACAATGATGGCCGAGGCCTCTATTTATAGCACAAGGGTGGCCTAAGCCGTCTCCAACTCTAAAAAGGTAAGACTAAAATAATCCTAAAAGATAGGCCGAAGAAAATATTAAAATAAACATAGTTGTCCGAGAATAAAACTCTAAAACCGGCAAAGTCGAGCAAAACCCTAATCCGGGCGGATTAGGGCACACCGGGTGTCCGTGTCCGATCGGGCTTAGGAAAGTCCTCCGGGCGCGGGCTGGACTCCGGACGCGGCTAGGAAAAGTGCCCGGAACCCGCGCGGTGGCATTTCTGTAATTACCGCGGGTTCCGGGTGACCGGGCGGCCGGGTGGCGTCCTTCGGCGCTGGTGACCGGCTCGGCATCAAGTGCTCCGGACCCGATACTAGGGTTTTGGTGATGCCGGGCGGTTCTGGCTTCTTGCTGGACATTTCCTCGGACAAGTGAGGTTCCTTCCAAGTCTTTGGACCTCCTGAGTCTTCTGGCTTCAACTTGTCCGCCAGGTTCTGAGTGTGGAGTAGGGTTAGCCGAGGCAGGGGCTGGTTGGCCGTATCCGCCGGGGCCCGGGTAGTGTCCTTAGGAAGCCAACCTGTCTTGGCCACATATTCTCGAATCTTCTTGTCTTCTGTACGCCAGAATTCTTCCCAGATGGCCTTTGACGTGTGCTTGACTTGAGGGATCATGGAAGAGAGGTTGGGGAAAGATTGAGACTCAGTGCTCGATCTAGGACTTAGGTTCTCGGCCAGTAACATGACCTGGAACTCCCTTCCATCTCGGGGTGTCTTCCTTCCCGGTGGGGCCGACCTGAGTCTGTTCTTGAGCTCATTTCTAGGCTTGAGAGCTTGTAGGTAGCCAGTCCTTAGTTCTAGGCGCTTTTTATATGGACCCGGAGTTCTGCCTTCTACGGGGTACCTTGGTGGGGTGTAGGTATACCTTTGTGGCCCGGGGCGGTGGAGCCGGGTCATATCATCCCCCTCTTCTTGACTGGGATTTGTCCCCAAATCCACCTTGGCATCCTTCCTAGAACCCCTCACTCTTTTCCAAACTTTAGCAATCTTGTGGGCTACGGCCGGGAAAGATTCATCCTCATCAGTAGCACTAGGGGTGTCATTTGAGTCGGTATTGGACAATGTCTCGGACTCTTCAGTGTCTTCTCCTTCAGTCTCCATTTCTTCCACTTCATAAATGCCATTAACAGTAATGTTAAGGCTCGAGGAGCTGCTGGGGGAGGGTTCTTCACTCATTTCCTCATCCGAGTCTGCTTCTGGATCTTCTTCGCTCGGGGCAGCTTTTAAAATCCGCCGGGAGATGACTTCCCATTGAATCTCGGGACGGGTGGCCATTGGTTCTTTGGCCGTCGGGGCCGTCGGGTTCATGACCGTCGGGGGCGCCAGGTGGCCGTCGGGGCCGGCGCTCGGCTTCAGGTCGTCAAAGAGCCCTCCGGCTTTCTTCAGGTCAAAATTGGCCGAGGAAATGTTCAAAAGACCCGGGGTGGGCCGATTGACATCATTCGGCGCGGACAGGATGTCCGGGGCAGTCGTGATGCTAGGCCGGGGCAGGGCCGGTGCTGGGCCGGGGCAGTACTGGGTGCGGTGCCGGGGCAGCGCGGGGTGCAGGGCCGGGGCAGTGCTGGGTGCTGGGCCGGGGCAGTGCTGGGCGCTGTGCTGGGGCAGTGCTGGGCGCTGGGCCGGGGCAGTGCTGGGCGCCGTGCCGGGGCAGTGCTGGGGCAGTACTGGGGCAGTGCTGGGCACTGTGCTGGGGCAGTGCTGGGCACTGTGCTGGGGCAGTGCTGGGGTGATCACTCGACTGCTGAAGGCTGAGAATTTTTCCAAGCCTTCTATCTCAACTTCTTCTCCTTCACTCGACTCTCCCTCCAATTCTTCAATCATTGGTTCCTCCTCGTCGTCTGTCACGACTTCTCCCTCTCTAAGCACCATGGTTCGGGTGTTAGGGCAGTCCCTTGCTATGTGACCCCTACCATGACACTTAAAACACACAATGGCACTTGGCCGAGCGTTAGTAGTAGGGATTTTTGAACCGGGATTAGGGTTTACCCGTGATGCCGACCCTTGGTTAGGGTTTGGTCACAATCCGGTGCTCCGGCTAGGGTTTGGCCGGTATGGGGTGTGGCCGGCGCTTCGGTCTCCTCTCACCGGGGCACTGATCGGTGGCAGCGGGGTAGTCTTTCTTCCAAGACCGTTCTTCAGCTCCTTCTCAACCCTAGTAGCTACGTTGATCAAGTCATCATAGTCAGCAAAGTTGAGAATATTGACTTGGTGTAGAATCTCTCTTTGCAACCCTCCGGTGAAACGGGCTATCTTGGCATCTTCATCCTCACTCAGGTCAAGCCGTGCAACCAAGATTTCCATCTCCTTGTTGTATTCCTCAACCGTCATGCTCCCTTCCTTCAAGGATCGAAGCTTGGTGTGCAAGTCTCGGTTGTAGCTACTCGGTACAAACTTCCTCCTCATCTTTCTTTTGAGACTCCTCCAAGTAAGGACGGGGTCCTCTTCCTCTTTCCTGATCTGATTCCTGAGTTGAGACCACCACAAGGCAGCATAGTCAGTAAACTCTAGTGTGGCTAGGGTTACCTTTTTCCTCTCGGAATAGTTGTGGCACTCAAAGAAATCCTCCATGGCCCTCTCCCAATCAATGTAGTCGTCGGGGTTGGTTTTGCCAGTAAATTTAGGCACACTGAGCTTCAGGCTGCTCACATCATCATCTTCTTCCTGCTCATTCCTCCTTGGCCGTCGGGGGCCATCTCCATTCGTGGCTCCGAACTGCTCGGTGATTCGGGCTATGTTTTCAGCCATGGCGGTCAACCGGGCATCAAAAGCATTGAATCTCTCGTCTGCCATGGTTAGTCACGAACAAGGGACCTCACAAAATCTCTCAATTGAACCTCACACACTCGTTTTCTTACCACTCGTGTATGAAATTTTTTTTTTTTTAACAAGTCACTCAAATTAGGGTTTTCTTTGAAATTTTCAAAACAAAGTCAATCTCAATTCAAGTAGTTGCAAGTTTCTTCGAAGCTATGCAGTCTAAGTCTACCAATGTCACTAACAAGACCTTATACCTAGGGTTTCGGATTTCTAGGGGCCAGAATCTTGAGTTAGGGCGTGGGATGACAAGACATACAAATTTGGGTGTTCTACCAAGGAAGCTAGTAGTGCGAAAGCTAGTAGCTAACTTATGAAAAACCCCTCTTCTGGAACTTATTCTACTACCTTGATTGTGAACGTGGCCTTGCTTTTTAGCTAGGTCAATTTTTCTAGACCTTTGATTTTTTCTTTTCTTTTCTTTTCTTTTCTTTTTCTTTTCTTTGATCGGCCACAGCTTTTTCTCACAACAAAAACTCAAAGAAAGGTAGAAGAATAGAACAAACACAATGCACGATTTTTTTTAGGGTTTTTCTGAAACTGAAAACAACGAAAACTAAAGGATATGAATTCAAGTAAAAGAACCTGAAAACTGGGATAGATTGTTGGTCCAAGAGTTGAACCGTGCTCTGATACCAGCTGATGCGAACCGCCTCCTCTAGGAAGGGATCGACTCAACACCCAAAACTATATTACCAGCTTCACGAATCCTAACTTTTGAAACCGCGGGGAATACTTGAAATCCACTAAGTATAGACTTAGGAACCCCAAGGTATTCAGTCGAATTGGTGCCACAACAAAGGGTGATAACCTCTGATGATAAACCAAACCTTAAGCTAAGCAACAACGAGCAAAGACTTGAAGGAAAAAGAACAAAGTTCTGAAATTTCAATTATGACTTAACGTGTCTTACAATGATGGCCGAGGCCTCTATTTATAGCACAAGGGTGGCCTAAGCCGTCTCCAACTCTAAAAAGGTAAGACTAAAATAATCCTAAAAGATAGGCCGAAGAAAATATTAAAATAAACATAGTTGTCCGAGAATAAAACTCTAAAACCGGCAAAGTCGAGCAAAACCCTAATCCGGGCGGATTAGGGCACACCGGGTGTCCGTGTCCGATCGGGCTTAGGAAAGTCCTCCGGGCGCGGGCTGGACTCCGGACGCGGCTAGGAAAAGTGCCCGGAACCCGCGCGGTGGCATTTCTGTAATTACCGCGGGTTCCGGGTGACGCGGGCGGCCGGGTGGCGTCCTTCGGTGCTGGTGACCGGCTCGGCATCAAGTGCTCCGGACCCGATACTAGGGTTTTGGTGATGCCGGGCGGTTCTGGCTTCTTGCTGGACATTTCCTCGGACAAGTGAGGTTCCTTCCAAGTCTTTGGACCTCCTGAGTCTTCTGGCTTCAACTTGTCCGCCAGGTTCTGAGTGTGGAGTAGGGTTAGCCGAGGCAGGGCTGGTTGGCCGTATCCGCCGGGGCCCGGGTAGTGTCCTTAGGAAGCCAACCTGTCTTGGCCACATATTCTCGAATCTTCTTGTCTTCTGTACGCCAGAATTCTTCCCAGATGGCCTTTGACGTGTGCTTGACTTGAGGGATCATGGAAGAGAGGTTGGGGAAAGATTGAGACTCAGTGCTCGATCTAGGACTTAGGTTCTCGGCCAGTAACATGACCTGGAACTCCCTTCCATCTCGGGGTGTCTTCCTTCCCGGTGGGGCCGACCTGAGTCTGTTCTTGAGCTCATTTCTAGGCTTGAGAGCTTGTAGGTAGCCAGTCCTTAGTTCTAGGCGCTTTTTATATGGACCCGGAGTTCTGCCTTCTACGGGGTACCTTGGTGGGGTGTAGGTATACCTTTGTGGCCCGGGGCGGTGGAGCCGGGTCATATCACAATGTTTGCTCGATTTTATCATTCGACCGCTCCATTTTTCTCTTGGGTATGAAGGACAAGAAACCCTATGATTGATCCCATGAGTTTGAAGAAAAGTAGAGACGTTTCGAAATTCCCCACCACAATCAGTTTGAAGATTTTTTATCTCAGCCTAGAATTGAGTTTTCAGCATTTGGCATAAACGTTGAAAAATGGAAAATACTTGAGATTTTTGGGATAAAAAATAAATCCAAACTATTTAGTGCAATCATCCAAAAACAATAGAAAATAACGATTCCCATTAAGTGAGAAAAGCGGTGAAGGACCCCAAACATCCTAATACACTAGATCAAAAGGTTTGTGTGAAGAAACATGAGATGAAGAAATATGTAGACGATGACTTTTGCCTAATTGATAGGAACCACAAACAGATGGAAAAGTAGTGGAATTTATTGGTAAATGAAAAGAAGACACCAAACGACGGAGGATAGGTTCATGTGGGTGAGAAAGTCTATCATGCCAACCAAGGAGACACGTGCGAACACCTGTGAGTGCAGTGGCATGGATAGTGTTTGCGGCAGGTTGTGGAGGGGGACGGTATAGGCCATTAGCGAGTTCCCCGTGGAGCAGAGGGCGACCCTGTAAAGTCTTAACAACATAGTGAGTGGGCCATAATTCAACATAGACATTATTATCTCGGATATAATTTGGATATGCTTAAGAGATTTTTGGTAAGGTGAGGCACAATAAAAACACTTGGTATACGAAAATCAGACAAGGAACATGTACTGACATGAGAAATGTTAAGATGGTTATCGTTCCCCACTTGAAGCTTGTCGATTCTAGTGTAGTCTTCAGAAGTCGACAATTTTCCAAGATCAGGGGTCACATGATTTGTCGCTCCTGTGTCGAAGTACCGGCTTGGGTCGATGACCGAAGAGTAGTCAGATGCCTACACCATGTGTGCTTGACGAGAAGATTGTCGAGACTGAAAAGTTGATTGGCGGTTCTGCGGTGGTGGGCGACGAGAAGGATAGTCATCCTGATTCGTCCATTCCCAACAATCAATAGCCTCGTGACCAGGTGCACGACACAGCTGACATAGGGCACGTGACCTTTTCCCAACATTACGATTGATTGAAGCATGTGACTGCTTAGTGGAGGATCGCGGCGGATAAGAACGGCCACCGGAACGGTTCATGTAGAGTGTAGTGGGTGGTGGTGTGGGGCCGAATGCTTCGTCTTTTCATACTCTTGGCGCGCTTCTTCTTGTAAGAGAAGTTCGGTCAGGTCATCGATCGAGAGAGAGTCAACCCGCATCATGAAAGCTGTGGCAAAGGGAGCATAGGAGGAATCGAGACCGGTGAGAATGTGACCAATGATATCTTCTTCGGAAAGAGGATTGAGAGCCTCGGCTAGAGAATCGGCAATAGCTCTCTTCTTCTGAATCTAGTCATTCATGGACAGAGAACCTTTAACCAAGCTCTGATACCATATTAGGTAGAATCAAATCATGATTTGTATTGATTGAGTATAGCTATCTATATACAATGCACAACAACTAATTTCCCAAGTTACAAGAGGACTAAGTCCAACTACAATCCACTAAGTCTAAGATGCCGATAAAGTAGGGAGTAAATATCTTTATCGTTATCATTCTAATCCCTCTTTCCGTTGAACAAATACTACGGGCTCGAAGCACACGTCTTCTCTTTCTTTCCACGAGCTGCAGCGAGCAGGCCTAGGGCCCACTTCCCTATCAGCTGGCTTCGGGCCGAAGCCCTTCTCAGTTCCTCACCACATGGGTCGGCTAGCCTGTCTCCCTTCTCGTTGCAGCTGAAATAATAAGGACGTTTGGGCCTTGAGCCCAGCCTCTTTCCTTCTTCCATTCCAATGCCAACTCCAAGCCAACTCAAGGGTCAAATCAATTGGTCTGACCAATTGATTCGATCCACCGATTTAGAACTCGAACCCAACAATTAACCCAGAAATTATTTATTCCGCCAACGGAATAAATTATACTCGCAATTAATTATTTAATTTGTTGGAGTAGACATGGTTGAGTCTAGAGAAATGGCGGAGTTCGGTAGAGTGTAGTTTAGAGGATGACTGGATTTCAGTCCCAATTGAAGTTTGACCAGTGATGGAGGTGATTTCGAACGAAGATGGTGGAGGAGAGTTCGAACAAAGATGAGGAAGGAGAGTTTGGGGGGGTGCGTTCGCGAAGTTCAAATAGAAGGAGAAGGGGGTAATTGACATAGACAGTCCCGTATGTTTCAACTTATAACTGGATGGTGCCTCTCTTTCAAAAGTAACATATTTGGTCCCTCTTCAAGATTCCGTCCAACGCCGTCCATGTTTTCCGTCTGTTTCTGCCACGGAAGCTGCCTGGTAAGACTGCCACGTCATGGGTTGTGCTGACTAGTCACTCGTGTAGCAAACCCGGTCGGCCCGACCGGTATTCGCACTTAGATCTAAACCCATGATTTGAACCGTGTTTGCATGGCGGGAAATGAGTTCCAGTGAGCGACACGTGTCGTGTTCCCCAACCACACGGTACTGCTGGTGAAAAGGCCTCTCTTCCTTTTAGGGACCTTGGAACTAGTGCTTCATTTATTTGAAGAAACTCAACGTCTTCTTCCTCACCCCCCCCCCCCATTTCCCCACCGTCGGCAGATTTCTACCCCCGACAGCACCCATTTCCAATTACCGTCGGAGAAGCGTGTCCCCCCTTACAGAAGACAGCTACACGCTCTGTTGGAAAGCTAGTAAGTTATAATTTTCTTTCCGAATCGCGATTTAGGGTTCAGGGCAGCTGATTCCGACCATGAATGTTCTGCAGGGGGGTTCACTTTAATGGCAGGGAATAGCCGACTTGGTTGCGTCCGGGACGAATTCCAGTTCGCTGATGCCAACGAGGTGCTTTGCCACTGCCTACTAAGAGCTTCGAGGCGGATTTCGCACACGACCGCTAATCCTGGCAGGAAATTTTTTGGGTGACCCCGCTATGTTTCACAGGTGAGTGGGTGTGTCCTTTAGTCGATTGTTTCCGTATATGTTATGTCTGTACTGTCTACTGTTAATTGTGTTAACCATTTCATGACCTAGGCCGATCCAGGGTGTGGGTTTTTCGTTTGGTATGAAGTGAAAATGGTTGCGTTGAATAAAAAGGAAGATCTGGTACGAATGGTTGATTTTCTGCGAGACCGAGTCCGTGTATTGGAGACAGAGAACCAGGAGCTTCGACAGAGATTGTACAAACACACCGACGTTAGTTGTAGTGATGTTAATCTGACCAATGAAGTGGAGATGTTAACAGAAAGGGTACGCCGGTTAGAGACAAGAGCGACATCTACGAAGATTACATCTACGAAGTTTGTATGAGAACTCAAACTGCGGTGTTTGTATGAGAATTGAAACTGCCACGTAACATTTATAAGCAAGATTACATTCTTGTTTCGTAGTTCACTGTCTGCCATGCTTGACTTTCCACAATATACGAGGACTCCAAAATACAATCCGAATTAAGTGGCGACATAAGCCTTGAATATCCACAAAATATGATGTCTGCCATAATTGACATTTAGCCGACTAGCCAAAAATACTGATAGTAGTTCAGCCATCTAATTGGGATCCAACTCCCAACACAAAATACGTTGCCAACCTATTCTATGTCTAGCCCGTGCGCCCTCCACGACTGACGTTCAACTTGCTCCTTGTCACACGAACGTATGCCCGATCATCCACTACCTGTTGCGATGCACCAGCTTCTTCAGGAGCAGCCTGAGCAGTAGCAGGGGTTGCAGAAGTGGACGCTACTCCAGAACCAGTCACCTACAATGAGTACAAATGTGCAAGTATTAACCATGCTTTCAACGATATATTAAGTTCTACAGTTTAGGGTACCTGGTTCAACGGATAGTACTTACATCGGTAGAACTGTGAGCACGACGATTGTGACCCGTCTTCTTACAGACGGTACATCGCTGTCCATTACCAGCCTTCCTTACGGTTGAGTAAGTTTTGCCATTCTTGTCCTTCCGCTGTAGTACCTCCCCATGCTCTCGCCTCCTTTTCTTCTGCTTCACCCTGATCTAGGTGTTTCAATCGTGGGAGCTCTTAGAGTAGGACCTAACGAGTTGGGCCATTGGGACGAGTCATTCAGTGGGGATATCGCATTGCGATACGCTAGTTTGTAGGATGACACTTTGAAACAAGGGCGGTGTTGACTTCAGGAGGGTCAACTTCAGGAGAGACAACCTCCGCATCTCCTCCAAGACATCCTCTACTGGCAGCCACTGAGTGGCGGTGTTGACTTCAGGAGGGTCAACTTCAGGAGAGTCAACTGCCACGTCTTCCACTGGCTGTTCTATAACCTCCTCGAATTTTGTGCAATCGTTGACTGCCACATTGTCAACTACCAAGTCGTCGGTCGGAGGTTCTGTTAGTCCAACACCTTCTGCGGGCGTAGGTGGCCTCTCGGTCTGGGGGTTTAGTTGTTCTTCCTCCACAATTGGCGTCGGTTCCGTCCAGTCCAGCAAGAACACATCAGTACCCTTTGTAGATGGTGAAGCGTCTCCTCCAGAACTAAAGTTCCCAACTGTCACTTCAGGGAGTGGTTCATCGTGCAGTTCTTCTAGTGAGAACTCCACCCTCTTATTCTCAACAAAATCGTCGACTATATGCATCTTTATCTCACCCATCCTCTTCCAAGCTTCAAACCGTGTGAGCTTCTTCACGTACATCTGAATGCAAGTGAATGGCAAACCCAAAACCTCCCCATCGTCACCAATCCTGTTCCTAGCTTTAGTGAATGCTAGGATATCCTCTTCGCACTCTATACTCTGCAACCCATCTGCAATGCCACCGTTTGGTTTCGCCCACAAATACTGAAAGCAGTCCCCTTCAACGTTTATCATTTTAGCCATTGCATTCAGCTCAATCATGGAGAAATAGTCAGGATCAATTCGGTCGAAATGAGCCACTAATCCGTACTTGTACTCGTTTCCTTGTAGCAAACCATTGTAGTGCATTTCAATAGTGAATAGGTCCTCTTTCCCTGCAAAACAAACACGACTGCAGATTAACCAAAATAACTCATGGTCCAACAATGGCGACGGTTGGGGCCCACATTGCACACAGTTGTGCAGGAGAGAAGCCATCAACACCCTAACGATTTAATGAAACTAACCCCAAACCCTAATCTACACACTGGTCCCATATCGTCCACAGTGGTTTACACGAAGGTCATCTCCGTTTCGTATGTACACTCATTTACTTACCCAAATCATACTCAGGTGCGGATGAATCTATGTGCCGAAGAATCCACTTCGTCATCTTCTAATCCTCGCCGGTAGCCAACCTAATGGTTTGAAATGTGTTACGTTACCGAGGGTAAGAGGAAAGGAAATTTCGAGCGTAAAAGTACGACCGCAAGAACAACATCACTTGCCTACTGCCTGCAATGTCGATGCCCTCAACCCTTCACGAGTTCTTCCTATTATCGCCGGTCAGTGTTCAAAATTTCTTCGCTTCCGATAATGGCTTCAGAGAGAGAGAGAGTGAGACGCGAAATGAAAACTGAGATGACTCGCGGGTTATAGGGGGTCTGACGGTGATGGGGGATTGGAAAAGTCAAGGGGGGGGGGGGGGAGGGGATGTGGAAGGACATTACGAAATGATCACTATCTTGCGTATGGATTTGGATTGGAGCAACGGTTCGAATCATGGGTTTAGATCTAAGTGCCAATACCGGTCGGGCCGACCGGGTTTGCTACCCGAGTGACTAGTCAGCACAACCCACGACGTGGCAGTCTTACCAGGCAGCTTCCGTGGCGGAAACAGACGGAAAACATGGACGGCGTTGGACGGAATCTTGAAGAGGGACCAAATATGTTACTTTTGAAAGAGAGGCACCATCCAGTTATAAGTTGAAACATACGGGAGTGTCTATGTCAATTACCCAAGGAGAAGGGAAGATCAACAGACAATAGCAAGAAATAGATAGTTGGGTAGCAAGTTTAACTTGAATTGGTTAGTCGAATGGAGTCAGGAGTGGATTAGGTGACATGGCAATGGATAACATGAAAAAAATGGCCAAGTTGACTTAATATTAACACTTAACTAAGATTTTGGATGAAGAATTAACAAAATGACTACAAATGTTACAAACTCTAACTCTATAGTTTAATGATAATTAGGTTACAAATTAAAAGTGAACAATTTTTACCATCCTCCTAAATATGAATATTAAGCTTTTATTGATTACACATAATAAAACAATACAAAATAATACGTAGCAGCAACTACCAGAGTCCACATCAAAAAAATTCACAACATACATTGCACAGCGTAACGTTTTACGTATAAAAATTAGTACATACTACTACATTTTATTTTTTAGCCGCATGGGGTGAGCTTCTTGTTCCCGGCACCACGAGGGTTTTCATCTTTCCAATCGTCCCATGCTCTTGCCTTTTCAACCGCAGCATCATCAGTATCATCATCTTCATCCTCTCCCTCATCACCTGATCTCGGCTTGCCAATGCTGTTATTCTTGTACCACGCAGAGTTTGCTTCTTCCATGAATTTAACATTCCTCTCTTGCCACTTGTTCATTATCTCCATCTCCTTCATCCCAGCTTCCTCTATGCTCATCGTCGGCAACCTTTTACACCACATAACAACAAACAAGTGCTGGAAAGTTTAACATCTGCAAAAGGAGCCCTTGCATGTGCAGCAATAGATTATGTAAATACCTGTGACCAGGTTGGAAGACCTGTGCTGCCATCCTATCCCTCTCGTTTGTTGGCTGTGAGTTAATGAGGCTTGCTGGTCCAAATATCATCGGCTGATGCTTGTGATCATGTGCCTCCGACGCACTTGCTCGTCCTTCTAGCACATCTTGAGCAAAAGTAGCACACGTGATCGGTACGGAAGGTTTTGTATACTGTGCACGAGTGGCAGCACCGCGATGCCATGACTCTGCTTTCTGCACTCGCTCATCCAGGACAGCCTGAGAAAACTCCTTATCTCCTTCCTGCATTGATAAAGTAAGTCAAAGCTACAGTTGATTGATAATTAGATTAACTTAGAGTCATGAGCTGATAATATAACATGTGCTACCTATTTGTCCAACACTTTAGACACTTAGTATAGATTGCATACAACTATGAACAATGGTAGCCAGTGTAGCAAAGCTAATAAGTCGTATACAGGTACCCTGACACTGAAGAGGCAATAAGCCTTTGGCAAGTAAAGGAAGAAATTATCTTGGGTTAAAAATGAGAAAATTCAGAGTTTGATCATACTACTGTTACCTTTAATTGTCTTTCCCTGACAGCAGAAAGCATTTCCTCTTCTTTCTTCAACATTTCCAACAGATCAATAGCCTGTAGTTACAAAGCGTGGTCGGATGATGGCTTGAAGCCTAATAACAGCAGTCAGGCTTGAAGCAGATCAAATCGAATGAAACACCTACCTTGCAGATAGCCAGTGAGATGGTCATAAGCCAGGCCTGCAGAGGTGGGCAAAAGTAGAGTGTTACTGAGGAACCAAAGTTTCTACAGTGATATAGGATCAGTTTAGGAAAATAATCAGAACATTAAAAGGAAACTATAGCTTGCAAAAGCCACTACAATTTTAGGATACAAACTAATGTCTTTCAAACAACTCAGACAAAGTAGCAGCTTCATATTAAAACCAGTTTTGGGTCAAACACCCGTATTGCAGTATGGGTAGGATGAGTCAGATTTCTGGTTGCGGTACAGAGATCAACGAATTGACCACCCAGACAGGCACTTATCATATCTAAAGCACACAATTGGCAAACACAAGCTAGGCACCAGTACAGAAACATAAGTCCATGCTACAAATTGCATCACAAGATTGAAAGAACATCAGACAAGCTGACTTCAAGAATATTGCAGCCTGCATGTAACATAGAAAAATTCCAGCCATAACAACTGACCTCTCGTTCTTCTTCACCATCATCATCCAGCAGATCTTCTTCTCCAGCTTCAACAGGCGTAGACAATGCAGAAGCCTTAGTGGAACGACCACGCCGCTCTTTCCGTTCCTTTATTTCAATCAGCTTTGCTTCTGCAGCTTTTTGGCGCTTAAACCTAGCAATCTAAAGAAAATTCAGATATGGTAAGAATTTGGGATATAGACCCATCCTTCGAAAAATCAAGAAACTTTTGAGGTCACGCAGTCATCAAGTTGAGGTAAGTAAGAAAGAAAGGAACAGGAATACCTTTTGAGCCCTTCGATTAACAGAGGCATTTGGACGTCCTTGTACTGATGCCTGCAGCTCCTCCTCTGGCACAAGTTCCATCGACTCACAGAATGATAGGAATTCCTGCAGTATTTGGCCATTTAGCACTACATATTGACTAGGAAACTTTTTTGCTCTCCGAGCAATTTACAGTTTCTTTCGGAAAAAAAAACCCATATCCTTTTCAATCAACAACTGAAAAACATAAATCCTTCAACAGCAATGCAGATGCTGAAAAAAGAGGTATATACAAACTGACAAAAGCCCAAAGAATCATTCAGGCATAAGAAAAGAACTGTTAAAAATCAGTTATCACCTTTAGTTTTGCTTGGGAGGTCTTAAGTAACTGAATCCTATCACCCTGAGAAATTTTCTCAGTCAGCTCTGCAAGGTAAAATGTTACCTGTGATACAAACAACTATGTGAATAATGGGTATTAACCAGAAGTCGTTTATGATTATGAATATGCAGTAGAAAGCATAAATGATGAACGGAGTGAGTTTTGTCATACATTTCTTACTTGCATGATGACCAGGTAAAGTATACCGTACCGACAGCAACAACTGCTAACAATTTAATTTCTCAGAATGGAAGACATTGGATTCTACTCTGCAACTTGAAAAGTTTTTTTCTAGTACTATTCTTTGTTTTTGGTCTTACAATTAGCCATGAGACAATCGCAGAAAACAACCAAAGCTCACAATTAGAATCCAGAACAGTAATAAATGGATTCATTCGTTAGCACTCATTCGGTAAAACTCCACAATCAGCTCTGTCAACATTTCTTTCCTAGTAACGAAAGACAGCCATTTCCTCAAAACATCTTTAGCTTGGACTAAAAACCAAGAAGTTCCATTCACTACCCAACACTACTTCAACACCATAAATATTGTAGAGCGAGAATAATGAAAGAAAGTGGAGAAACGAATAAGTTACAAGGATGTATTTAAGATTGTTGGTGCCGATATCTTCTTTGGTCTCATTAGCCGAGAACAGACCTAGCGTATTCACCATTTCCTCGCACTTCTCCAAAGCCTCACACCCTTTCCTTATCGCATCCTATTATCCAATCTCAGAAAGAAACTTAGGAAATTAGGTCTCGCAGAAGAAAAGAAGGAACTTAAATCAAACAAAAGAGAGGAGGTAATCGGCCAATTGAAAGCAGGAAGCTGAATATGTGGTACCTGATCAGCAGTGGACTCGGTGGCGGTCAAATGGATCTTCCGAGCTTGGGAGAAGAGCGTTGGGAGCGTCACATCCTCCATCTTTAGTTCACCCATGGAGAATCTGAGGAAGAGAAACCACTAGCAGATGCGGGAAATCCGACTAGAACAACAGAGCCGGAAGCTATCAAGAGGGTATATGATGTTGGCGATCTCAGTCCCAGTCGCAATTCTTTCTAAACTTTTCTGAATCGGTATTGAAAGTTCTCTAGAGAAATTGCAGGCAAGTTGAGAAGAAAGAGTCGACAGAAGATGACCGAGAATTAGCAGCGGATATTGAGTTTCAGGTAATTAACCTATTGGATTTGTAAAGCTCCGCTCCAGATAGTGAAGCGGATAGCCCGAGTGATGGTGGTTCTGGACTTTTGGGCCAGGCCGATATGGGTCATAATTAAGGAAACTGATTATCACAATTTGATGGTTACCTCTCTTAGAAGCTCACATGATAAACCATGAGTATTTTAATTTGGAATTGTCATGGCTTTGGTCCGAATTTAACGGTCCATGAGTTTAAACAACTTGTTGGTCGTTATTATTTTTGTTTTTATTTGTGAAACTCATGTTACGAATAGTAATGTAAGAAATAAATTATTTTCAATTCAATATCAAAATTTCGAGCATGTTTCTAGTGAAGATACAAAAGGTGGAATTGTTCTTTGATTGGAACGACAATATCACTTCCAATATAATTTTCTCAAACGCTTTATTCAATATGTTTGGGATGGGAGGAAATAACAAATAAAAATATTTATCTTATTGGTTTTTACCTATTCACAAATGTGGTGGCAAGATGTGCACAACTTGAGTTTTTACAAAATAAAATCCTTGACCTTCATAGACTTAAAATCTCTGAAAAATAAGGCGGTAATTTGCCAACTTCCAAATCGCTAGCTAAGTTTAATGCGTTTATCAACGATCTACAAATTTTAGATGTTGAATTCTCGAGACTTTTTTTACTTGTTCAAATAAAAGAAATGAAATGGAAGAAATAAAATCAAGACACGACAGATTTCTTATTTCTACTAAATGGTTAACTTTTGGCCTGAAATGGTTTGCACTAAATCAAGACAAGTATTCTTCCTGAGATTGATCTAAGTAAGAACTATATGCAGATTCCTCAAGGTAAATTTTTCTAGAGATTGAGTGTTTTCCCAATCTAAGACCTCTTCAACTCGCTTCCGGGGTTGCGTTCTTAGGATCGGTTTCTTGATTTTGTCCTGGAGGAAGCTTCTTCCCTGGATTCTTGTGGACTGGGGTCGTGTTGATTTGACGAAAAAATCAATAAGAATCCTCAGTGTTCTATTGCAGCCATAGATTCGGTTGGAAGTTCATGAACTAAATCTGGTCTTGGGGTTTTGGTTTTGTTTCCCTCTCATTAGGCTTGGCAACGGGTCTGGGCGGTTATACAAAATCCACTCCCCGACCAGTGACTTATCGGGGATGGGTAAAACTCGCCCAACTTGGTGAGGCGGTGATTGATATTGATACCATCCCTGTCCCCAACTGGTTTTCCGGGTTACCCGCTACCCACTTCAAACCCGCTAATTATTTAATTAAAGTGCATAAAAATTAAAAATAACACAATATTCAGTAATTAAATAATGATTTCCACCATAGTCTTAACCTTAACTGTTTTCATAACAAATATGTAGTACAGCAATTTGCAAAATGAAGCTAGTACAGTCTAATAAAGCAAAATTCAGTTCATCTGATGATATCCCCCTTTCCTAACAAAAATCCATTACAAAAGCATAAATAACTAAATAAGAAAGTTGTGTGAAAGACCATAAAGCAAAATCAGTTCAAACTCTAAAACGGTAGAGATTGTAGTGTGTTGTGCTGCGTGCAGAAATTCTGGATAATGCATCCAAAATTATAGCTTCCACGCCAGCTGATTGTCATAATACATCCAAAATTACGCAACTGAGAAAGACCAGAAATTGCAGCCGAAATTCTGCAGAAAAAGCCTGAGCAAAATGAGACAGATAATCCATGTCCAGTGACTTTATTGTAGCTCCCACGCCAGCTCAGCTTCATCTTTGCTTCATTGGTTTTCACCTAACAAGTATTATACAACAGAAATTAGTATTAATTAATTAACAGCTAAATTCAAAGTTTCAAACATCTGAGTTTGTACTACTCACCATTTTCAGGATCAGTAACATCATCCGTTGTTTCGTCTAACCCTTCTTCAATCGAGAAACAACCCTCCATACATTCAGATATGGAAGTGTCAGTGGCACCATCAGATTCTGTCACAATAATTTATAACTTACACCACACACGTTGAATACAAGTAAAGAACAACAATGAAAACAGAAAAAAAAAGCTGAAAGACACAAGAAGCACTACAAAAAACGCTGCATTTAACAGCGGCAGAAACGACGTTTAACAGCGGCCAGGGCCGCCGTTAAATTAACCAATGCGAAAATGAAATAACAGCGTGACTTCTGCCGTTAAATAGGCCATGGTTAAATCAATTTATTTAACAGCGGGATAAAATAGATGTAGCCGCTGTTAAATTATTTCGCCGGTAAAAAATATTGGCTGGAGCTCTAGCAATAGAGCCAGAACTCCGGCGAAACAATTGTCCTTCCGCCTTCCTTCCGGCGACACGAATCGGCGAACGAACAACAACAACAACAAAAGAATCGGCGAACGAACAAAAACAACAAAAGAATCGGTGAACGAATCTGGCCTTCCTTCCGCCGTTTCTCCCTCTGCTTCTTCTTTTCTTCTCCGTTTCTCCCTCTACTTCTTCATTTCTTCTCTGTTTCTCCCTCTGCTTCTTCCTTTCTTCTCATTTTCTGCCTCGGCTCCCGCCTTCCACGATCTCCAGCCGAGCCTGAATAGAAGGGAAGAAACGAGATCAGAAGGGAAGAGAAGAAGGGAGGCCTTTCCTCTCTTTCCTCAATCTCCGCCGAGCCTTCCTTCATACCGCCGAGCCTGCCTTCCTTCTGACTGCTCTCAATCTCCGCCGAGCCTAGGATTTCAAGCCACACAAAGCCAAAATGAAGAGACGGTTTGGAAGTTTTGGAGTAAGCGGCCGCCGGAGAAGGAGTTTAGGGTTGAAGAGTGGAGATTTGACGGGAAGGGAACGGTAGAAGAGATCTGACGGCTCTGAGCCGTGTGTTTAATTTGATCTGACAGTTGGGAGCGGTGATCCGTGTGTTTAATTTAACAGCGGCCCATGGCCACTGTTAAACTGTCTAATTTAACAGCGGCCCACGGCCGCTGTTAAATGGCCGTTTTTAAATAATTTTAACAGCGGCCACTTAAGTGGCCGCTGTTAAGTTGTCGCCGTTAAATTGACAGTTTCTTGTAGTGAAGGGAAGTAACTATTACCTTGATTATGATTGTCATGTAGCCAACTTCGAGTACACATCAATGCCTCAACAGTGTCGTGGTGAAGTCTGCTACGATGAGGATCTAATAACCGCCCTCCAGAACTGAATGTTGACTCAGATGCAAACAGAAGTTATAAGAATAACTAGTACATCTCTTGCGATTTCATGCAAGATTGGGTACTTTGGCCCATTTGCTTTCCACCACATGAGAATATCAAAAGCAGGTGAGGTACGAGGTATGATTTCCTCGTTCAAATAGTTGTACAACTCAGTAACAATAGAAGTTGTCTTGGCTTTCTTTCTCCGACTTACAAACAAGTCAAAGTCAAGATCGGTACTAGCTGGAGCAACAGTAGTAGATTCACCATCAAGACTAGAAAATATAGTTTTCTCATTCAATCTACGTTGATATTCGAATACCAAATCACATAAAATCTGCCTAGTACTTTCAACACTCAAACCACTGCCATCATCATCGAACATCTCAGCATAATAGTCAACAATTGCAAGCTTATAACGAGGACCCCCACTTCCACAACCAAAATTTGATGGATAACTTCCCAATATTTAGAGAACTTTGACCACGTTGATGCAGCCATACGAGCAATCACTTGGTTTGAATCAGATAACCATGTTGCAATCTTAATTTTCAGACCACAGATATGAGGAAAGAATAAATTGGCAGTGGGATAATTTTGACCATAACATAATTCAGAGACCTCGCTAAAACTTTGCAACTTTCCACAAACAATGGAGGCAAATTGCCAATGAGCATGAGTAGGTAATGAAGTGTATTGATGATCTCGTTGGCTAAGCCTATTAAACACATCTCTATATGGAATGGCAACAACCAACATTGCATAAGTTGAATTCCAACGAGTCGGATAGTCATATACTAGCTTCTTGATGTTAGTGAACTTAAGTTGTTTGGCATTTTCTTCAAAGAACTCTACTCTTTTTGGGGTGGCAATCCAATAGACCACACTATTTCGTATCTTCTCTATACCTTCCCTCACTACGTCTAGGCCATCCTTAACAACTAAGTTGAGTATATGCGCTGAGCATCTCATATGAAGGAATGCCCCCTCCCCATCAAATTAGACACCCCTAATGACATTTTGACCTTCGCAAGCATTGCATCATTAGTGCTACAGTTATCAAGAGTAATAGTTGATACCTTATTATCAACATTCCATTCCAGCATACATTTGACGAGCACAGAAGCTAACCTCTCACTTGTATGAGGAGCGGGGACATAAATGAACCTGTATGCACCGTACCTTAAGTTAGAAATGTAGAATCTTAATAGGGATTATAGAAAACCAAACAATAAACACACAATTCAATAGATGAAAGATTATTACCGCATCATGTGGTTTCGTAGCATCCAAGTATTGTCAATGTATTGAGCTGTTACAGCCATATAACCCTTTCTCTGATTACTAGCAGTCCACGTGTCAGTTGTAATTGCAATTCTTCCCTTATTATCATCAATCATTTGCCTAAATCTAGCTCGCTCAGATACATGAACCTTCATAATTGCATCCTTAATAGTATTCCTAGAAGGGACAGTGAACAAGAGCTGAAGAGAGAACAAAATTTTTTTGAAGTACAAGTGATCGACTATAGACAATGGATACTCGTGCATGACAATGGCAACAACTAGTTTTTTCTAGCTACGGAAGCATCAAATGAAGTAGCAATCATATCCTTTTTCCCTTTCGACATAATGTTAGCACCCATAATTTTTTGGCTTCTATCCTGAATTCGCTTTTGAAAACATGAATATGTATGAGCTTGTAGGTGAGGTGTACCATGGTTTGATGTTCCACCTAACAATTTATTGTAGTAGTTGCACTTAGCCTTTAGTATACCACAAACCCTTACTCGTTTGAATTGTTGCCAAACTAGACTCGTCACCCTTGCATTCTCAACATCCCCTTCTGTCACCATATTGTCATTTTCAGTTCCATTTGTATGATGAACAGTAGGGGAAGTTTGTTCAACAGTAGCTGGAGCTGGTGACGATTGTTCAGCATGACCAACCAGGGCAAAAGTAGCTTGTTCATTGATTGGAGACTGAGACATCTTCAACACCTATTACAAAATAAGAACAAACATTAAAAGAAAAACAGAAGTAATCTGAAGACAAGTAGACAACAGATCATGAATTAGCTAGCTACCTAGCTTACATTAGGTCCGCTTCATTTAACAATTAGAAAGAGGGGTAAATCTATAATGAATATATATGAAACCTTAGTGAGTTCTATGCACACGGAAGTAGAGACCAAGCAAGGGGAAGACCAGAAGCCGCACACAGACCTAGCTAAACACCTACAAACCTATCAATCACAAACCAAAGACTGCTCGCTTATCCTGGATCAACAAGGTCAAATTACCAAACAAAAACAACAGCATATATGCAAGGAATTCAAGATATAAAAGGACGGAATAAGATAAGCTTAATCTTCTTATAAACAATAACATATACGCAAGGAATTCAACTATTCAAGATATATGCAAGGAATTCAAAATATAAAAACAGAGTAATAAAAAGGACAGAAGAAGATCAGCTTGAATTCAAGATATCTATGACTAGGTTACCTGGGAAACTTCAAGTTCAATGGAGATGACAAATCAATGAACCAATGAGGTACAAACAAACAACCTCAACCTGCAAAAAAAAATCAACCCAAAGTCACAAATTAGTAAAATATACATACAACCTCAATCTGTTATGAATGTTGTGCTTTCATTAGCAATAAGTGGCATATACATTCAACACAACAAACTGAAACAGAGGTGCCAACAGAAAACTCAAAATTATCCCCAGAAAATACAAACCCTCTACATCCCCAAAACTTAAACAGTTACAACGCGGAGATGAAACTAAAACTATAAAATGATTTACCTTCAATAGTCTTTGGGAATTGGGAGAATAGAACCACAGACGTAGAAGAATGATGCAGGAAGCCAAAAGCGTCAATTGACAATCAGTGAAGCCAAGGAGAAACGGAGGAGTGAAATATGAGTTTGATGACTTTGATCTTTGATCTGTAGAAACAAGACTCCTAAGTCACGACTACTTATATCGTGAGTTCTGCGAGTCTGACTCCGATAAACATGCATGGAATAGTAGGAAGGATGAGTCCCAAATTGAGTCGAATCCATTGAAAATTGAGAAAATCTGCAGATAAAGGAAGTTAAGATTAAGACTAACTAATTCATCGCCGCAATACAAAAGGAAGATTGAAAATATGATGGAGAAAATCATGGACTCACATATTGTCTTCGCAGATGACGGGATTGTGGAGATGATTTCGCAGATTTATGTGTGAGAGAGAGTTCAAGGCCTAAAAAGTAGGAGTAAGAGTTGAATACTGATGACACTCGATTTGACGTGATTATCAGCCTCATTTAAGCGACATGTCCTTGCTTAAGACATGGTTTTTAGGGTAGAATAGCGAATATTCAATCAATTGCTCTATCTCGTGCCATTTGTGTTACTTTGGCCCGTTTCCTGTCTATTTGATGGTTTTCTAGTGTTTCTATGTTAGCACAGGTTTTTGCCGTCAAATAAGTAGCCAAGGACGTGTCTAAGGCGTTGGAACCTCGAAGAATCGCACCGGAATCGATCCAAAGAGTCAATCAAGTCGAACCAAACCCTGCCCCATTTTACACTGAAGTTTTCGGTGAAATCCCCAAGGTTTTCGGCGAAAACTCATGAAGGAATCGGCAGTGCTGACAAGAAGAAGTTTTCGGCGAAAACTCCAAGTTTTCGGCGAAAACTCCAAGTTTTCGCCGAGAACCCCGACGTCCGAAAATCACAGGAGAATTTAGCCGGCGATCAGTCATTTTACAAAGGAATTTTTGGCAAAAACTCAAGCACATTTTCGGCGAAAATTCCAGGCAAAATCCTGCGGTATTAGGGTTAAGTATAAATACTTAACCGGCGGCCACACACAGAACACACATCATAATTCCAACTAATACCAAATACTTCGAGGATTCTCAAGAGTTATGAAGTAGAGTTTAGAGTTCGAAGAGCGGGAAGAGATCGTGACGCCATCCCTTTCATCTCGAAGACTGGTGAACCTGTCGTTGACGATTCAAACAAATAACTAACAAAGCTAACAAGCTAGGGTAGGTCGTATTCCACGGGCCTTCTATGATTGACTACTCCAAAAACTAGCAATTTATTCGGATGCAAACAAGTTGTGCGTGGTGTGAGTTCCACGACTTCTAATCTAACGAATGCAGAGAAATTTAAAAATTAAACTAAAGCAGATTGGAAATTAGGGTTGAAAACACAGATGACAGACGAACCTAGACTTTGAATCCCCCTTCGTTCCCAGAGCATTGGCAATCAACAGATCAGCGGATTTCGATTCTCATTCAATCAATCACTAAGACACCACCATAACTCCTGACCCTTAGGTTTAAGACCGGCGAACGTTCGCTCTATCCGTTCTAGCTACCAAGATTAATTAGTCGCCCGGGTACGGTCGCCTCTCGCAACGACTTAACTTAATTGGTGAAATTACTAACGATTTATGAGTTACTCTTACAGTGGATTAACGCTAACCGGTTCCTACGAAAGGCACGCTCCAATTATAAGGTTAATTGTTCAATTTGATGTTCTAAAGTAAAACGAGCGTTCGCTTCTATCCTTAGCTTAACAAGAATCTAATCTAGGTGATCAATCCAGACAAGAAACACGAACAATGAAGAACAAATCAAACATGAAAGAGAAACTAATTGAATTTCGAATCTAATCACCGCCGATCAGTGACCGCTTTAAAGCCCTGGGTCACTTAGGGTTCATCTAGTCTAAGCTCTAACGAGTTTAGCTACTCATGTTTATCACAAAAGAATCAAAGATAAAGAAAGAGTTCATCATCCAGAGGAAGAACAGAAAAGAATCTGAAAAAACCTAATTTAGACGACTCTGGCAGACTTCAATCTTCCGTAAACTGCACTCCTAGCTCCGATTCTCCGAGATGGAAGGGATGGCGTCACGATCTCTTTCCAGTTCTTTGAACTCTATCTTCTCGCTCCAGAACTCCAGAGAATTCGTCGAATTCTGATTACGAAAAGTATATTATGATGTATATCTTTATTTGGGCCGCCGGTTAAGTATTTATACTTAACCCTAATCAGCCAGATTTCTTCTATTATTTTCGTCAAAAATATTGAGGAATTTTCGGCGAAAATTCCTTTGCAAATGAAGGGTCCTCCGGTTGATTTCTCCTGTACCATAGTTCTAGGTCGAAAACTTAATCATTTCGCCGAAAACTTCCTTTAGTTGACAACAGCCGATTTGTGAACATATTTTCGCCGAAAATACCCTAGTATTTTCGGCGAAAATCCCTTTGTAAACCGGGCAGGGATTTGTTTGAACTTGGTTGGCTCCTTTGATCGATTCCGGTGCAATCCCTCGAGGTTCCAACGCCTTAGACACGGCCTTGGCTACTTTATTTGACGGCAAAAACCTGTGCTAACATAAAAACACTAGAAAACCATCAAATAGACTCGAAACGGGCCAAGGTAACACAAATGGCACGAGATAGGGCAATCGATTGAATATTCGTTATTCTACCCTAAAAACCATGTCTTAAGCAAAGAAATGTCGCTTAAATGAGGCTGATAATCACGTCAATTCGAATGTCATCAAAATACCCCACACTTAAGCTTTTGCTTGTCCTCAAGCAAACTGAATAGAAACGCTCATGTTCATAAATGATAAGATCGATTAAATTGGAGCTCAATCAAACACAATGAATTATTAGACAGATCGATCCTAGAACAAGAAACCTAACATGCATACAGATCAGCCAAATAACCTGGTCTCACTAGTAAACTGCACACAACAAGTAATTGTAACCAATTATGCACGAATTTGACCTGACCGACCAGACTCCTCACACAGGGAATATTTAGTAAAATGGGGAACTCTCGCTCTCTGTGTTTAAGGACGTGTTTATGCTCTCAATCATTTTCTGTTACTGAATTCTGTCATAAGTTTGCATTTCGACCACATCTCCACCACTGTGACAACACGAGTATCTAGTCAAGAAGGACTTCCCTGCTAGGACCGTAATGAATTCTACACTACAAGGGTTTATAATGCGATGGATGATGGGATTGAATGATGATGGCTTTGTGCGGTGTAGCTTTCGACTAACTTCCCTCGAATCTAGCCTATGGCTTCCTACTGTCTAACCAAACACGGGTGGAATGATGAGCGCTCGTCCTATGATACCCTCAAGCAACATAGCACTTATTTTCTTTTTCGTATACTATTTTTTTTCTGACTTCGTTCTTCCATTTGTAGGGAGAAGAACGTTTATTTGAACTATACTTTGAAACTTTTCAATTTTTCTGATTTTTCTTTTCTTCACTTTTTTTTTCGAAATTTTCTTTCATTTCTTACTTGACTTTTTTCTTTTGTGTCGATTCTTTCTTTTAGTTGCTAGAGGGGTTTACACGTCTGGTCTGGACATACTAGCTAAGACCACCTGTTTAATGGCTATAGGCAGGTTACCACAAACCGACTTCCGGTAGGTCAATCTAGAACTACAACCACAGGGGATCAACGGGGAATGAAGGAAATGGGAAATGGTTGTAATGTATTATCAAACCGAAAGAACAGGCCAAGCTCAAGGGTCTAAACCTAATGGATTTATCGTTTGGTAGGCTCTCTGGCTAAGTAGCTGAATCTAGGTGCCCCTATCCTTCTAGAACTCGTGTCATCGTGTGGTCTCGAGTAGGTCTCATGCAAATTCTAACTCATTCAAGCAAACAGAAAACCACTCAGAAAGGATTAAAATTGCAAGTTACGTGCAATGGATCAAAAGCTCACATTTGGTTTGCTAGTCTGATTCGGTCATTTTCATGCAATCAAGGCTACAAACTACAAGTGTGATTTTTTTTTAAATTCTGTTCTGACCAGGCAATTTAGCATCAAAATACACAAGTTGGTTCTCAAGTTCTAGGTTAAGTTGTCTAAGCATCATTATGAAGGTTTGAACAACAACTTAACATCAAAAATCAAGAACTGAGCCATTCTAATGCTAGAGAGACTGGAATGGAATCACGAGGCACACATAAAACACAATCAAGGGCAATCAAGTTCATGCAAGGTTCTCTAGCATCCTACCCCACACTTAAATCGGACAGTGTCCTCACATGACTAAAATTAGAGTTCAGAGTGAAGCAGAAGAACCTGGACCGAGATGATTGGTGTAGGGGATGAGCACGGCTCCTCGGAGCGGAGGCAATCTACCAAAGCGAAGCAAAGGGAATCTCCCTGCTGCCTACAAAACAAAAACAAATGAAACATAAAAAGGAAACCGGGACAAGTGTCCCGGATCCACACAGAAAAAAAGGTGGATCGAAATTCGAAATGAAGAAATAAAAAGAAAGGACAAGGAAAAGGACACCACCTGATCATGGCTGGTCAGGAGCGTCGGGGGTGGAAAGTGGAGGTGCTCGCCGAGCTGACGTTGCCACGCCAGCTGTGCCTCATACCGCCTGTCGGTGCGGCGCATATGCTGCTGCATAATAGTCCATCTCGCCTCTTGAGTGGCGTTGTCGGTGATGCGCCACTCCTGTAGTCGCTCATATAACTCACCAATGTCCGCGGGTTGCGGTCGGTGCTGAGGGTGAGGCGCCTGGTATGGATCTGGAATGTGCGGCGGCGACTAGTGTGCATACCCTGCCTGATGATGTGGCGAGGGTATATGGTCATGAAACTCCGGCTGCGGCTGCTCAGCATCATCTTCTTCCTCCGACTCGGCCACATGCAGGAGGGGAGGATCTGCTGCCACCTGGGGACTGAGATCCAGCTCTAGGTCGTACTCGACCGCCAAATCTCCTCCAACTGTCCTAACTCGGTGTCGTGGAATGTTCGGGCCATATTCATGGCTGATACCGAAGGAGATGATAAGCTGACCTATGAAGTTACCTCCTAGGAGTGCACGAGGTGGCGTCCGCCTCTTGGTCTTCTGGCGGAAGATGCGAGCAAGCACCCATCCGGGGTGAAGAGGGTAGCTCTCTCTGATGGCTCGGAGAAGCATAAGCTCCTCCTTGAGGATATGGTGGCGATCCTTATCTGGAACATATAAAAGCGATCTACGCCAAACCATATGAATAAATTTAAAGAGAGGGTGAGAGAGCGACTTAACTGAGTTATGCTCCCCGAGGCGATCGTCAGGTACTCTAGTCATGTGGCTCCAGAGTGCATGGTATTCCTCCTCGTCATCATCGTCGCCCCAGCCTAGGTGATGGCCATGATAGTGCTCGTAGGGGATGCCTAGATGAGCAGCAAACTCATCGTAGGTGAGCGTCCTGTACACCCCACCCAGATAGAAGGTAACAACCTTCTGGCCTTGCCTCCTCTTGTGCTCATCCAGATCAAGGGTCGCCCAGAACTCCTGGAGGGCGATGTCTGGGAAGTCGGCAGCTATGGTGGTCAGCTCTAGGAGGCCGGCCGGTGCTAGGGCGTCATGCACGTTCCGGCGGTAGTCCTCGTCGTGCTCGCTAAGGGACTCCATGGAAAGAGGTCGTACCTTAGCTCCACGAATATGATCGATCTTCTGGAAGCACTCGAAGTAGAAGTCAGGTAGACGAGCGATAGTGCGATGATATCCAGCCCGGCGAGGTAGTGCTGGAGGAGGGCCCTGAACGGCGGGTGTGACGGGAGCGGGGGCTCTGGAGCTCGAGGCACCATCAAGTCGTGCCTTGGTCCTGCGCTCATAGGTGGTGTTCCTAAAACCAAAATGAAACCAGATTAGTCAAACTAAAACCCTACCCCACACTTAGTAGAAAAACTCAATTTCACAAAGAAATGAGGAAAACCGAGTGGGGGTAAGCAAAGCAGATCAACCGCTAATCACAAACATTAACCATATGCTTAGGAACAGCCAGAGTGGAATTATCACAATCAGAGTTCAAAAGTCAAACCGACATTCAAAAAGTCAACATTATAGCAAATTGAACCCTAATCATGGCAATACTATCACAACTTGGAGAATGACGGTATAATATAATCTCAGGTGGCCAACACAATAATATGAACGAGAATGAGCACATAAGGCAGCCAAATGATCATATACAGTTCATGGTCAAACCGACATTTCTCAAAAGTCAACATCACAAAGAATCAATCCTATGCATAGCAACACCTGATCAAATGATATGAAAATTAAGCACGATACTCCCTAAGCATGCTAGAACAGTTCAACAAGTTCAGCTAACCTAGTTCACATGAAAACAGTTGGCACGCAAATCGAGGCAAACTGAAAAGTCAACTAAAAGTCAACCCCGACAAAATTCAGCAATCCATATGTCAAAAGATTCATAATGAAAAGTTCTACAACTTACCTTGAAGCCATGGATGCGAAAAACGAACAGTTTGGGAGGAATCGGTGAAAAAACTCATAAAACTAGGGTTTGGGTGAACTAGAGTTGTAGAGCTCCGATTCGAACGTTCTAGGGCTCAAAATGATCGGAAGTAGGAGGGGATGGGTGCGGCAGCGGCGGCGATGAGATAAGGTGGTGGCGGTCGGGTTTGAGAAAATAGGGGAAGTTTTCGGTTATGGGTCGAAAATGAAATGAGGAAAGAGAGAGGATAAAACCGGGTTTTTAAGGTGAAAATTTGGCTGATTTTCAAAGGGATTTTTGGCGAAAATAGTGATGAGTTTTCGCCGAAAATGTATGTTAAAATGCACTGCCGGTTTTCAAAGAGGATTTCGCCGAAAATACCAATATGCTTTCGCCGAAAATTTGAAACAGGAAGGGTCGGAAAACTCAATTGGATTTCCAAGGGAAATTTTGCCGAAATTAATAGGTTATTTTCACCAAAAATACTGAACTCTATGATTGAAAATATTTTCGCAATCCCGACAGACTTCAGAAAATCACAGTTAAATCCACAAAAATTGGAAAGACCTCAATCGACTTGCAACTGACACTATGACGCACAGACTGCACACGAAAAATAAGAAAACAAACAAACTGACACTTTTGGCTCCCCGAACCGACTCTAAAACACTGAGTTTGACACAAATCAAAAACGGACTCCAGCCGTGGGTTGCCTCCCACGAAGCGCTCTTTTATTAACGTCCTTGAGCTGGACGATACCTGGGCGGTATTAGAAGACATCCCAACTCAGATTCTCCTTAATGCTAGCATCAGAGTTCAGAAAATAGAGCTTCGGGGCTTCTCCAGTGAGCATGAATTTCTTCCCGTTCGCATGTAAGAGCTTGGTCCGTTGGGAAGATGGTCAATGATCTTGAACGGTCTGAACAGTTCTGTCAAAGGATCATCTTCCACAAGGAAAACAGTGGATGAAACGAGAACGATCGGCTCCTTCTTTACTTTAATCTCCGGCTTGATATCACCACGATCGGTGATCGTCAGTATTTCCTTGGAAGACGCTTTTGGCTTCTCCCTCCATACTTGTTCCGGCGCCAGTTTCTCGGAACAAATTGGCGGTGCAGCTGGATCGGTAGACGGTGGTCGAACAACTGGTCTCCAGACCATCTGAGCTTGCTTCTTCTTGTGATTTTTCCTCCTTGATCTACCAGACTCCTTGCTTGGCGGTTTAGAAGAGG
Source organism: Linum lewisii (assembly GCA_034768395.1). Classification (NCBI taxonomy): domain Eukaryota; kingdom Viridiplantae; phylum Streptophyta; class Magnoliopsida; order Malpighiales; family Linaceae; genus Linum; species Linum lewisii. Next base: position 46,137,821 of record CM068297.1, read on the forward strand.
CTTGCAGTTCTTTCTTCTTCTGCGGTTTCTGAACCGCAGCTTCTGGCTTCTTCTTCACAACCTGTTTAATGTCTGCAACAACAACTGATCTAGACACACTAGAGGAGACATTAGTGACGGAGTTGACCGGAGTCAACTCCACAGTTTCAACAGCTAAACAATGGAATTCTTCATTCTTAGGGTTATATTTCATTCCGTCTTTAAGGCGGAATGTTATCGTTTCTTTACCGACCCTCAAAGTTAAAGAACCATTTGGGACGTTAATATTCATTCCAGTAGTAGCCATGAAAGGTCGTCCTATGAGAATGGTAGAATCATCCTCACTAGTGTCGATGATAACAAAGTCAGTCAAGAACGTGAACGGTCCACATTTAGTAACAATGTCTTTAATCTCTCCCTTAGGGGTTTTAAGCGATCTATCAGCAAAGATGAGTTGCATACTAGGCGGTTCAAGTTCTCCTAGGTTTATTTTTTCATATAGAGTCACAGGCATAACATTAACAGATGCACCAAGATCAACCAAACAACGTTCTATCTCAACATCATTAATGACAAGAGGTAGAGTGAAAGAACCAGGATCAGAACACTTAGCTGGATATGGAGAGGAAGGTTTCTTGCTACGAATGTCAGGATATCCTTCTTTGTTCCCCTTCATGCCAGTCTCGATCCTTGCATTTGGCAGCAGTGCTCTTGGAAAAGGAGGCTTCACGACGTACGGTGCAAGAGGAGGTTCATCCTCCTTAGGCGCCGGTTTTTGTTCGTCCTTTTCCTCTTGAGATTCAGCGATCCTGCGCAAAATAGAACAAGCATCAGCAGATAAACTTGTAAATTTTCGAGCGGTTACCATCTTGGCTTGCTCTTTTCTCGGATTCGGCTCTGTCTGGCTCGGAAGTTGGCCAAATGGTCGACCAGATGTCAACATGCTCGAGATGTTGTTCACAGCTTGCTCAATTCTTTGGCCGGCGGCTATCTGTTCTTGATTAAGAAGAGCTTCAACTTTAAATTGACTGTCATGATCATCGAGTCTGGTGATGATCTGACTAAGCTTTCTGTCCAGGTCACTGACGTTGTTTTCTCTCTGATGTTGCTGCCCTGGATAGGTGGTATTCAAGTATTGATTCTGGCGGTTGCCAGGTGCAGTTCCATAGTTGCCCGGATTATGATGCGGCGACTGGTAGACACCTGCCGGTGGATGGTTAGGTTTCTGATCCTGAGCTGGACCAACTGGGCGGTTATTTTGGTTCTGGTTATGGTTGGCGCCATTATTGTAGGGAGGTCTGTCTTGATAGTTCTCTTGCTGCCTGAAGTTGCGGCAGCCAGCATAACCATTCTGATTATTAACGAAGCCTTGTTGAATGAAATTTACCTCTTCGGCAGACCAAACTTCTGCCTTACCAAAATTCTGACAACGGCCTCCGTTATGTGCGCAAGCTCCACACCACTCGCAATCGGCAACGTAGACAGAAGCTGCCGACGGTTTGATTGGTGTGGTAGACTTCTTCAAATGCTTCTCTACCTCTGCCTTGATAGTAGCTTCGAGAACGAGCTTGCTCCTTGATCCTTCAGATTGTCGTTCCCAGTTCCTTGACTTGGAAGCACAATTTGCGAAATGAAGAAGAGCAGCTTCAGATGTGAGTGTAGTGCAATCTCCTTTAGCTAGAGAATTGACCCACTTGGCGGATTCTTCTCGAAGACCTCGAGCAAAGATTTCAGCTAACTGCCTCTGCTCGAATCCATGATGAGGGTAGTTGTAGAGAAGTTCTTGGAATCGATTCCAAGTATCATACAAGCTTTCTCCTTCTTTCTGGGAGAATCTGGCAATGCTGTCCTTGATGGCTATTGTTCTGGCGGGAGGAAAGTATTCTTCAATGTAGTCCTGAGCCAGAGTATCCCAATTAGTGTAGTAGCCAGGTGGTTTGCCAGTAATCCACCTCTTAGCAGGGCCTTTCAGAGAGAATGGGAAAGCTCTCAGACAAAGAGTGTTTTTGTCGAGGTTTCCGTTCTTGAAAGTGCTGCAGAGATCAAGGTAGTCTGCAAGATGAGTGCACGGATTGTCTAGGGGCCTGCCTTCAAACTGTAAATCCCTAGAGATCATGGTCAAGAATGGAATCTTGATCTCATAGTCAGGATCTCCTTCAATGCGCGGAACGGCAATGGCAGATCGAACGCTAGTCGCGCTCGGCTTGTTATAGTCTGTTAGACTCTTCTGTGCAGGTGGCGGTGGTGGATCTCCATTTGGTGGTGGTGGTGGCAATCGATTATCCATGGTAGGAGATGGGGTGAAAGTGATGCGGTGTATGAAGCGGATGAAGATGACGGTACATGTGAAGATGGAGATGAGGAACTCTCCTTCAGTTCCTCGATCTTGATCGGAGTGATGAATGGAGATGGATTGGATCTGCCTCTCTTCAGAATCTGTGATTTTAGAGGTGGAGCAAAACTGCCTGGTCTCTCTGCACTCTTAGCCTGTTCGGTTTGAGAGCGAGTCCAAGGACGGTGAGGCATACACCTGTAAACCTACAGATAACAAAAACAGACAAAAACCAGTGTAAAATCGATGTGGGTGGAAAGATGAAAGATGGAAAATAGAAAAATAAATTGCCAGTTCTTCTTTCAAACAATCAAAAGAAGTCCCCGGCAACGGCGCCAATTTGGTGAACCTATCTTTGACGATTCAAACAAATAACTAACAAAGCTAACAAGCTAGGGTAGATCGTATTCCACGGGCCTTCTATGATTGACTACTCCAAAAACTAGCAATTTATTCGGATGCAAACAAGTTGTGCGTGATGTGAGTTCCACGACTTCTAATCTAAGAAATGCAGAGAAATTTAAAAATTAAACTAAAGCAGATTGGAAATTAGGGTTGAAAACACAGATGACGGACAAACATAGACTTTGAATCCCCCTTTGTTCCCCAGAGCATTGGCAATCAACAGATCAGCGGATTTCGATTCTCATTCAATCAATCACTAAGACACCACCATAACTCCTGGCCCTTAGGTTTAAGACCGTCGAACGTTCGCTCTATCCGTTCTAGCTACCAAGATTAATTAGTCGCCCGGGTACGGTCGCCTCTCGCAACGACTTAACTTAATTGGTGAAATTACTAGCGATTTATGAGTTACTCTTACAGTGGATTAACCCTAACCGGTTCCTACGAAAGGCACGCTCCAATTATAAGGTTAATTGTTCAATTTGATGTTCTAAAGTAAGGCGAGCGTTCGCTTCTATCCTTAGCTTAACAAGAATCTAATCTAGGTGATCAATCCAGACAAGAAACACGAACAATGAAGAACAAATCAAACATGAAAGAGAAACTGATTGAATTTCGAATCTAATCACCGCCGATCCGTGACCGCTTTAAAGCCCTGGGTCACTTAGGGTTCATCTAGTTTAAGCTCTAACGAGTTTAGCTACTCATGTTTATCACAAAAGAATCAAAGATAAAGAAAGAGTTCATCATCCAGAGGAAGAACAGAAAAGAATCTGAAAAACCTAATTTAGACGACTCTGACAGACTTCAATCTTCCGTAAACTGCACTCCTAGCTCCGATTCTCCGAGATGGAAGGGATGGCATCACGATCTCTTTCTGGCTCTTCGAACTCTATCTTCTCGCTCTAGAACTCCAGAGAATTCGTCAAATTCTGATTACAAAAAGTATATTATGATGTATATCTTTATTTGGGCCGCCGGTTAAGTATTTATACTTAACCCTAATCAGCCGGATTTCTTCTATTATTTTCGCCGAAAATATTGAGGAATTTGCGGCAAAAATTCCTTTGCAAAGGAAGGGTCCTCCGGTTGATTTCTCCTGTACCATAGTTCTCGATCGAAAACTTAATCATTTTGCCGAAAACTTCCTTTAGTTGACAACAGCCGATTTGTGAACATATTTTCGCCGAAAATCACTTTGTAAACCGGGCAGGGATTTGTTTGAACTTGGTTGGCTCCTTTGATCGATTCCGGTGCAATCCCTCGAGGTTCCAATGCCTTAGACACCGCCCTGGCTACTTTATTTGATGGCAAAAACCTGTGCTAACATAAAAACACTAGAAAACCATCATATAGACCCGAAACGGGCCAAGGTAACACAAATGGCACGAGATAGGGCAATCGATTGAATATTCGTTATTCTACCCTAAAAACCATGTCCTAAGCAAAGAAATGTCGCTTAAATGAGGCTGATAATCATGTCAATTCGAGTGTCATCAAAGACTCCGAGCTAGGATTGCAGTTTACTGGAAGATCGAAGTTCTGCCGAAGTCGTCTTAATTAGGTTTTTCAGATCCTTTTCTGTTCTTCCTCTGTTCAAGATGAACTCTATCTTTGTCTTTCATTCTTTTGTGAAAAACATGAGTAGCTAAACTCGTAGTGACCCAGGGCTTTAAAGCGGTCACAGATCGATGATGATTAGATTCAAAGTTCAATCAGTTTCTCTTTCATGTTTGATTTGTTCTTCATTGTTCATGTTTCTTATATGGATTGATCACCTAGATTAGATTCTTGTTAAGCTAAGGATAGAAGCGAACGCTCGCCTTACTTTAAAACATCAAATCGAACAATTAACCTAATCATTAGAGTGTGCCTTTCGTAGGAACCAGTTAGGGTTAATCCACTGCAAGAGTAACTCATAAATCATTAGTAATTGCACCAGTTAAGTTAAGTCATTGCGAGAGGCGACCGTACCCGGGCGGCTAATTAATCTTGGTAGCTAGATCGGATAGAGCGAACGTTCACTAGTCTTAAACCTGAGGGTAAAGAGTTATGGTGGTGTCTTAGAATTGATTGAACGAGAATCGAAATCCGCTGATCTAATGATTGCCAATGCTCTGGTGAACGAAGGGGGATTCAAAGTCTAAGTTTGTTTGTCATCTTTGTCTTAATCAACCAATCTTTCAATCTGTTTTCAGTTTTAATTTTTAAAATTAGAAGTCGTGGAACTCACACCACGCACGAAGTGTTTAATCTGAGTAATTTGCCTTTATATTTGAGTAATCAATCATTAGAAGACCCGTGGAATACGATCTACCCTAGCTTCTAACTTGGTAGTTATTTGCTAAACCTGCTCTGCAGCATTCATCAAATTAGCGCCGTTGCCGGGGACTTCTTTTGATTGTTCGAAAGAAGAACTGACATTTTATTCTTCTACTTTCCATCTTTCACCTTTTCATCACACTTTGATTTTACGCCGGTTATGTTTGCTTTTGTTGCTTGTAGGTTGTTCTACAGGTTTATGAACCGCTCGGTCACTCTTTCTCAGTTTAAGCCGGGTAATTCTGCTCCGTTGAAGTAACGACGAGCTCAGAAGCAAGTCAAAATCATTCCGCCTACACCTCCTACCCCTATTAAGATCGAGGAGTTGAAGGAGAACTCCTCATCTTCATCCGCTTCATCCACTACTTCAGATTCACCACCACCTTCTCCTTCCAAAATGGCTGCTCAACGCACCATGGCAGATTACTATAGACCAATTGCGGTTAGTTTTCGATCTAGCGTCGCTGTGCCGCACAACGATGACGATCCTGACTATGAGATCACAGTTCCCTTCCTGGAATTGATCTATAGGGATCTACAATTTGAAGGGGAGCCGCAAGATAACCCATGCACACATTTGGCAAACTTCCTAGCCATGTGCGAGACGTTTAAGAGCGGGAACCTCGGTAAGAACAATCTTTGCTTACGAGTCTTCCCATTCTCCCTTAAAGGCACCACCAAGATATGGCTCAGTAGGAAACCGCCTGGCTACTACACCGACTAGGATAATCTAGCTCAAGACTTCATAGAGGAATACTTTCCTCCTTCAAGAACGACATTTTACAAGGACAACATCGCCAGATTCTCCCAGAAGGAAGGAGCGAGCTTATATGATACTTGGAATGAATTCCAAGAGCTTCTCTTTGAGTGCCCTCATCATGGATTCAAGCAGGGGCAGCTAGCCGAGATCTTTGCCAGAGGAATGAATGAGGAAACGGCTGAGTGGGTCAACACCTTAGCTAATGGCGATTACACAACACTCGAACCAGAAGCTGCTCTTCTTCACTTTGCGAACTGTGCATCTAAGTCCAGGAATTTGGAGCGACAGTTTGGAGCAGCCAAGAGCCGACCAAGCCATGAAGATCAGATTAAGATTGAAGTACATAAACATATGAAGGAGATCTTCGGAACAGTTAATAACTGGTCTAAAGAGGAAGTGAATTTCATCGATCAAGGCTTCACCAAGGATCAAAGAGGCTACCCCGACTACCGTCAGTTCAGAACACCTCCTCAACAACAGGGAAGCTTCCTTGAGCATCTTCCTCACAACTTCGGATTCAACCAGAGTCAGAATCAATGCTGGGACAATAGTTATCAAGATCCTCCCAAATTCACCGGTGCACAGCAACCTCAGAATTTTACGTCTGAGAACATTTGGGAGAGGAAAATAGCCAAGAAGTTTGATCTGATTGTAGCAAGGCTCGACGATCACGAAGAAAGGCTTAAAGCCCAAGATGCTTTTAACCAAGGACAGAGAATAGAGAGCATGGTAAATAAAGTTGCTAGCATGTTGGCTAACCTTCCTCTCTTCAATCAGGCGCCGTCTCAAAACAACTCCACCATGAAGAACGAGCATGCTAAAGTCATCACAACTAGGAGCAGTGAACAGACCAGCCTGGAGAAGAAGAAGGAAACACTTCCCACTCCCTCTACGGGAGAATGCTCAGCTATCGTTTCTCGATCACCACCCATACCTATTCCAGCTAAGTGTTCCAACCCTGGTCCTTTTACGTTACCTTTAATCATTAATGGCATTGAAGTCGAGCGTAGTTTGGTTGATCTAGGTGCATATATAAATGTCATGCCTATGTGTTTATATAAGAAACTGAACCTAGGTGAACTACAACCTGCTAGCATGCATTTAGTGTTCGCCGACAAAACTCTAAAAGAACCTAGAGGAATAATCAAGGATGTAATCACTTGTTTGTGGCCCTTTCCGGTTTTTCGCTGATTATGTAGTAATGGATACTCAAGAGACATATTCTACCCTTCTCCTAGCCCGGCCATTTATGGCGACAGCCAGCATTAACATTAATGTCCCAAATGGCTCGTTAACATTGAGGGTTGGGAAGGATACTGCGACATTCCGTCTCAAGGATGGTATGAAATACATTCCTAAGGGAGAATCACATTGTTTATCCGTAGAAACTGTGGAGTTGGCCTCGGTCAACTTCATTACTGATGTCTCTTCTAGTGTGCCTAGATCAATTGCTGTTGCAGGTGCTGGACAGATTACCAAGAAGAAACCAAAATCTGTTTCTCAGAAGCCGCCAAAGAAGAAGGAACTGAAAGCCTCTTCGTCACCACCGAGCAAGGAACCTGGCAGGCCCCGGGGGAAGAACAAGAAAACGAAGACTCAAATGGTCTGGAGACCAGTTGTGCCGCCACCTTCATCCGAGCCAGCTGCACCACCAATTCGTTCCGAGCTACCGGCGCCGGAACAAGTATTGAAGGAGAAGCCAAAAGCATCTCCTAAGGAAATACCTACGATCACCGATCCTGCTGATACAAAGCCGGAGGATAAAGAGAAGATGAAGCCGATCATTCTCATCCCTTCCACCATCTTCCTTGTAGAGGATGATCCCTCAACAGAACTCTTTGGTCCGTTCAAGATCGCTGATCACCTTCCCGATGGACGTACCAAGCTCTTACACGCTAACGGGAAGAAATTTACGCTTAACGGAGATGCCCCGAAGCTCTACTTCATGAACTCCGATGCTAGCGTTAAGGAGAACCTGAGTTGGGATGTCTCCTAATACCGCCCAGGTATCATCCAACTCAAGGACGTTAATAAAAGACCGCTTCGTGGGAGGCAACCCACGACTGGAGTCAGTTTTTCATTTATGTCAACCTTAGTGTTTTAGAGTCAGTTCGGGGGAGCCAAAAGTGTCAGTTTGCTTGATGTCTTATTTTTCGCGTGTAGTCTTTGTGTCATCGTTTCAATCCCAAGTTGTTTGAGGTTGTTCTGATTTTTTTGGATTTAATTGTGATTTTCTGAAGTTTGCCGGGATTGCGAAAATATTTTCAATCGTACAGGTCAAAATTTTCGGTGAAAATGTCCCATTTTTTCGGCGAAAACTTCCTTTGAAATCCCACTGTGTTTTCCAGATGATTTTAGTTAAACTTTTTGGCAAAAACCCCTTGAGTTTTCGACGAAAACGTCTTGAGTTTTCGGTGAAAACGTATTTGAAAACCGGCATACCATTTTGCCTTGGGTTTTCGGCGAAAAATTGCACAAATTTTCGCCGAAAACTCGAGTGAAAATCAACAATCTTTTCCCTTTTCCCCTTATTTTCCCGATTTCTCTCTCTCTCCCCCTCACTTTTCATTTTCGAACAAAAACAAAAACCTCCCCTATTTTCGAAAACCCGCCGACCGCCACCATTCTTTCGCCGCCGCCACCATCGCCGACCGCCGCCGCACATCCCCCTTCCTTATCCAAACATTTTGAGACGTAGATCATCCGAATCGGAGCTCTAGAGCTCCCATTCAGCCAAACCCTAGTTTTCGAGATTTTCCCTGATTTCTCTTTCTCCGTTCATTTTCAGCACCCATGGCCTCAAGGTAAGTTGTAGAACTTTTCATTCCGAATCTTTTGACATGTTGAATGCTAAATTTCGTTGGGGTTGACTTTTAGTTTACCTCGATTTGCGTGCCGACTGATTTCGTGTGAACTAGGTTAGCTGAATTCTTTGGACTGATCTAACATGCTTAGGGAGTATTGTGCTGAATTTTAATGTCGTTTGATCATGTGTTGCCATGCTTAAAGACCTATTCTTTGCGGTGTTGACTTTTGAGGAATGTCAGTGTGACCTTGACTTGTCTATGTTCATTTGGCTGCCATATGTGTTCATTCACGTTCGTATTATTATGCTTTCCATCTGAGTTACTCATTATGCCGTCATTTCCTGCTTTGTGCTAGTATTGCCATGATTAGGGTTCAATGTACTATTATGTTGACTTTTTGAATGTCGGTTTGACTTCCGAACTCTGATTGTGATGATTCCATTCTGGCTGTTCCTAAGCATGTGTTTTAATTGTTTGTGATTACCGGTTAATCTGCTTTGCTTACCCCCACTCGGTTTTCTCATTTCTTTGTGAAATTGAGTTTTTCTACTAAGTGTGGGGTAGGGTTTTAGTTTGACTAATCTGGTTTATTTTCTTGCTTAGGAATGTAACTCATGAGCGCAGGACCAAGCAGAGACTTGACACCGCCCTAGCTCCCGAGCCGCCGCTCCCGTCACTCTAGCTGTCCACGGTCCTCCACCAGCTTTCCCTGACCGTGTTGGGTACCACGCCACTGTTGCTCGCCTACCCCAGTACTACTTCGAGCGCTACCAGCGGCTCGAGCATGTTCCTGGAGCTGACGTTCGTCCATTATCCATGGACTCACTCTTCGAGCACGATGAGGACTGGCATTGGAACGTGCTCGATGCATTGCTACCTGCAGGACTGCTGGAGCTGACCACGTTAGCCGCTGACTTCCCAGACGTCGCTCTCCAGGAGTTTTGGGCGACATTCGATCTGGACGAGCACAAGAGGAGGCAGCACAATAAGGTCATCACCTTCTATCTGGGCGGGGTGCACAGGACACTCACATATGATGAGTTTGCAGCTCATCTCGGGATCCCCCGCGAGCGCTACGAGGGTCATCACCTCGGCTGGGAGAACAACGATGGCGACGGAGAGGAGTACAATGCGCTTTTGAGCCACATGACTGGAGTGCCCGGTGATCGTACCAAGAAGCATAATTCAGTTAAGTCTTTCTCTCACCCGCCACCATATCAGCCGAGAGGATCTTCTTCTTCATCGCGCCATCCGGGAGAGTTATCCTCTTCATCCCGGATGGATGCTTGCACGCTTACTCCGCCAGAAGACTCAGAGGTCGAGGCCACCTCGCTCAATCCTGGGAGGCAACTTTGTCGGCCGACTCATCATCTCCTTCGGTCTCAACCAAGAATATGGCCCAGACGTCCCACGACGCAGAGTACACACCGTTGGAGGTGATTTGGCGGTCGAGTATGACCTCGAGCTGGACCTCAGTCCCCAGGTAGCAGCAGATCCTCCCCTCCAGCATATGGAAGAGTCGGAGGAAGAAGATGATGTTGATGAGCAGCAGCCCCAGCCAGAGGCGAGATACCATGATCAAACACCCTCGCCACAGCATCAGGCAGGGTATGCACGCCAGTCACCGCCGCCCATTCCAGAGCCATATCAGGCGCCTCACCCGCAGCACCAAACGCATCCCACAGATGTTGGAGAGCTGTATGAGCATCTCCAGGAGTGGCGCATCACTGACAACGCCGCTCAGGAGGAGAGATGGATTATTATGCAGCAACACATGCACCGCTCTGACGAGCGGTATGAGGCACAGCTGGCGTGGCAACGTCGGGTCGGCAACGCCCTCCACCTTCCACCCCCTGACGCCCCTGACCAGCTATGATCAGGTGGTGTCCTTTTCCTTGTCCTTTCTTTTTATTTCTTCTTTTCGGATTTCGATCCAACTTTTTGCTGTGTGGATCCAGGACACTTGTCCCGGTTTCCTTTTTATGTTTCATTTGTTTTTGTTTTGCAGGCAGTTGGGAGATTCCCTTTGCTTCGTTTCGGTAGATTCCCTCTGCTCCGAGGATCCGTGCTCATCCCCTACGCCAACCATCTCGGTCCAGGTTCTTCTACTTCACTCTGAACTCTAGATTTAGTCCTGTGAGGACACAGTCTGATTTAAGTGTGGGGTAGGATGCTAGAGAACCTTGCATGAACTTGATTGCCCTTGATTGTGTTTTTGTGTGTCTCGTGATTCCTGTGCAGTCTCTCTAGCATTAGAATGGCTCAGTTCTTGATTTTTGATGTTAAGTTGTTGTTCAATCCTTCATAATGATGCTTAGACTGCTTAACCTAGAACTTGAGAACCAACGTGTTTACTTTGATGCTAAATTGCCTGGTCAGAACAGAATTTTTGAAATCACACTTGTAGTTTGTAGCCTTGATTGCATGAAATTGACCGAATCCGACTAGCAAACCAACTGTGAGCTTTTGAACCATTGCACGTAACTTGCAATTTCAATTCTTTTTGAGTGATTTTCTGTTTGCTTGAATGAGTTAGAATTTGCATGAGACCTACTCGAGACCACACGATGACACGAGTTCTAGAATGATAGGGGCACCTAGATTCAGCTACTAAGCCAGATAGCCTACCAAACGATAAATCCATTAGGTTTAAACCCTTGAGCTTGGCCTGTTCATTCGGTTCGATAATACATTACAGCCATTTCCCATTCTTTCATTCCCCATTGATCCCCTGTGGTTGTAGTTCTAGATTGACCTACCGGAAGTCGGTTTGTGGTAACCTGCCTATAGCCATTAAATAGGTGGTCTTAGCTATTATGTCCAGACGTGTAAACCCCTCTAGCAACTAAAAGAAAGAATCGACACAAAAGAAAAAAATAGAAGAAAAGAAGCAAATTTCGAAAAAAAAAGAAAGAAGAAAAAGCAGAAAAAAATCAGAAAAGTTTCAAGTTTTTAGTTCAATAAACGTTCTTCTCCCTACATATGGAAGAACGTAGTGAAAAGAAAAGTCAGAAAAGAAAAGAAATGTGTAAAGAAAATAAAGTGCTAGGTTGCTTGAGGGTATCATAGGACGAGCGTTCACTATTCCACCCGTGTCTAGTTAGACGGTAGGAAGCCATAGGCTAGATTCGAGGGAAGTTAGTCGAAAGCTACACCACACCAAAGCCATCATCATACATTCCCATCATCCATCTCATTATAAACCCTTGTAGTGTAGAATTCGTTACGGTCCTAGCAGGGAAGTCCTTCTTGACTAGTTCCTCGTGTTGTCACAGTGGTGGAGATGTGGTCGAATTGCAAACTTATGACAGAATTCAGTAACAGAAAATGATTGAGAGCATAAACACGTCCTTAAACACAGAGAGTGAGAGTTCCCCATTTACTAAATATTTCCTGTGTGAGGAGTGTGGTCGGTCAGGTCAAATTCGTGCATAATTGGTTGCGATTACTCGTCGTGTGCAGTTTATTAGTGAGACCAGGTTGTTTGGCTGATCAGTATGCATGTTAGGTTTCTTGTTCTAGGAATTATCTGTCTAATAATTCATTGTGTTTGATTGAACTCCAATTTAATAAATCTTATCATTTGTGAACATGAGCGTTTCTATTTAGTTTGCTTGAGGACAATCAAAAGCTTAAGTGTGGGGTATTTTGATGACACTCGATTTGTCGTGATTATCAGCCTCATTTAAGCGACATTTCCTTGCTTAAGACATGGTTTTTAGGGTAGAATAGCGAATATTCAATCAATTGCTCTATCTCGTGCCATTTGTGTTACTTTGGCCCGTTTCGGATCTATTTAATGGTTTTCTAGTGTTTCTATGTTAGCACAGGTTTTTGCCATCAAATAAGTAGCCAAGGACGTGTCTAAGGCGTTGGAACCTCGAGGAATCGCATCAGAATTGATCCAAGGAGTCAATCAAGTCGAACCAAACCCTGCCCCGTTTTACACTGAAGTTTTTGGCGAAATCCCCCAAGGTTTTCGGCGAAAACTTATGAAGGAATCGGCAGTGCTGACAAGAAGAAGTTTTTGGTGAAAACTCCAAGTTTTCGCCGAGAACCCCGGCGTCCGAAAATCACAAGAGAATTCAGCCGGCAATCAGTCATTTTACAAAGGAATTTTAGGCAAATACTCAAGCACTTTTTTGGTGAAAATTCCAGGCAAAATCCAGCGGTATTAGGGTTAAGTATAAATACTTAACCGGCTGATGCGAACCGCTCCTCAATGAAGGGATCGACTCAACACCCAAAACTATACTACCAGCTTCACGAATCCTAACTTTTGAAACCGCGGGGAATACTTGAAATCCACTAAGTATAGACTTAGGAACCCCAAGGTATTCGGTCGAATTCGGTGCCACAAACAAAGGATGAATGCCTTTGATGATAAACCGATCTAGACGACGATCAATTCCATGATGGTCGAACAGAGATTAGCAATTCCATGCTAAGAGAAAAACCGAAGTTTTGAGTGTTTATTTCTTTCAAAGTTGTTGTTTACAATGAGGCTAGACGCCTCTATTTATAGGTGAGGAAGGGAGAACAGGCTCTCCTTTTCCTCCTACGAAATAGCTAATAAAACTAATAAAGAATACAAAAAGAGTCCTAAAAAGGACTGAAATTCGGAACTCTATTCCTACAAGGAAAAGAATCCTACTTAGACAAGAACTCCTAACTTGGGAGCCAAGTTTCCCTAAAAACAGCCTAAACGGGTTCTGGAATTATTGGCCGAATAAATACTAAACAAATTCCTAAAATTCTGATATTTTGCAGATCCGTAGTAGACTCCATGGGCTACAACTTTCGTGTTGGACATCAGTCCAAATTCTTTCTCCAAGTAGCCCATATTTGTCAATCCTTGTCGGGCTAGGAATCTGTCCAGAAATCCGGGTTTGGCCCTTGTTCACTTTAGTTCGGGCCCGTAGCTTCTTAGTCGTGGGCTGAACTCTTGGCTCTCCTCCAAGGTTGGATTCTCCTTGATCCTCTCCTCTTGGATCAGGCTCAGGTGGTGGCCTGATCACAGCTCCTTGCTTGGCCTTCCTCGGATCAGCATCCGAGCTCCACTCCTTGATGCTTAGGCCAAGCATCACTAGGACTTGTTCTAGCCCTATCTCCTTCAATACTCCTCCAAATCGAGATCTGTTTGTTGGAGGGTGCTCCTGAGGCTTCAAACTATCCAGCGCACTTTGTATTTCCCAAAAGGCACGGGCCAATTGTTGGATGGGCCAAAAGTGCTTCTCTGTGGCAGCCGGGCACGGGCTCGGCTTGGGTGTCGGGCTTAGCTCTCGGCCTTCTTCAATTCTGTCCAGGCCTTTTGAGTTCTGCTCCGAGCCTTCTTCCAAGAGTACCTTAGGGATGTCTTCAGGTAGGTCTTTGCTCCGGGGGCTCGTGGGAGTTGGCCTGGGGCCTAGACTTGGTGCTAAGCTCGGTTCGGGGCCCGGGTCGGGGCTTGGTGTCAGCATCAGCTCCTGGGGTGTCATTAATCTGGCTCTGGCTGGAGTAGGAGCTGACATTGGTGCCTGGCTGAGGGTGTCTTCTAGATCCGGTACTTCGGCTCTCCTAGGCTCCGGTGCTGGTGTAGGCTTGGAGCCGGTGTAGTCTTGGTTCGGCTTCAAGTCTCTAGGCCGAATGGTCATTAAATTCTCCTTGTCCGGCGCTCTTGTGGAGGTTTCCTGGTCGGGTGTCCGTGGTGGCGTGTCCACGCCGGCCTTGGGGACTAGGGTCACGTCATTCCCCTCTTCTTGAAAAGGATTCGTCCTCGAATCCATACCTGGTGCACCATTAGAAATAATAAAATTTACCACAGGGGAGTGTAGGACTTGACCTGGTGCTTTATTGGCGCTCCAGGGATGTTCGGGCCGTATCGGGGCTGGTACGGGTGCTCGGGGCTCCGGCCTGAGCTCTTTGGGCCATACCGGGGCTGGTATGGGGGCTTCGGATTCAGGCGCCGGGCGCTGGTCGAACGCTGGTGGCTGGTCGGGCGCCGGGGACTGGTCGGGCGCCGGGGACTGCTCGGGCGCCGGGGACTGCTCGGGCGCTGGGCGCCGGTCGGGCGCTGGTGGCTGGTCGGGCACCGGGGGCGGGCGCTGGGGCGCCGGGGCTAGGCACTGGGGCGCTGGTGCTGGGCGCTCGGGTGCTGGGCGCTGGGGCGCCGGTGCTGGTACTGGTGCTAGCGCTGGGCGCTGGGCCGGTACTGGCGCTAGTGCTGGTGCTGGTGCTCGGCAGGCGCTGCGCCGAGTGCTGGCCTGGTGCTGGCTCGGGGCAGGGCTGATGCTGGTCCGGGGCAAGCCTGATGCTGGTCCGGGGCAGGCCTGATTCTGGTCCGGGGCAGGGCTGATGCTGGTCCCGGGCAGACTGGGCGCTGTGCCGGGGCAGGGCCGATGCTGGGCCGGGGCAGTGATGGGTGCTGGGCCGGGGCAGTGCTGGGCGCTGGGCCGGGGCAGTGCTAGGCGCTGTGCCGGGGCAGTGCTGGGTGCAGGGCCGGGGCAGGCGCTGAGCCTAGTGCTGGGCCTAAATTTTTTCCTCATCTTTTTCTTAAGACTCCACCAACTAAGGATGGGGTCCTCTTCTTCTCTCCTGATTTGATTCCTGAGTTGAGCCCACCATAAAGCAGCATAGTCAGTAAACTCAGTTGTGGCTAGGTTTACCTTTTTCCATTCGGAATAATAATGGCACTCAAAGAAGTCCTCCATGCTCCTCTCCCAATCAATGTACTCATCAGGATTTGCTTTGCCAGCAAATTTGGGTACATTGATATTCCTTCTTGGCCGCCGGGGGCCATCTCCATTCGCGGCTCCAAACTGCTCGGCGATTCGGGCCATGTTTTCAGCCATGGCGGTCAGTCGGGCATCAAAAGCATTGAACCTCTCATCTGCCATGATTAGTCACGAACAAAGAACCTCCCAAAATCTCTCTAATGAACCTCACACGCTCTTTTTCTTACCACTTGTGTATGAATTTTTCAAGTCACTCAAATTAGGGTTTTCTTTGAAATTTTCAAAACAAAGACAATCTCAATTCAAGTAGTTGCAAGTTTCTTCGAAGCTATGCAGTCTAAGTCTACCAATGACACTAACAAGACCTTATACCTAGGGTTTCGGATTTCTAGGGGCCAGAATCTTGAGCTAGGGCGTGGGATGACAAGACAAACAAATTTGGGTGTTCTACCAAGAAAGCTAGTAGTGCGAAAGCTAGTAGCTAAACTTATGAAAAACCCCTCTTCTTGAACTTAATCTACTACCTTGATTGTGAACGTGGCCTTGCTTTTTTTTTTTTGATAGGTCAATTTTTCTAGACCTTTGATTTTTCTTTTCTTTTCTTTTCTTTTTCTTTTCTTTGATCGGCCACAGCTTTTTCTCACAACAAAAACTTAAAGAAAGGTAGAAGAATAGAACAAACACAATGCACGATTTTTTTTTTTTTAGGGTTTTTCTGAAACTGAAAACAACGAAAGCTAAAAGATATGAATTCAATTAGAAGAACCTGAAAACTGGGATAGATTGTTGGTCCAAGAGTTGAACCGTGCTCTGATACCAGCTGATGCGAACCGCTCCTCAATGAAGGGATCGACTCAACACCCAAAACTATACTACCAGCTTCACGAATCCTAACTTTTGAAACCGCGGGGAATACTTGAAATCCACTAAGTATAGACTTAGGAACCCCAAGGTATTCGGTCGAATTCGGTGCCACAAACAAAGGATGAATGCCTTTGATGATAAACCGATCTAGACGACGATCAATTCCATGATGGTCGAACAGAGATTAGCAATTCCATGCTAAGAGAAAAACCGAAGTTTTGAGTGTTTATTTCTTTCAAAGTTGTTGTTTACAATGAGGCTAGACGCCTCTATTTATAGGTGAGGAAGGGAGAACAGGCTCTCCTTTTCCTCCTACGAAATAGCTAATAAAACTAATAAAGAATACAAAAAGAGTCCTAAAAAGGACTGAAATTCGGAACTCTATTCCTACAAGGAAAAGAATCCTACTTAGACAAGAACTCCTAACTTGGGAGCCAAGTTTCCCTAAAAACAGCCTAAACGGGTTCTGGAATTATTGGCCGAATAAATACTAAACAAATTCCTAAAATTCTGATATTTTGCAGATCCGTAGTAGACTCCATGGGCTACAACTTTCGTGTTGGACATCAGTCCAAATTCTTTCTCCAAGTAGCCCATATTTGTCAATCCTTGTCGGGCTAGGAATCTGTCCAGAAATCCGGGTTTGGCCCTTGTTCACTTTAGTTCGGGCCCGTAGCTTCTTAGTCGTGGGCTGAACTCTTGGCTCTCCTCCAAGGTTGGATTCTCCTTGATCCTCTCCTCTTGGATCAGGCTCAGGTGGTGGCCTGATCACAGCTCCTTGCTTGGCCTTCCTCGGATCAGCATCCGAGCTCCACTCCTTGATGCTTAGGCCAAGCATCACTAGGACTTGTTCTAGCCCTATCTCCTTCAATACTCCTCCAAATCGAGATCTGTTTGTTGGAGGGTGCTCCTGAGGCTTCAAACTATCCAGCGCACTTTGTATTTCCCAAAAGGCACGGGCCAATTGTTGGATGGGCCAAAAGTGCTTCTCTGTGGCAGCCGGGCACGGGCTCGGCTTGGGTGTCGGGCTTAGCTCTCGGCCTTCTTCAATTCTGTCCAGGCCTTTTGAGTTCTGCTCCGAGCCTTCTTCCAAGAGTACCTTAGGGATGTCTTCAGGTAGGTCTTTGCTCCGGGGGCCCGTGGGAGTTGGCCTGGGGCCTAGACTTGGTGCTAAGCTCGGTTCGGGGCCCGGGTCGGGGCTTGGTGTCAGCATCAGCTCCTGGGGTGTCATTAATCTGGCTCTGGCTGGAGTAGGAGCTGACATTGGTGCCTGGCTGAGGGTGTCTTCTAGATCCGGTACTTCGGCTCTCCTAGGCTCCGGTGCTGGTGTAGGCTTGGAGCCGGTGTAGTCTTGGTTCGGCTTCAAGTCTCTAGGCCGAATGGTCATTAAATTCTCCTTGTCCGGCGCTCTTGTGGAGGTTTCCTGGTCGGGTGTCCGTGGTGGCGTGTCCACGCCGGCCTTGGGGACCAGGGTCACGTCACCGGCGGCCACACACAGAACACACATCATAATTCCAACTAATACCAAATACTTCGAGGATTCTCAAGAGTTCTGAAGTAGAGTTTAGAGTTCGAAGAGTCGGGAAGAGATCGTGATGCCATCCCTTTCATCTCGAAGACTCGGAGCTAGGATTGCAGTTTACCGGAAGATCGAAGTTCTGCCAGAGTCGTCTTAATTAGGTTTTTCAGAACCTTTTCTATTCTTCCTCTGTTCAAGATGAACTCTATCTTTGTCTTTGATTCTTTTGTGAAAAACATGATTAGCTACACTCGTAGAGCTTAGACTAGATGAACCCTAAGTGACCCATGACTTTAAAGCGGTCACGAATCGGCGGTGATTAGATTCAAAGTTCAATTAGTTTCTCTTTCATGTTTGATTTGTTCTTCATTGTTCATGTTTCTTGTCTGGATTGATCACCTAGATTAGATTCTTGTTAAGCTAAGGATAGAAGCGAATGCTCGCCTTACTTTAAAACATCAAATCAAACAATTAACCTAATCATTGGAGTGTGCCTTTCGTAGGAACTAGTTAGGGTTAATCCACTGCAAGAGTAACTCATAAATCATTAGGTAATTGCACCAGTTAAGTTAAGTCGTTCCGAGAGGCGACCGTACCCGGGCGACTAATTAATCTTGGTAGCTAGATCGGATAGAGCGAACGTTCGCCAGTCTTAAACCTAAGGGTAAGGAGTTATGGTGGTGTCTTAGAATTGATTGAACGAGAATCGAAATCCGTTGATCTGATGATTGCCAATGCTCTGGTGAACGAAGGGGGATTCAAAGTCTAAGTTTGTTTGTCATCTTTGTCTTAATCAACCAATCTTTCAATCTGTTTTCAGTTTTAATTTTTAATTTTCGTGCATTTCTTAGAATTAGAAGTCGTGGAACTCACACCACGCAAGAAGTGTTTAATTTGAGTAATTTGCCTTTATATTTGAGTAATCAATCATTAGAAGACCCGTGGAATATCTACCCTAGCTTTCAGCTTGGTAGTTATTTGCTAAACCTGCTCTGCAGCGTTCATCAAATACGGGTCGGGGACGATTCAGATTGTAGAAATACCATCACCGTTAATGGTCAACATGGGTTTTCCCCGCCTGCATTCGGAAACTCGGTCAAACTGGGTAAAACCTGAGTTAACCGGCTTGGTTTCAGGCGGGTGAATGGGTTTCCGGTTGGTTTTGCCAAGCCTACCTCTTATTCAATTGTCATCTGTAAGTTGTGAATTTGATCCAAACTGAGCTGAAAAACTGAGCTGAAAAACAGAGCTTATTAGACTCCCTCTCCATTTTTGTTCTTTAGTTTAACGATTTGTTCGGATTTGGTCTGGTAGAAGCTTATACGCTGTCCTTTTCCTGGCTTGTTTGAATGTCAAGGGAATTTCAAGTTTTGGTGTTGGGATGGTCTGGTAATATAAATTGATGGTTGAAACTCAAAAGTTTTGATCTATTCCCTTTAAACTATAATTAGCTGAGTAAAGCGGTCCGTTTCTCACAAAGATCATTTTTCTTCCGATAACCGAACAATCGATTTAGCATTTCGGCCAGGGCTGTATATGAGTCGAGCCGAGCCGAGCTTTGCTCAGGCTCGGGCTCGGCTCGATAAGGTTTATGGTTGGCTCAAGCTCGGCTGGGGTTCGATTTGAGCTCGAGCTCGGCTCGTTAGAAAAATTTAGAGCTCGAGCTTGGCTCGGGCTTGACTCAGGCTCGGCTCGAAATGAGCGTTAACGAGCCTAAACTCAGCTCGAGCTCGACTCGGGCTCGATTCAAGCTCGAGCTCGAGCTCGGCCCAAGCTCGATAAGCTTGTCGAGCTCGGCTTGAGCACGAATCGAGCCATAAATTCTAGCTCGAGCTGAGCAAGACCTAAAAAATTTAAGATCAAGCTCAACCCAAACTCGATTCAAGTTTAGCTCGATATAAACTCTTAACCAACTCAAATCTACTCGTTAAAAACCCTTAACAAGCTGAAGTTAGGCTCAAAGCCCATAATAATTTACTTAAAATTAGTTCAACCCAATACAAACTCATTAAGACTAGAGGGTCCATGGACCATCCAAGTCTCTACATTATGTGAGACTATTTATTTTAAATGTCAAGGGCTTGTTATTTATAAGTCTTGATGGATTCTTTCCTTCCCCTTAAACTACCAATGTGGTATTCCTTTACCTAAACCACTAATGTGGTATTGCTGAGGAGCCATAAACGAGATAGCTCGCGAGCCAGGCTCAATGAGCCTACCGAGATGAGCTAGGGTAGGCTCGGGCTCGTCTCATTTACTTTCGAGCCGACTCGCGAGCCAACTCATTTACAAACGAGCCAAGTTTGGAGTGAGCTTTTTAGACATTTTTTCGAGCCGAGCTCCAAGCCGCTCACGAGCGGCTTGGCTCGTCAACAGCCCTAGTTCCGGCGAACTTTCACTGGTGCTCCAGACTCCGGAGGTGACTGTCGAGTGACTAGAAAATCGTTTAACAAAAATAAAAATAAAATAATAATAATAATATAAAAATAAATAAAATTATGAAAGTTATTACAATTCCAATTTGTTTTTAATAGTGGCTTAATTTTCGGTATTGTAACGCCTTCCTTCAGAGTGATTACGCCTTGATTTGCTTATTCCTAATTCAGTGGGTAACCGTTGTTTCTTTAATGATTTCGGCTGATTTCAGCTTTTTATGCTGAACGGATTAGTGCTGTGAGCCTTTTATTTATTTGAGAAAATACTGTTGACAGTTGTCAAAGATGTAATAGAGGGGTGATGGTTGACTGTTGATTGCTATTTCAGTGGTATAGCTGTTCAAATACAAAATATTAAATTAATTGTTGATGTCAAATTTCATTGATGGGTTTGGATTTTACTGAGATTCTTTATTCAAGACATAGTTGGCTTTTATAAGGGAGGTGGACACTCCGGTGACGCGCATCACTAGTGACGCCGACACGTGGCAACACGTCATTGGTCCACTTAAGACTAGTATTTTTAGCTTATATTTAGTGTTCTACTTTTATGAATGTATTAAAAAGTCACCCAATTCAATAAAATCAGCAATCTAATCTTCCATCCAAAATTCCATCCGTTAAGTCAAAGACTTGTTTGTACATCACAAATTTTTTACCTTCTCTCAAAAACATCATTTACCAACCCCTCAACTGTCTACCCACGAACTAAATAGAATAGAGAAATCATTAATCAAATCATCGCTCACTCAGCTATCCCGATCGAACTATCATTCCTCTCGAGAACATGGAATCAGATCTCGCTCTCATCCCCAATCTTGAAATTCCGCGATTGCAGAATACCGATTCCCAGCAACAGCCTCGTCTTCTTCATTTGGTTCTCCCGCTCTAACCTCCGATCCTGATTATGGCTCCCAGATTTCTCCCTCTTCCCCTCCTCCCTCAAGCCAATTTCGATTCGTGCCTCTCTCCGACTCTCACTCTTCGATCTCCCCCGTCTCAGGTGATTGGTTTTTATCCAATTTGTGTCCGTCGCAACCTAGTCAGATTCAGATCAAAGTGTATTCCTCTTCTCTCTGCCGCTCTGACATATCTGCTTGGGAGTCTCAGGTGAAGTACAGCTGCCAAATTAGGTTACAATTGGATATGCATTTTCAGAGTAACGTAATGGAGTCACTACAAGAAAATTATTGATTGGTCATGGTTTATTAGTACGGTTTTGTGAAGCGTGACTAATTAGTCACGGTTCGTAAGAAATCGTGACTAATTTGGTCACGATTTATAAGAAACCGTGACAAAATTAGTCACGGTTCCTTAGGAACCGTGACAAACATTTCCCCACAAAAATACGGATTGCCACGTTGGCAATCCGTGCCAAATTTATTCTTCCAACCCCTCTCTCCCGGAATCTGTGGCATTAATTCAGCCATCTCTCTCTCTCGGAAATTGTGTCTCTCTTCTTCTTTCTTTATTATTCTTCTTTTCTCCATTCTTCCTTCGCTCCATTCTTCTTCTTTTGTACATCTCTTCTCCATTCTTCTTCTTCTACACTTCATTCTTTATTCTCCATTCCGCTTCTCCATCTTCTTCTTTCTTTTTTCTTCATTCTTCATTCTCCATTATATTCTTTCTTTTCCATTCCCCTTCTCCATTCTTCTTCTTCTTTCTTCATCGAAATCGAATGTACGGACAAACGGGAGGGATCTCCGCCGTCATTAGAGCTAAGTTGTGGCGGTTGGGCTGGGCATTGGAGCAAGGGGTTGAGGTGGGTTAGCGGTTGGTGGTGAGAGAGATAGGAAGAGGTCAAAGGTGCATGGAAGTCGAGGGTGGCCTCTGGTGGCGCTGCTCACGGCGAGAGGAAAGGAGGCTTACTCGCCAGCGACGACATGGTCACCGGAGAAGACAATAGACCAAGAACGGAGGACTGATTTGTTATCTGATGAAGTTTCTGGACCAAGTTGCATAACTACAAAACTGGAGTGACTAAATTGAATAACGGAAGAAATAAAATTGGGACCTTTTGTTAACTTTATAAGTTTATGAATTAGTTTGCGTAAAAGAATAATTTGAGGGTCTGGTTCTAGAATTCGTGGAAATTACAAAATTAGTCAGTGGAAAGTTTATAGCTTACAATTTGGTCACTAATCTTTGTCACGGTTTATAGGAAAACCGTGACTAAGGTTAGTCACGGTTTTGCTATAAACCGTGACTAACCTTAGTCACGATTTTGCTATAAACCGTGACTAACCTTAGTCACGATTTTGCTATAAACCGTGACTAACCTTAGTCACGGTTCATTCAAGAACTGTGACTAATCCTTTGTCACGGTGTATAGGAAAATTGTGACAAATTTTGATCAATATTGTCACGGATTTCCAAACCGTGACTAATTTTTTTAGTCACGGTTTTTACCGTGACTAATGGGCCCTAAAAATCGTGACTAATATTGTATTTAGTGAGTTATAGCGTCACTGAAGCCTGGGGTTGATAGTCGAATGAATCCTGAGATCTTGTTCCTGTTTGTGTAGGCAATATTTCCACGGATATTCGGCCACGAAGCATTAAGGTCCCTTCCTTACTTATTCGCTCGTAATTTGATCCGTTATATATAACTGTATGCATTTGGACTGTAGTAATCTAGTATGATAGATCTTCAGAATTGGCAGAGCTAGGGATTTTATGCATTCATGTTAGATTTTCTTGAGATTTGTACATCTCAGGAGCATACAGTCGTTTACTTCTTGGCTATTATTGATATTCGGTGATTGGAACTTGTGTCGCTTATCAGAATTGTCAAGAGAATTGGCCGAGTTCAAACAAGGGGATCATCAATCATTTCCATGCCCTTTTCTTGAACTTTCTGCGTATGGACTTGAATCTAGTATGAAGAGTTGGGTTTAGATTTTGCATATTAGTAGAGCTAGGGATTTTAGTATTTTACACATATGTGTTAGATTAATTGGAGCTATGTACAGCTCTGAAGCACGGAGTTAGTTCCCCTCTTGGTGATTATTGATCTTGATGCTTGAAACTTATGTCGATTGTGCAAAATAATATTGAGCATTGGCGATGGATCATGTCCATATGAATTATAGTTGAATGTTAAGCATAAGGAGTAGTAATCTAGCGTGAAGTGTTGGTTATAGATCTTCAGTTTTGGTAGAGCTAGGGATCTTAGGCTTCTGGAGATTTGTACACCTCAGGAGCGTGTAGTTGTTTTTGATGATTGAAACTTTGTGTCTATGGTGCAGGATTGTTGAGAGGATTGGTGACGGGGTGACCGAGTTCAAAGAAGGGGATCATGTGCTTACTGTGTTCACTGGAGAATGCAGGACATGCAAGCATTGCACATCAGGCAAAAGCAATGTGTGCCAGGTACTAGGGTTGGAGAGAAGAGGCTTGATGCACAGCGATCAGAAGACAAGATTTTTTATCAGAGGAAATCCCATCTTCCATTATTGTGCAGTGTCAAGTTTCAGCGTGTATATGGTGGTCCACTTTAGGTGTGTTGTCAAAGTTAGCCCAGCTGCACCTCTAGAGAATAGTTGTGGAGTTGCTCAGGTATAATATAAAGACACTTTTGCTCTCTGTAATCTTTTCCCTCACTTCTTTTTAGTAATTTGAACAAATCTACAGTGCAAATGTTCCAAATCTATCACCCAGTAGCTGAAGTAATACAGAATTAACACTGATGGTTCAGTTTTTTGTATCATTCATTCAAGAAGAAGTAACAGTATAGGGGTTCTGTACATGGTAGGTTTGGGTGCAGCTTGGAATGTTGCTGGTGTAACTAAGGGATCAACTGTGGTGATTTTCGGTCTTGGAACTGTTGGTCTCTCTGTAAGCATCTGGCTCAACATTACTGATAAACATAAAAACATCATCTATGATCTGACAAACCATATGTTTCTTTACCTAAATACTTACTCTGTCACTGATTAGGTTCGCAAGGTGCTAGACTGAAAGGTGCATCTCAAATTATCGTCATTGGCACCAACCCTGAAAAACATAAAAAGGGTATCCTCCTAGTCACATCATTAAACTGAAATGGTTCACCAACCTGTTCATAGATCTTATTCATATATTCTTCCATGATGCAACTTAAGCTTTTGGAGTTACAGACTTCATCAACCCAAATTATAGCATTGAACCCGTTCAACAGGTACTTTTGCTTGTTTATAAACCATGTCACACAGCTCATTTTCGCTTGATTTTTTGAAATGCTTATCTCGTATTGCCTCCTTTCATCAGGTCATTAAACATATCATGGATGGAGGAGCAGATTACTCGTTCGAATGTATAGGCCACACTGGGATGGTAACCACCGCATTGCAATCATGTTATGATGTAAATGGGTTTGATTTGGTCTCAAAGCCAGAGAGAACTGCACTCCAACAAACGAATTCAAGGCTCTTTTCTCTCAGATCACCATCCACTTTTATTCCTCTATACTAAAACAGTAATGGAGATATGTCTTTGTAAAATTATGAACTTTGTGGTGTCATCTATAGAATTGTAAATGCTGGGTTCTGGTTCAGAAAGAAGAGGGCAGAAAATAATTCTATAAACTTATATTGTAAGATACCGTAGAAAAAGTTAAATGCAACTGAATAATCAAAATTTTGAGAGGAAACTAAAAAACATATTCAGACTACAATCGAACTTTATTCCTGTGGTGGGGGGCATCTTCCACTGTTTGCATAGTGACCAATACCACCGCATGTACTGCACCTCCTTGTTTTAATAGCGTGTTTTCCTTTCTTTCCAACACAACCCTTGAACTTGACATTTTCTGGATCTTTTATACTTTGGATTTCTTCTGGGATGATAATCTTAGATGCCGTAGTAGGATGTTGATCTATTGGACGCACCCCCTCAACCACTTCCTTTATGCCAGATAGAATAGCCTTACAAGCCTCTACCGATACTACTCCCAACTTGAATAATTCTTGGGTAGCAAATTGTATAGCTCCATGTCTTAGTGCCAACTGAGTAGCCTCGTCGTCAAGGCTTGGTCGATTTAATTGTGCATAATCTTTCGGCTTCTTTGTAAACCTCCTATGCACATAGCTTTCTGAATCTCAAAAACAATTTCCTCCTTTAAAATAGCTAACATGTGCTGACATGGTATTGCCAAACTCTTAAATTTAATACAAGCTCAGTCAGCCGACTTATTTCCCACATCGTAAGTAATGTTCATCGTGGTAGTAATGTTTGGATCATACAACTTTAGGTTGTATATGTGAAAGTCTCCAACTGTCTCTAGGCTATTTGTACTCCAACTGGTACAGCTCTGTAGCTCATTTTTTATTTTCTTGAACACTTCTAAGGTGTATATCGTAGATGCAATCTTTTCAACTGATCTCATAGTTGTGGAAGTGAGTTCTGGTGCGCAGTGATTTGATTGATAGTCTAGTCATATCTCCTCCTCCCTCAAGTCCTTCATCCAAGGATTGTATGACGTGAAAGATTATAGTAGACTGCAACTATGTTGAACGTAGTTTCGAAGTTGAGAATTCAATCCCTCACATCTTGAAGTTGTTTTCATCCCAGCAAAATATGTATCCCGCAAATATGTGTGAGCCCATTGCTTTCGCTTGTTGAATTGGTGGTCTCTAACCCAAGTATTACTCTGTAGTTTGCACTCCTCCACAAAAGCATCCCACTTCTCCGTGAACTCATCAACTCTGTAATTTGCATCCACAAACTTCTCCCAACCATATTGGAATTTGTTATTCTTCACATTTTGTGTTACATTTTTGTTGAGATGCCATGAACACAAGCGATGTGTCGCATCTGAAAATGCGATACTAATGGCCTTGGACATTGCTTTGTCTCCGTCCGTGATCACTACTTTGGGTTTTTTGGCACCCATTGCTTTGGTTAGGGTGTTCAAAACCTAAACATAATTTGTATCTTTTTCGTGCTGCAGAAGTGCACTTCCGAAAATGCACGTGCTGTAGTGGTGGTTTATACCTGCAATAGAAAATGAACGACAAGTTATATTTTAAATATTACAATATTTAACAGTAGAACTTAAGTATGTTGTTTAAAATATGGAATAAGTAAAAAATGCACCAGAAAATATACCGAATGGCATGTTATATCTATTTTTCTTGTAGGTGTTGTCAAATAGTAGTACGTCACCAAAAGCGGCAAAATTTATGATGCTAATGTTATTGGCCCAAAATACATTTTCTAGCATCTTGTCTTCAGTTACTGTGTACTCCAAGAAAAATTTATCATCGTAGTTGGACTTTGACTTCAAGTAGGCCAATGTTGTCGCAGCATCTCCTGTGCTAAGTGTTTCTAGATCGTCTCTGTGGCATTGATTGAATGCGTCTATCTTTGTGTAACCAACG
The DNA here is from genome assembly GCA_034768395.1 of Linum lewisii. Lineage (NCBI taxonomy): Eukaryota > Viridiplantae > Streptophyta > Magnoliopsida > Malpighiales > Linaceae > Linum > Linum lewisii. The sequence continues at coordinate 46,164,319 of CM068297.1, forward strand.
TAGGCGTGTCCTCCATGTTTATGAACTTCGAGATTATAGGCCTCGTGTTGCTTTAAACCTGTTTGTCTAGCATGCCTTAGCGAATCTTTAGCCATATCACTAACCTCCCGATTTGTTGGCATATGATGGCGTAGACGTTGTTCAGTCAACTTATGTGTGTGGACGTTATTGATTTCTGTAATTTGATTTGTAGAAGTTGATTTGTCCAACTTGAACTTTAGTTTAGCACTGTAGTCAAATCTTGTTAGCAATCTCAGAGTTTTTTGTCGTTGAATTTCTAGACTTTCTGTTCGTGTTCCCTGCGCATTGCATATAAGAACACGAGAAGTCACCACATCCTGCTTGTTCATTTTGACGTCCCTTTTTCAAACAGAAAACCAAAGGCTTTTCCGTACTTGACGTACCAAGCTACGCATTCGTCGTCAGTTTGAAATATAAGCGCCTTTACTCGATCTCAGTCAGATTACGCAGCTTTTCGTATTCGCTGTCGTTATCTTTGTAAGTCTCTTTATCTCCTAACTCAGATTGTGAAGCCATGTATGCAAAGATGAATATTTTTCTATAAAGAATTTAATAACGAACATCAACAAATAAGTATTTGGAACGAAAAGCAAGATCCAATTTTAGCTAATAGAATGAAGAACAATGGACAGACAGAGCATAAATCATTACCTGAAAATATAATAAAAATATATAGATTTGAGCAACGAGATGGCGATGGAGGACGAAGGCTTCCCGTTGTATCACTGTCAATGGCTGAAGCTTTCAGTTAACGATCTTGCTTTTCGTCAATAGCAAGCGAAAAGAAAACCAAACATACACCATGTTAACACATTAGTGAACCAAATTACTTGAGTATATCTTAGCAGAGCTTCAAATCAAGCTTGAGAAAGTTATAACCTACTTAAAACCTGTTGTAAGCCTTCTCTGACATTCCGATGTGTATTGTTGCATTGAACTGACTATTTTGATTTGGGATTGTACTATCGTGTTCGTAAGAGGGATTAAATAACCCTCAGTTTTCTTATTCCTAATAAACTGAATTGGAAAACTAGAAAACACTTCCGCAGAAGAGGAAATAAGGATTCTTGTTTGAGTGATTTTGGTGAGTGGGCTGCGTAACGGATTTAGGTTTTAGTTTTATGGCAATTTAGATTCTTAATGGGCCAAATTATTCAGGTCGTAGTTTTAGCTGTGGAGTAATTACATTCATCATGATTGTCGGGTGAGGGTCAAGCTTCAGTCGTGTTTCAAGGGGTTCAGAGAACTAGAGAAGTACACATCAACCTTCTTCTTCGTTTCTTCCTTTCTCTCGATAATCTGAAATTCAGGTTTCAAGTGCAAACTTTCCACCCCTCTTCGGCTCTCCGTCTCCATCGCCATCGGCAGCCGCAAGTCACTTCCATCGTTCTTCCTCCTTCGATTTTTCAACCCCGCATTGACACCGATAAAGAGAGGTAAATGTATTTGGTTGGTGCCCCTTTGATTATTTACAATTCTGACACCTTGTTGCTTTGTAAACTCGAACTTCTTAGTATAAATCTTACCTCGTAGAGTATCATGGCGAAAGAGAAGACGTCAACCTTCTTATGGTATATCTTATTTTTTTTGCGGGGGGGGGGGGGGGGGGGGGGGGGAGGGGTGGGGAGTGTTCGAGTGTGGAGAGCTGTTTATTGGATCGATAGGGTTTCTTATTCTGGTTATTAGAAACATTAGTTCTTGTATAGCAGCTTCCAGAGGGGTGGATGATCAAGGGAGACAAAGTACAGTTGTTGATGCATTGGAGCTTAGCCTAGTTAGTTGTGTGAAATGAACCTTATTATCTGTTGCTTATGTGCTTACATGTGTCCTTTATATCAGGCATTGGAACTGACGAGAAAGGAACTGTGTGACACGACTCTTTCCATCCAAGAGGTACACCTCCTTCCTCGTTCCAAGACAGACATTGCTTCATTTTTGTAGCTTAAAATATCGGTTTCTAGTTGGTGGTTGCAGGGAAGAAGAGATGTAAGAACTGAACAGATCGACCAACTCGACAATGGTGTGGCTTGGTATGTTCTCTTTGTTCATCTCTTTATCAATTGTCAGGTTCCAGTTTTGGCACCTCATGCTTGGATGTGTTTTTATTCTCTCTGCTCTTATGTATTTACCCCCTAGAGAGAGGTAAATGTAGTTTGAAGTTGCTTACATTAATCCATTTTGTTGACCAGATGAGCTTCTTAACCACAATTATATGGAGGATGCAAACAGTATGTTCTTGAAGGGTGCTAAAGGTAGTCTTTAGAGCTACTGATGATCCCTATGATAGTATAACCCAGGAAGACTGTAATGTCATGTATCACTCTAATGAAATGGAGGCAGCAACCAGAACGACTAATACTTTCCATTTTCATTGCCTTGTAAGTGTAAAGGGGCGTCTAGTCAGGTTACTAATACTAAATATAATTGGCTCTACGTTTAGTTTGTATCAGCTGCTAGTGTTCTGGTTTATCTAACACAAGCCCCAAACTGAGAACACTTTTTTTTTCCTAATCTAGTATCTTATGATCTGGGCCAGAATGGAGCGTAATGAATTCATAGGATGCCCTTCGTCTGAAGTGTGTTGAATATGGGGAATAGTAGTATGAATAGTATGAAGGTGACCCACATGGATCTTTCTACACCTCCATTTATTTGGCTAGGACCTTTATGGCCTCCCTCCTAAATCTTCTTTCTAATATTTTAGCTAAAAAATAATTAGGAAAGTGTTGAATTCACCATTCCTCGTTTTCTTATGATCATCATTCAGTAATGCACTGGACAGTGTAGCTAATACATACTGAGCCTCGGGTCTCCTAATCAACTTTGTTTTGGAGTTTCGTACTGGAGCTGTTCTGTGCTATCTATTTCCATTTTTTTGTGCAGAAGGCTGGCCTAATTATGTGAATATTGATCTGCAGGTTGCAGAGTACATAAACTATAAGCTTGAAGATGAGGAAGATTATGGAAACATGTACTGGACAAGAACCGAGTTCATAGATGGTGAAGATGGTGAACTATCCTGGTTCAATGCTGGTGTGAGGGTTGATGTTGGAATCGGGCTTGGCATCTGTGTCGGGGTTGGCATTGGAGTTGGTTTACTGGTCCGAACATACTAATCAACCACCCAGAACTTCAAAAGGCAACTCCTATGAATATGATTGCCTTCTCTATAACAACCCATTGCCTCCATATCTGAGTTGGATAAAAAGTAATCACGACTCATGAATACAAAGAAGTAGCATATAGAGCACCAAACCAAGATATACAACTTAAAGACAGTCTGGAATCATCTTCAGTTTTATGTGTGCAACACCAAAGTCCTCAACTATAGATACCATCTACACAGAACCTTGGGATTCTTGTACTCTTTCATGATTTTGTAAAGCCACAGAAATATCATAACATTGATCCTTTCTTGTTATGAAATAACATTGATCTTCACTGATACACACTCTATCAAAACAAATCTTAGACCAACAGCTTTTGAGAAAGTGGCGAGGCACTTCATGGCCTGAGCTAGAGTCATGGGTTTTTACAACAATTATACATAATTTTTTAAAGTTATAGTGTAATGGGTTTAATACCAGTTTTTATGGTTTGATCCCAGTCGAACCTTCAACCCTCAAACATTTTGGTGGACCGGATCAATGTTAAGTCCGGTCCTGACAACATCTTTAAATATAGATGTAGATATTAAGTTCCTCATTAACCCTAATTGCTTTTTAAAATTTTTAACCCAACACAATCACTTGAGCAAATTGATACCAAAAAACATACTTTCTAATCAAAATCCTAATGCGTCGTGGACCGTTTTGAGTGGTATCTTACACGAAAAAGATAGTAAATGTAGAGGGATAACTTCAACATAAAAAATCATAAGGTGTCTAAACAGATAGAAAGAGTAGGATAAATTAGAAAGTATTAAAAAATTGTTTTTCTAAGAAATCATTATATGTATATATAATGCGTCGTGGTCTACGTAAGTAGATTATGATTTAGTGTTCAATCATTTATTCAGTACCACAACCTTTGAAACATCAATGCGTATGTTCTTATAGGGTTACACTCAATGTGAGTAAAGTTCTCAAAGTTCTGAGATGTATGGTATGAGTGTAAGATTTAATTGGCTAATAAGCTAATAGAGTACCTTACGTTCGGGGTAAGAACAAATCAGTACCCGACGTTTAAAAATTAACTTTTGTGTAATTCAAATATTGATATTAATTTATTTAATTTTTTATCTTTCGGATTGAGATTGGTGGAGTAGAAAGAGAAAAAAAGTAGGTGAGGGAGAAAATTAAAAAATTAATTTTATTTTAAATAATTAATATGAATATTTTAATAATTTTTCGCTGACTAAGCCGGATGACTCAGCTGCCATTTCATACTTTCGATGGAAAATTTGATGGAAATATAGTTTCACATGGACGTGTAATACTACGGGTCAATTACTATTATGGGGGGTTGGTTACCAAAATTATCACTGAACTTTGAGCAAATAACCCATCAGTCACTGAACTCAGAAAAATATCCTAATCATCACTAGACTTCGGCATATTAACCCAGTAGTGACTTCCGTCTACGGACATCCAATTTTCCATCCATCTGCATACGTGGCGATGCCATCAAGGCAGCCACATCATCTAAATGGCCACATCATCTAAACCAAACCCCAAACCCAAACCTAAACACTCACCCTAATTACCAAACCAAACCACTCACCCAAACCTCCTTCTCTTTCCTCCTCCTTCCTCTTCCTCTTCCTCTTCTCTACCTCTTCTCCACCCTCACTCCCTCACCGCCCCACCGCCTCGCCGCCGCCACCCCGCCGCCTCACGCCGCCGCCTTGCCACCTCACCCCCGCCGCCCGCGCCTCACCGCCGCCGCACACTAAAAAAAAGCAGACCTGGAGGCAGACGATTCACGCCGTTGATTTCAAATCCAAAGCTTTTCACGGCGTGGAGCTCCTCGGGATCACGGCCACGCTTTTCAAGCTCGACCCGACGGGTAACGGTGGTGTGATAATCGATTCAGGCACCTCCGTCACCAGGCTGACCCGATCCGCTTACATCGCCCTCCGTGACGCGTTCCGCGTTGGCGCGTCGAACTTGAAGCGTGCCCCCGCCTTTCATCGCCTCCGTCGCCGGCGCTCAGCCGCCAGCAAATCGACGCCGCAATGGACCATTTGTCCGCTTTTCTCAGTTCCGAGCTTTTCTCAATCAAGTCCGCCTACCATCGATCTCCACCGTTTGTCCGCTTTTCTCAATCAAGTCGACCATTTGTCCGCTTTTCTCAAATCAAGCTCAGAGAGATTTGGATCAGTTGAATGGAAGGAGGAGAGAAGGGAGATATGGTGGGGTGGTCGGCGGCGGCGGCGATATGGTAGGGATGGTCGGCGGCGGTGATTGGTAGGGATGGAGGAGGGAGAGAAAGTGAGATTGGGTTTGGGTTTGGGTATTTTGGTTTGGGTTTTGGTTACATGGGTAGGGTTGATTGGGAAAATATCTGCCACATAGACTAGGTGGGTGACATGGAATCCCAATTGGACTGTCCATGTAAGCTGACTAATGGTCGTTTGGACGTCCATGGACGGAAGTCACTGCTGGGTTAATGTGCCGAAGTCCAGTGATGATTAGGATATTTTTCTGAGTTCAGCGACTGACGGGTTATTTGCTCAAAGTTCAGTGATGATTTTGGTAACCAACCCCTATTATGGGTAATAATAAACTATTAACGTAACGCATAACACCACCATAATCACACACCTCACACCGTAAAAAATGTGAAACCATTATTCTTCAAAATAAACTTATCACTCGTTTGAATGAATCATGTACCCTTATCCCACACATAGAACCCAATCAAAATTGATAACCCTAAATTATGAACGCAAAATTCAAAATTGTTATATTTTCTAAATTTTTAATAAATACTAGTTTTCTATTGGCCAGATTCAAATGACATAGATTTATTTTTTTTACAGTGTGGTTACTTGGTTTGATTTTGTGATGATTACAGGTAAAAGTGCGACAGAGACATTACGTGTCATCAATTACATTCGTTTTATATTGAGATCAAATTTGAAAATAAGCCCGATAATTGAAATAGTTTTATCTATCAAGTTTTATTCGGGTGAATGAGGGAAGTAAATCGACTTGTTTAGATTAGATGGTTGGTTTTGTGGTTTGATTTGACTTAAAAACAAATATAGTGGATGATATTACATGTCTACGTGTCACTTTGAACGAAAATCATCACAAAATCGGACCAAGTGACTACGATGTAACAAAGTTGAAACATAGGTTACCAATTCGACTGATTTCAAAATTAAGTGATCGAGCCGACACAACATGAAAACTTAGGTGACCGAAAAAGTATTTGACCCTTAATTTTCATTGGCTTATACTAAAAGACACGAATACCGACTCTGGACCGTCAGATCAAAATCATCAACACCGTAGATCAAAATGATTTGTCAACAATTGTACGCCTCATTTTCATTATGCCGACACTCCCCTTCCATCGTCCGATTCGACCGTACAACAATCCCTCTCTCTTCCGCCGAGCCCGGATGAAGAAGACGAACTTCCTCGTCTGCTTCGTTCTTAAGGAGACGAAATAGAGTAGCATCGACCGGATGACGAAATCGGAGAGGACTACTTATCAGCCACCGGTGACTTACGTTGTCTTCCAGAATTGCCACCACACGAGACTATTTGCCAACAACCATCAGGACCGTATCTCTGTCGACAGAAGTGGCAATATATTGCATGGTAACGATCATGCTTCTCTGTTAATTTTTCCTGATTCATTACCGTAATCAGAGCTTTGGTTAATTTTCATTCTCATACATTTGTCGTTCAGGTACTGTTGTTGACTCGAAAATCTGCCACCCGACGGAATTCGACTTCTATGTCTGCAGCCATGCTGGTATTCAAGTATGTATTTTTACTTATCATCACTCTAGTCGACTTCTTCCTTGTTGTTTGTTGAGCTTTCTCGTTTTCTAATAATTTTCTGTGAGAGAATTGAAATCAGGAATTGATGTTTGGCGTTACCTTGTTTGGTGTTCAAACCTTAGCGAAACCATGATATACCGTAGCAATTAGGTCAAATTTGAAGTCACTGTGTTAGATTATTAGGAGCGTTGAACTATTACGAGGAGTGAGCTAGGGTTCGAATCAATCAGTCCCTAGAATTTCTATCATGAAGCAGCTTTACGTCAGGTCCAAATTGTGTATTTTGGGGCTATGAACTTATAAGAGGGGTGAGCCTGAACTCATCAGCAATCAATCCCTAGGTCCAGGTCAATGACCCATTTCAATTTCACAAGCTCATTATTCTTTCGAAATCTTCTTACACTGTTTGTATACCAATACAACTGTCTTGATTGTTTGTCTGTTGAGTTTTCTGGCCATTTCTTGCAGGGTGAACTCACCAAATCAGGAACTGATGTTGTTGCGACCTGCTTACTAAGAATTGGCCGAATCAACACAGGTGTCGAAGAACTCATTGAAGAACGTGGCGTAGTGAAAGTCCCTATTTGATGGTTCCGCTGATCAGTTTTTCACCCTCTAAGTGACTTGTTGATTTTAGTTTCACCTTCTTTTACCTTTCCATGCGTGAAAGTAAGATTTCAGTATTGCAGGATTAACATCTCATTTCATGTTGCTTTTAGCCACTGTTTATCATGATTTAATACTTGTTCTTGAGTTTGAGCTTGAGTCCTCTATTTATGATCTAGGGACTTGAGTGCTAACATATCATTCTCATTTCCGATAACAGATCATTCTGAATTATTTGTCTATAATCTTAGGAAAACAGATCATTCTGAATTATTGTCTATAATCTTAGGATTGAAGCTATAGCCAATATGTTTCACTCCACATCTAAGTTATTATAGTCAAGGTGTGTTCTAATTAATTATTTTAAAACCTGTAGCAAACAAATTACGAGCCACCAATCTTCAAAGGATGCTCAGAAGAAGTCCGTAATTCATGGACTAAAAGTCCTTTGAAAATGGAAGTTGGAAATGTCAATAGCAAGCATTTTATGTTGGCCCTCAAGGCAAGTCTAAATTGTGCTTTACTAGCTATACGATGTTACGTGTTGGCTCCATCTTTCATGTTTTAATTGATCTGATGGTTTCTTTAGGGAAAAAGTGTGCTTGATTCGTGTGATGATGAAAATGAAGACATGGAGGACAATGATGTGAGCTTAGGATCAGCTGATTCTGATGAAACAGACTACTCTTCTAGCTCAGATACTAAGGTATGTGTCTTTCGAATTATAGCTCCCATAATGAGGTGCAGGTTGACCATGTGGATGAAGTTGGTCTAATTGTCAACTGAAACTCTTATGCTCACAGGTTAACCAATCACAAGAAGACCAATACATAGTAGCACCAGTTGGTAATTAGACGAATTGAGTTAGCTTGTCATGTGTTTCATAGTGTCCCTTAGAATGTTGCAGAAAGTAATGTTGCTCGTCAGAACAGGAAAGCAACAACCTAAATGCTATTTTGGTTGACTACAGTATTTGACTCTCGGATTAGAGTGAGCAGTCCAATTTAAGTTATGAGATATACTTCCCATCATTTATATAGCTCGTGATTTCAAGAATGCTAGTGAAACTATTTCCAACAATTGATAGTCTTCTAAGATTTTGTATGTTATTCTTTGTTATATTGACACCAACAATTAACCTCAACCCAAATACTCATCATTGAACTTAACCAGCTCTTTTTCTATTAAGTTTGTTAATGCTTGGATGACTCTTTCTATATCTCTCAGTGATTGATTTTGATGCAACTTGTTTCTTTCTGGTTGCTCTGTCTTACATCTTTCCACAACAATTACGATTTCTATCATTGCTTCATTTGTTGTCTCAACCTTCCCAGGTTTCTAGGAGTTTGAAGTTGACGAATCGTCACCAGAATATTTGGCTCTACATCCGTTGGCTTCTACCACTAAGTAGCCATCTTCACTTGACGAATATTTTGAACCCATAGCAGAGGATGAGGAGCAGGATTTTGGCAGTTCTGATGAAGAACCTGGACGAGACGGTGGAAGTGGACGGGGGAGAGGGAGCAGCAGGGGCGGAAGAGGCAGGTGGTGATCATATTTTTATGGACTGCCCCAACCCTGAATTAAAGTTGTGTTTGTAGTCATATTTTTTTAAAGTTCCGTTTGTAGTCAGCTTCTTCATTAAATAAATGATGTGAACCGCTGCAACCGTGGGCAGACGACCCTAACCACCGCAAGTTGGACACCGTGCAACGAGGTAGAAACGTCGGGAACCGGGGCGGATAAGTACTTTGACCCGTCGGCTATATAACAGGCGGGAACCAGAAGTGTCCAGTCGAAGACGCCACGCCAAGAGATGGATGCTCTTGATGATAAGTTGATCTAAACGACAATTGATGTGAACCGCTGCAACCGTGGGCAGACGACCCTAACCACCGCAAGTTGGAACGTGCAACGAGGTAGAAACCTTCGGGAACTGGGGCGGAATAGTACTTTGACCCGTTGGCTATATAACAGCCGGGAACTAGAAGTGTCCAGTCGAAGATGCCACGCCAAGAGATGGATGCTCTTGATGATAAGTCGATCCTTCAGTATCGCAACATGCAGATACAATAAGGGTTTCAGAACAAAGTTCTTTCAAAGGGGGTTTATTTCATAAAAGTTGTATCTTCAAAGTGAGGCCGGCGGCCTCTATTTATAGGGAGGGAACAAGCTCTCCTCCCTAAAGTCTAACTCCTAAATAATAATAAAATAAAGAGTCCTTCTCCTAAAAAGACTCCTAAAACCCCTAAATAATCCTACTAAAAAGGAATAAACATAAAATAATAGTTGTAGTCTTTAAAGCAGAATAAAAGACCTAAATTCGGTCAAAAACCCTAATTCGGCCACTGTTGGGCTGCTCGGGCCAATTGGGCCTTGGTGGCGGTCGTGGGCCTGACCGGCCGGGCACCGGGCTTGCTTCGGGCGGCGGTTGCGGGCTTCGTGTTCCGGGCTGCTTCAGTGGCGAGGTCCTTGTCCATAAGTCATGTTCTTCGTGATCGGCTCCATAGAAGTCATTTGATCGGCCCGACTGCTGGTTTAGGGCTTGGGACTGTTCTCTCCTTGGACCTTCTTCCTTTCCGCTCGGGCCTTCTTCTTTAAGCTTCAGGTAGGGCTCCGAGTATCTCCTGGTGTAGCTCTCCGGGGGTTGAGTCGGTCTAAGTGTCACATCTCAGGGCCTTGGACTCCAATTCTTCTCATGGTTCGGCTCAAGGTCATTCCTTGGAAGCTCTCCTCTCCAGGCCAGGTATTCTCGGGCTCTCTTCCTCCTATACTCCAGAAATGCTTCCAGAGGGTCACTCAAAGGGCCTACTTCTTCTTCAGGGCTCCTAAGTTCAGGCTAGGAGCAGGTTGAGGTTGTTCTTCCTTGCTAGGGTTTAGATCCTTGGCCAGCAGCATGTCCTGGAATAACATTCCATCTCGTGGAGCCTTTCTACCTGCAAGGGATGGGCTTAGTTTATATTTCAGAGCGTACCTTGGCTTTAGGGCTTGAAGATGGCCTATCCGAGGCTCTTTATGCCTTGTGTGAGGTCCTAGGGCCTTATCTCTGCCTGGTGACCCTAGTGGGGTGTAGGAGTACCGGTTGGCATCAGGGCAGCATTGTTGGATCTCATCATTCCCCTCTTCTTGCCTTGGATTTGTCCTCAAATCCATCTCGGGGCCTCTTCTAGCAGTCATCACCCTCTCCCAAACTTCAGCGATCTTGTTGGCCACGGTCGGGGATGATTCAGCAGCATCTTTAGACTTAGGAGAGTCACTTGAGTTAGTAACGGACCAAGGCTCGGGTCCTTCAGCGCTTCCTCCATCAGTCTCCATAGCTCCCTCTCCTGAAAAACTATCAACAATAATGTTAAGGCTCGGCGAGGTATTCGGTGAGAGTTCCTCACTCATTTCCACATCCGGGTCAGCACCCGGATCTTCTTCACTCGGGGCAGCTCCTAAAATCCGTCGGGAGGTGATCTCCCATTGAATCTTGGGTGCACATGGGACCGGCGGTGAAGCGTCGGGTCGGGGCACTGGGGTGTCGGGGGTAGGCCAGGCCGCGTCGGGCAGGGCGGCGGGTTCGGGCAGTGGGGCGGCGGCGGCGGGCAGTGGGAAGCCGGCGGCGGTGGGAAGTGGAGAGCCGGTGGTGGCGGGTAGTGGACAGCCGGCGGTGGCGGGCAGTAATGCGTCGGGGTGGATGGGGCCGTCGGGCGTCAGCTGGTCGGGAGCGTCGGGCATCATTATGTCGGGAACGTCGGCCAGGTGCTCGTCGGGATGGTGAGGTAGTGGCGCGTCGGGGCCGACTAGGGCCGCGTCGGACCGTCGGGCAGTGATGCGTCGAGGGGGCATCGGGTGGCGACGGGCTGGGGCCAAGCAAGGCCGCGTCGGGGCCGGGCAGTGGAGTGCCGGGCACAGGGGTGCCGGGGATGCCGAGGGCGTGCCGGGCAGCGTCAGAGCGGGGGTGGACAGGGCGGCGCCGAGGTCAGGCGGTATCGAGCCGGGGTCAGTCAGGACGGCGCCGGGGTCATGGGGCCCGTCGGGTGCTGGTGCCGAGCGCGGAGGCGCCGGGGCTGGGTTTGGCGTCGGGCGCTGGTCGGGCATCGGTGGCTGGTCGGGCGCCGGGCGCTGGTCGGGCGCCAGGTGCTGGTCGGGCGCCGGGCGCTGGTCGGGTGCCGGGGAATGGTCGGGCGCCGGGGGCCGCTCGGTCGCTGGGCGACGGTCGGGCGCTGGGGGCGCCGTGGCTGGGCGCTGGGGCTTCACGGCTGGGCGCTGGGGCGCCGGTGCTGGGCGCTCGGGCGCTGGGGCTGGGCGCTGGGGCGCCGGTGCTGGGCGCTGGGGCGCCGGTGCTGGGCGTTGCTCGGGCGGTGGTGGCGCCGTGAATGGGCGCTGGGGCGCCGGGGCCTGGTCGGGCAGCGCTGGGGCTGGGGCCGATCGCTGGGGCGCTAGGACCTGGGGCAGCGCCGAGGCTGTGGCCGTGTGCTGGGGTGCTAAGGCCTGGGGCAGCGCCGAGGCGGGGGCCAAGCGCTGGGGCGCTAGGGCCTGGGGCAGTGCCGAGGCTGGGGCCGAGCGCTGGGGCGCTAGGGCATGGGGCAGCGCCGAGGCTGTGGCCGAGCGCTGGGGCGCTAGGGCCTGGGGTAGCGCTGGGGCTGGGGCCGAGCGCTGGGGCGCTGGGGTCTGGGGCAGCGCCGGGGCTGGGGCCGAGCGGTTGGGCGCTGGGTACTGGTGCCGGGGCTGGGGCCGGGGCTGGTGCCAAGTCTGGGGCCGGGGTTGGTGCCTTGGAGCCAGGGGCTACTCTTCCACTAATCGGGCGAAGTTCGCCTGTAACTGTTGCATGATTCGGGAAGCATTCCCCATCAGAGCTTCTATCTTGGCTTGTTTCTCGTCTGCCATGGTTAGTACTTGCAAACGGAAGCAAATTTTCTATCCCCTCTTCTTAGAAATAAACTTACAACAAAAGGAAATAACGTGGCAAACTAGCCTTGCTTTTCTTTTCTTTTTCTTAACTCGAAACTAAAACAAGAATTGAAATAGAAGGGAATTTTTGAATCAATTTTCTAAGAAACCAGTAAAAGGATATGAATCCAGGAGAACCTGGAGACTGGGATAGATGTGGTCTGTGTGTTTGAACTGTGCTCTGATACCAACTGATGTGAACCGCTGCAACCGTGGGCAGACGACCCTAACCACCGCAAGTTGGAACGTGCAACGAGGTAGAAACCTTCGGTAACTGGGGAGGAATAGTACTTTGACCCGTCGGCTATATAACAGCCGGGAACTAGAAGTGTCCAGTCGAAGATGCCACGCCAAGAGATGGATGCTCTTGATGATAAGTCGATCCTTCAGTATCGCAACATGCAGATACAATAAGGGTTTCAGAACAAAGTTCTTTCAAAGGGGGTGTATTTCATAAAAGTTGTATCTTCAAAGTGAGGCCGGCGGCCTCTATTTATAGGGAGGGAACAAGCTCTCCTCCCTAAAGTCTAACTCCTAATTAATAATAAAATAAAGAGTCCTTCTCCTAAAAAGACTCCTGTTCCTGCCTGGTCGCCTGGTCGCCTGGCCCAATGAGGAAGGCCCAAGCTTGTTGGTCCTCACGGAGTGTTGTACCTCGTAAGTAGTATGAAAGGTAGTAAGTTCAAGGAAGAGGGGAGGCGATCAGTTTAAGGAATGGGATAGGGAGGAGAGTAACGTACCGCGGAGCGTTTGTCCGCTGGGTAAAGGTGTTGTCCTCTGGTTAATAGGGTGTACGGGGGTATTTATAGTACCCCTGCCTTGGTCGCCAAGGCTGAATCTTAGCCACTCGTTTGTAGCTCCCGTAGGATGTTGACACGTGTTCGCTCTGTCTTGGAACCCTAAGTGTCGCCGAGTTACCCTAGGAGGCCGCCGAGCTGGGCCGTCGCTTTGGGCCTCACCCCACTTTCTGGGCCTGCCTGTTCGGCCCATCTGATTTACCGCCTGGGTCCGGACCCCCTGTCCTAGCCACTGTGTTCGGGCCGCCATGTGGGTCGCCTCATGGGCCGTTGCGTGGGCCTTAGGTCTTTGTCGGGCTGGGCCCATCAATTGCCCCCAAGCCCTTAGTCGAGCTTTGCTTGGCTGAGGGCTTACTTGTAACTTGGATCGCTCGTGTTGTGTCGCTTTATCATATTGCTATCCTATCGCCTTAATGCCCTGTCATTTTGTCGCTTTGGTGTCTTGGTTCTTATCGCCTTGTCTCTTTTGTCGCTTTGGTGTCTTGGTTCTTATCGCCTTGTCTCTTTTGTCGCTGTTTTCTATTGCGCCCCTTCTTTCCGGTCTTTCACGCACCTCTCCACCGCTGAGGGCATCATGGTCTTTTACTCCCTACCTTGCTGGAGAAGCTGGGGAAATCGGGGTATTTTGGTAATTGCCCAGAAAGCCATCATTACCTTATCCCTTCAGACGTCATCTCAGCCGCGCGTGCCCCCAATGAAATGCCGCGACGATTCGCCTTCCCGCCAACACGCCTTTTTAACCGCGCGTGTGACCAATGGAATGCCGCGACGATTCGTCTTCCTGCCAACGCGCCTTTTTAACCGCGCGTGTGACCCACTCATTCACCGCGACAGTTCCACTCCCGCTCATTGCACTCCTATATAAACCTCCTTCTTACCGTCCTCCTCCTTTTTTTACTCCTTCTCTGCCACCTTGACTCCTTGCATTTACTGTCCTCTTGCCTCCACTGCTTCCTTATTCTTTCCGGCGAGTCCTCCACTACCTTCTCCTTCTCCGTCAATCGGGAAACGTTCGTTTCTCCTTCTTCCAATCACTAGAAAACGCTCGCCTCTTCCTACCATTTTTCAGATGTCTGGAGCCCCCCGACGTCCACCTGGTACGTGACTCTTCCCCTCTTTCTCACTCCCATTGCCGTCCTACCGTGTGTTTCCCTCTCTTTTCTACTTCTTGTTGTTTTTTAACCATGGATTCCGCCTCCGATAGCCAGAACCAAAGTCATTCTTATTCTGCTGGTACCGATTCTTCACCCTCTCCTTCATCCTCCTCTTCATCCTCCCCTTCTTCTTCCAGTCATTCCCCTGACCGGGCATCCTTAAACCCTCCATCTACAGCCGAAACCTCGTCTGCCCATATTTCCGACGTTGCAGAGGAGAACTTTGATGAATCTCCCACCCTGCCTTTTTGGGGTCCCCACCAAAAAGGATTCGAGCGGGCCCGTCATGGTGTCGAGATTGATCTTGAGGCGACCAGAGTCACCGGCTCCTACTCCATTGGCAACTGGCGATCTATGTGGGGAGGAGCCGCCTGTGACGAGCGCACGGTTATCGGCCCGGGCTACTTCCCTTCAGGGTCGGTGGAGAAGATCGCCCGCGTTCTTCCGTTCGCCATGCTGCCGTCCACCTGGGAATTCGCCGTGGCCTCTCGGCTTTCTACTATCGGCAATTGCCCGCCAGGGTGGCACGGTATCTGGACCGAGGCCTTCACCAATGGCCTTCGCCTTCCGCCTTCCCCTTTCATGGTCGCCCTGCTTGAGTGCTTTGGCGCTTCTCTTGGCGCCTTCAACGTCGGTTGTTGGGCTACAGCCTCTGCTTTTGAATGCAGCTGCAAGGCCAAGAAGATCGCCCCCACTCTGAGGTTGTTTCAATTAATTCACTATGCCAAACATACCTCCAACGGCATTAGCTTCGTTCGCCGAGCCGATCTCACTCAAAAGGGCACTTACTCATCTCCGAAACCCCGCCCTACATGGTACCATTCGTTTTTCTACTTCCGCCCTAGCGACGCGGACCATCATTGGGCTTCGCTGCTCCCTTCTTCTTGGTCTTCTGGTGACGTGAGCTCCTTCAATGCCGAGCTTGATCCTACTCCTGACGAGATACTCTTACGTCGCCAGATCCTTCTTGATTGCCATCACTTATCGACCGCTTCTGGCCTGCGGACTGCCCAGACGGGAATACAAGGAGGTATACTTTATGTCTTAGGCGGTGCTGATTGTTTTCCTAGCCGCCGTCGTTCGTCTTGCGTAATTGAGTCGCCGTAGCCAATCCCTTAGGAACGTATAACCCTTGTATTATCTCCTTATATTATTGCCTTTATATTATCGCCTTTGTATTATCGCCTTTTATGCTCCCTTTTCTTTGTTCCTCTTTTTTTTTATACTGATCTTTGGATGTGCCTTTCCTAGGTGCCGTAAGTCTCGCTGGATGCCTCCTCAGTACCACCGCGCGTGGTCCTGTCGCCGAGACCCGTCCCAGCCGCTCTGAGGCTGCCCCCGTCGCCCCTGCTTCTGTCCAACCTTCACCCGAGAAATCCAAGGGGAAGAGGAAGGCGACTGAGACGGATGAAAGCCTCCTCTCAAAGAAGAAGAAAAAGGCTGGGGCTTCCAAGCCGAGGAGAAAGGCCGGTGAGGGCTCCAGCAATCCTCCGCCGCCGCCCCCACCAGTGATAGAGGTGGAGGATGTCGATGCGGAGGTTGAAACACCCCTCCGCCGCTCTCGTCGCCAGTCGCCCCCGACTCATGACAATCTTTTTGCAAGGGAGCCCTTAGAGCATCCTGCAGACGAGAACGCCATCTCGTATGACGACTCCTATCTTCCCGACGAACCTATCCCTCTTCCCCGGGATCCGGAGCATCCCGAGTCTGTGCCGGCCGCAGAGCTTGACCTTCGCCCTACCGAGCCTGCTCGCGACCATTCTCGTCCGCCTCCTGTCAACACCGATCGTGCTCGCCGGGCCAGCTGGACAGAGCGGGCTAACACTCTTTTCAACCGCCCTGCTCCCGCTGGTCGCGAGGGCGAGGGTCCCTTTCGCCTTCCCTACTTCGCTGTCGTTCATCCGGTGGCATCCCACATATCGCCCCGGATGGCGAGTGATATCGCCGAGGAGTTCTCTCGAGGTATCTACGAAGGGGTGACCGCTCCTGGCGAGGGCTCTGAGATTGCGGACCTCCACGGGGCGACTTCCTGTCGCCTTCTCCAGGTACTTATGGAATGTATCAGTTATTTGCTTTGTCCTGTTACTTTAGCTCTGCTCGCTGCTTCATACCCTTTACACTTGTTTTTGCTGCCTAGGCCGTGGCCGAGCTTGGCGATCTTTCCTTTGCATGTAAACACATGCAGGAGGAGAATCAGAAGCTGAGGGAGGATGTCGAGAATCTGCGCTCTTTGCGCATGGATCTTACTCGTTATCATAACGAGGAGAAGGTATTTACTCATTTGTCTCTTCTTTCATCACTTCTCAGCCTGGTCGCCTTACGGTCCTTGCTAAACCCGCGGGTTGTTGTATGTTTTCTTTATCTTAGCGACGAGCGGATGCAGCGACCTCTGCTGCTGAGTCTCTGAAGGAAAGCCTGGCTGAGGCGACTGGGCGAATCTCCCAGATGGAGGGCGTCCAGGAGGACTTGCAATCTGCCAATAGGCACATTGTCGCCCTTGAAGCCGAGTTGGACGAGGCTCGTGCCAAGGTTGCTCAGGTGGAGGAGATAGCCGCCGAAAGGGACAGAGCCAAGGAGCTGCTGAATGACTCACTGGCGGCTGAATCGGCGGCGGATCGTGACCTTGCTGCTGCCAAAGCTCAGCATGACGAGACTGTGGCTTATTACACTCATGCTCTCGGCGAGAGTATGCGTGTAGTAATGCGCAGCTGTCGTAATGAGTTCTACGAGCTATTTCCCAACAAGGGCTGGCCGGGGCGAAAGATGGTTCGGGCCGTCCTCCGAGGTCTTAACCGCTATAACTTTGGGGTTCCCGACCTTCCTGACGCCGAGGAGGAGACTTACTTTCGGGATGCTGCTCGCCTGGAGCGGGAGATAGTGGCGGCGGATGCGGAGTACGTGGCGGCCACTCGCCGCAGCCGGGGCCTGCCTGATCTGAATCTTGATGGATCAGAGGTTCAACCGCCATCGTCCGACCAAGCCCCCTCGACCAGCGGCAGGGACTTCAATTCTGCTGCTTCTCCTTCCAAGGCTGGCAAGAAGAGCTCCGGCGCTAAAGACCCATGATCTCGCCTTCAACCCGTTGCTACTGTTGCTATCTGTCCAGACAATTCTCATGTACTGTTTGTTGGTTTCCTCTTTTTTGTAAAAACTGCTTTATTAAACTCTTCTTCGTGAGTTTTCAATCTTTGGTTTTTTTTTTATCTTATTACACCTCTCTTGGTCGCTTTGCTTCTTTTCGCCATTAACCAGATATTATACTGATAACTTTGATGTCCTCAGGCCTTACATAACGATCCCAATGCCCTTAGGTCTTACAATGATAAATCTGATGTTCTTAGGTCTTACACAGCGATTTGTTAATGCCCGTAGGTCTTACATAGCGATCCCAATGCCCTTAGGTCTTACATGATAAATTTGATGCCCTTAGGTCTTACACAGCGATTTGTTAATGCCCGTAGGTCTTACATAGCGATCCCAATGCCCTTAGGTCTTACATGATAATTTGATGCCCTTAGGTCTTACACAGCGATTTGTTAATGCCCGTAGGTCTTACATAGCGATCCCAATGCCCTTAGGTCTTACATGATAATTTGATGCCCTTAGGTCTTACACAGCGATTTGTTAATGCCCGTAGGTCTTACATGAGCGATCCCAATGCCCTTAGGTCTTACATGATAAATTTGATGCCCTTAGGTCTTACACAGCGATTTGTTAATGCCCGTAGGTCTATCACAGTAGTTACAGAATTGGACTTTGTTAATGCCCGTAGGTCTTACATAGCGATCCCAATGCCCTTAGGTCTTACATGATAATTTGATGGCGCGAAGACATACATTGGATTCAATCCTTAGGGTCCTTAATTGTCTTAAAAACTGGCCTTGGTTACAAGTGTCTTTTCAATCATAATATCGCCTGAGATGCATGGAGTTCCAAGTTTTAGGGATCTTTGCTCCATCCAGCTCTGCTAGTTTGAAGGTGTTGGCCCCTACCACTCGCCGTACTCTGTATGGGCCTTCCCATCCGGGGTTGAGTTTGGCCGCCCCAACTGCCGGCCTGAAGATCTTTCGTAGCACTAAGTCGTTGAGCGCGATGTGATGTGGCCGGAGCTTTAGATTATATCGCCTGGCTAGCTGTTCCTTTTCGGCGATCAGCCGCATCTGCGCTTTCTCTCTTCTTTCCTCAATCATGTCCACGTTAAGCATCAATTCTTGTTCGTTAACCTCGTCCCTGTACTCCTGTATTCGTATAGATGGGATTGAAATCTCCACCGGGAGGACCGCCTCAGTCCCGTATGTTAACGTATAGGGAGTTTCGCCTGTCGCCGTTTTATAAGCCGTACGATGAGCCCATAATACATGATCAAGCTCCTCGACCCACACGCCCTTACATCCATCTACTCTTTTCTTTAATCCTTGCAGGATGAGCTTGTTAGCCGCCTCCGCTTGTCCGTTGGCCTGTGGGTAAGCGACTGAGGCGAATCGTAGATTTATCTTTAAATCATCACAAAATTCCTTGAAGACTTGTGAATCAAATTGAGTACCATGATCACAGATAATACTTTCTGGTATGCCGAACCTGGTGACGATATTCTTAAATGCGAACTTTTGTATCTGTTTAGCGGTGATACTCGCCACTGCTTCTGCTTCAACCCACTTGGTGAAATAATCAACAGCCACGATGAGGAATTTCCTTTTCCCTGAGGCTTCCGGAAATGGGCCCAGGATATCCATCCCCCACCTCGCGAATGGCCATGGACTGACATTCGCCTGGAGCGCTGTTGCTGGTAACCTGTGGTAACTTGCAAATTCTTGACATTTGTGGCATTTCTTCACCAGGTCGCCAGCCTCCTTTCTCATTGTCGGCCAATAGAAGCCCTGGTAGATTAAGTTCTTTTCCAAACTCCTTGTTCCCAAGTGAGTGCCACACACTCCTGAATGTACCTCCTCCAGGGCCCAGGCTGCATCCTCCTCTCCCAGGCATCGCAAGTATGGACCCATGGCTGACTTTCGATATAGCTCTCCCCCTATTATAGTACACCTTCCTGCCTTTCGCCGGAGCTTAGTCGCCTCCAACGGATCGCTTGGTACAGTGTCGTCATCCAAATATTGAATGATAGGCGTTCGCCAGTCGCTTTTCCCAATTCCGTTAATCATGTGAAAACACTGCTTCACCCTTGTTTCCTTTTCCACTGTAACCATTCGCCCTTCTTCAAAGTCTGTCGCTGTTGCCAGTTTCGATAATGCATCCGCGTGGCAATTCTCCTCCCTAGCAATCTGGGATATATCCACCTTTTTGAATTCCGACATAAGCAGTTTTACCTCATCAAAATAAGGGAGGAGTGACTCCTCCTTTACCTCAAAGCTTCCATTAACTTGGTTGACTACTATCGCCGAGTCTGAGAAGACTTTGATGTTAGTAACCCCCATACTCTTGGCGATTCGTAGACCAGCCTCTAATGCCCCATATTCAGCTGCATTGTTGGTTCGATTAGTTGCGAATCGTAATGCGACCTCGTGGAGGATCCCACTAGGAGACCTCAGGACTATCCCTGCGCCTGATCCTCCTTTACTCGAGGCCCCATCCGTAAATAACGTCCACTCATCGCCTTCCTCATTATCTTCTTGTACCGCCCCTTCGACGACAAAGTCCGCAAGGACTTGAGCCTTGATCGCCGTTCGTGGTTGGTACCGAATGTCATACTCGCTTAGCTCGATCGCCCACTTAGCTAATCGCCCTGCCATGCTCATAGATCTTAGCGCATTCTTAATCGGAAGATTCGTGAGCACATGTATTGTGTGTGCTTGAAAATATGGTCGCAACTTTCTGGCCGCACAGACCACAGCGTATGCCATTTTTTCTATCGCCGGGTATCTTGTTTCAGCATCGACCAAGGTTTTACTTGTATAAAAAACAGGGTGTTCGGTTTTGTCTTCTCTTCGAACTAAAACCGCACTAACTGCCTTTGGAGAGATCGCAATATAGAGAAATAAATCTTCATTCAACTTTGGGGATGCAAGTACAGGAGGTGTAATTAAAAACTGCTTCAGCTCTTCAAAAGCTTTGTTACATTTGTCATCCCATGCAAACTTTGATGCATTCTTTAAAGTTGCAAAGAACGGGGCGCAACGATCGGCGATCCTGGGAATGAATCGGTTGATTGCCGTCAGCCTTCCGGATAGAACCTGAACCTCCTTCACAGTCTTTGGAGGGGCCATCGCTGTAATCGCCGCGATCTGCGCTGGATTAGCTTCAATTCCTCTCCTGGTTATGAGATATCCCAGGAACTTTCCTGATGTCGCCCCGAACACACACTTCAAAGGGTTCAACCTGAGCGAATACTCCTGCAGTGTATTGAAAGTTTCCCTTAAGTCGCCGAGATGGTCATCAGATTTCTTACTTTTGACCAGCAGGTCATCCACATATGCCTCCAAGTTTCGACCGAGCTGCTTGACAAAGACTTTGTCGATCATTCTCTGGTAAGTCGCGCCAGCATTCTTGAGCCCGAATGGCATTACTCGATAGCAGTAGTTCGCCGTGGGCGTCATGAAAGCCGTTTTCTCTTGATCTTGCTTGCTTAAAGGTATTTGATGATATCCCGAGAACATGTCTAGAAAGGACAGCATTTCATTGTTCGCCGTTGCGTCTACCAGCTGCTCTATATTGGGCAAGGGGTACGGATCCTTGGGACAAGCGTCGTTAAGGTTGGTGAAGTCGACGCACATTCGCCATGCTCCTGACGATTTCTTGACAAGAACTACGTTAGCCAACCATTCAGGATATTGTACCTCTTTGATAAACCCTGCCTTCAGAAGTTTGTCCACTTCATTTGCTACCGCCTGCTGCCTTTCCCTGCAGATGTTCCGCCGCTTTTGCTGGACTGGGCGACTCCCGGGCTCGATCGCTAGAGAGTGCTTGATGATGCCTGGAGCAATTCCTGGCATGTCGCTTGGTGACCATGCGAACAGGTGCGAGAACTCTCGGAGCAACTTGACCAACTCCTGTTTCTTGCTATCGCTCAGGTAGGACGAAACTCGAACTGTCTTGCTTTCATCTTCTTCAAACAGCGGTATTGGGACGTCCGATTCTGCTGGTATGACTCTTTCTCTCTCATTCTCCGCCTCCAAGCTTATGGTGAGGCACGTGCTTTTAGTCGCCGCCCTATAACACCTTCTGGCGATGTCCGGGTGTCCCCAGGCAAAACCTATCCCTTCGTTAGTGGCGAATTTTAGCACTTGGTGTACTGGGGAGGAGATTGCTTGAAAGGCGGCGAGTGCAGGCCGCCCTAGGATCATGTTGTACGTGGACTGACAATCCATAACATGGAAGTCGATGGATCGGGTGACCTGCACGTCTCCATCCCCAATGGTTATCGCCATCGTGGCTATACCCTTGATGGGAACTGTATGTCCTGAAAATCCTGATATGGTAGTTTTTGTCTGCCTGAGCAAGCTAGCTGGCAGGTTCATCTTTTTGTACAGCTCCCAGAAAATAATGTCCGCAGAGCTCCCTTCATCAACCATCACTCGCTCCACTCGGCTATTGTGTGTGATTACTTGAATCACCATCGCTTCCAAACTCGGGCCTCCTACCCTGGCCATGTCTTCTTCCGAGAATCCCAACGTTGGGCGACCGACTTGGTCTATCATCATCACCTCCTTTGTTTCTTCCTTCTTGACTTTCTTTGTCGGGCAACTTTCCCCACCGAAAATGGTTTGATAAACGTGTTTTACCTCAGGTCGAAGCTTTTTGTTGCTATCTTCATTGCCCATGGGCTCCTTAAGTCGGGCGAAGACGTCACCCTTCTTGTCTTGTGATTCTCCTTGTTCCCGCGATTATCTTCTTGCGGCTTGTTTTTCCGCTTTGAGCTGACAATGAAATCCCTGAGACGTCCTTCGTTTATCCACCTTTCAATTTCATTTTTCAACTCCCTGCAGTCTTCAGTGGTATGCCCATGCGAGTAGGGCTGGAAATCGGTTCGGTGTTGGTTAACCGCACCGAGATTTGCGGTTAACCGCACCGCAAAATCAATGAAAATGATAACCTTAACTGAACCGCTTTGAGTTGCGGTTAACCACTAACCGAACCGCGGTTATGCGGTTAGGTTAGTGGTTAACCGCAATTAACCGCAATTCAAAAAAATCAACAAATCTTATGTTTCGAACTAAGAACCAACGAGGACCTAAAACTCAATATTAACTCGAAATTGTTCAATCCAATCCAGATAACCACTACTCCACAAGTCTAAATCCATAAATTCAGAAATATCCAACACGTGATAAACATTAATAGTTTGAAAATGCCTCCTAAAGCAAATAAACATAACGATAAAAATTCAAAATATCGTCAATTCCAAGCTCCTTCTTCATTAGCCTTGCAGAGTTGTTGACTTGTAGTGATTCGGTGATTCCAACCTATTAATGAAAGAACAACAAAACATATATCAAATAATGAAACCGATAATCTGGACAAAACAACAAAACTGATTTGAATTGCTAATGCTGCTACTGCTGTGTTTTGTTGATCAAAGTAGCAGCAATAGCTACTGAAAATCAGCAGCTACTGCTGCTATATTAATCAACAAAACACAGCAGCTGCATACTTTGCCCATTGCATTTGCAGCCACATTTAAGTAGTGTCAATAACCCCTAATTGTTTTATGCTTGAGCAGATATGCTGCTGTCTGTAGTGCTGTTGTTTAATGGTTGAGCTGCTGCTGTTTTAAAACACAGCAGCTGCTGTGTTTTAAAACAGCAGCAGCTCAACCATTAAACAACATTACAACAGCAGCCTCAGTGTTGAACAACAACAGCAGCAGTGCAGCACCATTAAACAACAACAGCAGCAGCATTAAACAAAAACAGCAACCATTAAACAAGAGCAGCATCATTCATCTGCATCATTCATTCATCATCAAACAAAAACAGCAGCAACACCAGATTAGAGCATCATTCAAGCTGCCATCATCAATCATCAATCAACTAAGTCATATTATAACAGCAGCAGCTTATAATCATTCAAAGAAACAGATTATAACAGCTTATAAACTGCACATCAATCATCCAAACAAAACAACTACATTACAGAGATGGCCATGAAAGGAAACTACAAAACAAATAGAAGTCCTGCATATAGTGGTCCCTTTGTTAAACTAGCAAAAATGCAAAATCATGTTTGAACTCTGAACTTCGAAGAAGCCAAGAACAACAATTACTGAAATTAGGTTTTGTTAGGGTCTGGGAACTAGGAAGTGGGAGTATACTCACTTCAAGTTGTTAATTTTGATCGCCGGAGTCGGAGAGTCGATCAATCAGCACCGCTAGGGAGAATCAATCAGCGCCGCTAGAAGGAAGAGTCGGAGAGGAGAGTCGGAGTCAGAGTCGGAGTCGACGGAGTCAGAGTCGGAGAGTCGGAGTCAGAGTCAGAGTCGGAGTCAGAGGAGAGTCGGAGAGGAGAGTCGGAGAGGAGAGTCGGAGTTCAAACTTGAACCGGAGAACAATCGTCGGAGCTCAATCGGCGGAGTCGGAGTCGGAGTCGGAGTCGGAGTCGGAGTCGACCTGAGTCAGGAAGCAGTCGAAGTTTGACGATTTAGGGTTTTTTTAGAAACATCGGCAGTTCGACTTTGAGAGTGGGAGGGAACTGGGAAATTGGGAATGGAATGTTTATGAAGCAGTCGAATGTTTGTTGTGCGGTTAGGTCGGTTAGTTGCGGTTAACCCGTGCGGTTAGTGGTTAAACCGCTAACCACAAAAATCCCAAAATGCCTACCGCAAACCTAACCACTAACCGCACATGCGGTTAGTGGTTAACCGCTAACCGCCAAATTCGGTGCGGTTAGTGGTTATAACCACTAACCGGTAACCAATTCCCAGCTCTACATGCGAGTCATGGAAATCGCAAAACTTTTGGCGACTTCGCTGATCCGGCGAGGTGAACATTGGTCCTGGCCAGTTGATGGGATGCCCCTTATGCTGCATATACAGCAGAATCTTTCTTCGCGATTCTGAGAGGGGTGTATAGTCAGCCCTTTCTTCTTGGTATCCTTTCTCCTGATAACCCCTTTGCTCCCCCGGGTATCCTCTCTCTTGGTAACGCCTTTGCTCCCCTGGGCGATACCTCCCGTACGGCCGTGTCTCGGAGGGCTGCCCTTTGGCCTGCTTGTTCCCTGTGACGGGCTTTTCTTCCATCTTCGCCGCTCCACATAAAGGTTCTGCTAACTGTTCCTCAATCAGAATAATTTTGTGTACTCTGGTTTCCAAGTCGGACAGCGACTTCGGAGCCACCTGTAGCAGCGACTCTCGCAGCCTGCCGTTATGAGTCGACTGGAATAAGCTTGCCGCAGCGATTTCATGATCTACCCTCTTGATGGATTGGACGACCCCAGTCCATTCATCGAAGAACTCCTTCAGCGACTGGTTCGGCTTTTGCCTCAAGCTCACCAGCGCTTGCAACGGGACCGTCCTTGTTTTCTTGCACTCATACTTCTGTGAGAAGATCCTCGCGAAACCTTCCCACGATGTTATGATGCCCTCTGGCAGATTCATGTACCACTCCCTGGCTCGCCCTCCAATGTCGCCGGAAAAGCTCTGCAGTATGCGGCATCGCCAGCCTGCTGCATTTGCATAGCGATCTGGAAGGCTTGCAAGTGCTCGTCCGGGTCGCCAGTACCTACATACCTATCTAGGTTGGGAGGAACCAACCCCTTAGGTAGCGGCTCGGCGAGTATCGCCCTGGACAGAGGTTGGCGAACCGCCATCTGTGCAGGGGAGATTTGAGTAGCAGGGAGGAATTGCTGCAATGCTTCCAAATGGGAGTCCTGTGGCGACTGCCTGTCCTGAGTGTTGGTCCTGAGGGTTTGAGCTTGCTGAGCGATTACCGTTTTTAGCATCTGTGTCAGCTCAGCATTCTGTTGCTCGAGGGACCGAAATCGCTGCTCCAACAGTTCATAGGCGTCGCCAGCCGGGATAGTACTCTGGGATTCTGAGTCGCCTTGGAATTCGCGCTCCATGTTTCTGATGAGGTTTGGGCTTGCTCGCGAACCTGGGTTGACCTGCTTGACAGGTGTTACTTCACCTCCTCTTTCGCCATCCTCGCCAATTGAAGGGGGAATCGCTGATGAAGCCATTCGCCTTAAAAGTCGCCTGACCGTCCCCTATCTGGTGCGCCAATTGTTCCTGCCTGGTCGCCTGGTCGCCTGGCCCAATGAGGAAGGCCCAAGCTTGTTGGTCCTCACGGAGTGTTGTACCTCGTAAGTAGTATGAAAGGTAGTAAGTTCAAGGAAGAGGGGAGGCGATCAGTTTAAGGAATGGGATAGGGAGGAGAGTAACGTACCGCGGAGCGTTTGTCCGCTGGGTAAAGGTGTTGTCCTCTGGTTAATAGGGTGTACGGGGGTATTTATAGTACCCCTGCCTTGGTCGCCAAGGCTGAATCTTAGCCACTCGTTTGTAGCTCCCGTAGGATGTTGACACGTGTTCGCTCTGTCTTGGAACCCTAAGTGTCGCCGAGTTACCCTAGGAGGCCGCCGAGCTGGGCCGTCGCTTTGGGCCTCACCCCACTTTCTGGGCCTGCCTGTTCGGCCCATCTGATTTACCGCCTGGGTCCGGACCCCCTGTCCTAGCCACTGTGTTCGGGCCGCCATGTGGGTCGCCTCATGGGCCGTTGCGTGGGCCTTAGGTCTTTGTCGGGCTGGGCCCATCAACTCCTAAAACCCTAAATAATCCTACTAAAAAGGAATAAACATAAAATAATAGTTGTAGTCTTTAAAGCAGAATAAAAGACCTAAATTAGGTCAAAAACCCTAATTCGGCCACTGTTGGGCTGCTCGGGCCAATTGGGCCATGGTGGCGGTCGTGGGCCTGACCGGCCGGGCACCAGGCTTGCTTCGGGCGGTGGTTGCGGGCTTCGTGTTCCGGGCTGCTTCAGTGGCGAGGTCCTTGTCCATAAGTCATGTTCTTCGTGATCGGCTCCATAGAAGTCATTTGATCGGCCCGACTGCCGGTTTAGGGCTTGGGACTGTTCTCTCCTTGGACCTTCTTCCTTTCCGCTCGGGCCTTCTTCTTTAAGCTTCAGGTAGGCCTCCGAGTATCTCCTGGTGTAGCTCTCCGGGGGTTGAGTCGGTCTAAGTGTCACATCTCGGGGCCTTGGACTCCAATTCTTCTCATGGTTCGGCTCAAGGTCATTCCTTGGAAGCTCTCCTCTCCAGGCCAGGTATTCTCGGGCTCTCTTCCTCTTATACTCCAGAAATGCTTCCAGAGAGTCACTCAAAGGGCCTACTTCTTCTTCAGGGCTCCTAGAGGTCAGGCTAGGAGCAGGTTGAGGTTGTTCTTCCTTGCTAGGGTTTAGATCCTTGGCCAGCAGCATGGCCTGGAATAACATTCCATCTCGTGGAGCCTTTCTACCTGCAAGGGATGGGCTTAGTTTATATTTCAGAGCGTACCTTGGCTTTAGGGCTTGAAGATGGCCTATCCGAGGCTCTTTATGCCTTGTGTGAGGTCCTAGGGCCTTATCTCTGCCTGGTGACCCTAGTGGGGTGTAGGAGTACCGGTTGGCATCAGGGCAGCATTGTTGGATCTCATCATTCCCCTCTTCTTGCCTTGGATTTGTCCTCAAATCCATCTCGGGGCCTCTTCTAGCAGTCATCACCCTCTCCCAAACTTCAGCGATCTTGTTGGCCACGGTCGGGGATGATTCAGCAGCATCTTTAGACTTAGGAGTGTCACTTGAGTTAGTAACGGACCAAGGCTCGGGTCCTTCAGCGCTTCCTCCATCAGTCTCCATAGCTCCCTCTCCTGAAAAACTATCAACAATAATGTTAAGGCTCGGGGAGGTATTCGGTGAGAGTTCCTCACTCATTTCCACATCCGGGTCAGCACCCGGATCTTCTTCACTCGGGGCAGCTCCTAAAATCCGTCGGGAGGTGATCTCCCATTGAATCTTGGGTGCACATGGGACCGACGGTGAAGCGTCGGGTCGGGGCACTGGGGTGTCGGGGGTAGGCCAGGCCGTGTCGGGCAGGGCGGCGGGTTCGGGCAGTGGGGCGGCGGCGGCGTCAGGTAGTGACGCGGCGGGCAGTGGGAAGTTGGCGGCGGTGGGCAGTGGAGAGCCGGCGGCGGCGGGCAGTGGGAAGCCGGCGGCGATGGGAAGTGGAGAGCCGGTGGTGGGGGGCAGTGGACAGCCGGCGGTGGCGGGCAGTAATGCATCAGGGTGGATGGGGCTGTCGGGCGTCAGCTGGTCGGGAGCGTCGGGCATCATTATGTCGGGAACGTCGGCCAGGTGCTCGTCGGGAGGGTCAGGTAGTGGCGCGTCGGGGCCGGCTAGGGCCGCGTCGGACCGTCGGGCAGTGATGGGTCGAGGGGTCGTCGGGTGGCGACGGGCTGGGGCCAAGCAAGGCCGCGTCGGGGCCGGGCAGTGGAGTGCCGGGCACAGGGGTGCCAGGGATGCCGAGGGCGTGCCGGGCAGCGTTAGAGCGGGGGTGGACAGGGCGGCGCCGAGGTCAGGCGGTATCGGGCCGGGGTCAGTCAGGACGGCGCCGGGGTCAGTCAGGACGGCGCCGGGGTCATGGGGCCCGTTGGGTGCTGGTGCCGGGCTCGGAGGCGCCGGGGCTGGGTCTGGCGTCGGGCGCTGGTCGGGCATCGGTGGCTAGTCGGGCGCCAGGTGCTGGTCGGGCGCCGGGCGCTGGTCGGGTGCCGGGGAATGGTCGGGCGCCGGGGGCCGCTCGGTCGCTGGGCGACGGTCGGGCGCTGGGGGCGCCGTGGCTGGGCGCTGGGGCTTCAGGGCTTGGCGCTGGGGCGCCGGTGCTGGGCGCTGGGGCGCCGGTGCTGGGCGTTGCTCGGGCGGTGGTGGCGCCGTGAATGGGCGCTGGGGCGCCGGGGCCTGGTCGGGCAGCGCTGGGGCTGGGGCCGATCGCTGGGGCGCTAGGACCTGGGGCAGCGCCGAGGCTGTGGCCGTGCGCTGGGGTGCTAAGGCCTGGGGCAGCGCCGAGGCGGGGGCCAAGCGCTGGGGCGCTAGGGCCTGGGGCAGTGCCGAGGCTGGGGCCGAGCGCTGGGGCGCTAGGGCATGGGGCAGCGCCGAGGCTTGGGCCGAGCGCTGGGGCGCTAGGGCCTGGGGTAGCGCTGGGGTTGGGGCCGAGTGCTGGGGCGCTGGGGTCTGGGGCAGCGCCGGGGCTGGGGCCGAGCGTTGGGGCGCTGGGTACTGGTGCCGGGGCTGGTGCCAAGGCTGGGGCCGGGGCTGGTGCCTTGGAGCCAGGGGCTCCTCTTCCACTAATCGGGCGAAGTTCGCCTGTAACTGTTGCATGATTCGGGAAGCATTCCCCATCAGAGCTTCTATCTTGGCTTGTTTCTCGTCTGCCATGGTTAGTACTTGCAAACGGAAGCAAATTTTCTATCCCCTCTTCTTAGAAAAAAACTTACAACTAAAAGAAATAACGTGGCAAACTAGCCTTGCTTTTCTTTTCTTTTTCTTAACTCGAAACTAAAACAAGAATTGAAATAGAAGTGAATTTTCGAATCAATTTTCTAAGAAAGCAGTAAAAGGATATGAATCCAGGAGAACCTGGAGACTGGGATAGATGTGGTCTGTGTGTTTGAACCGTGCTCTGATACCAACTGATGTGAACCGCTGCAACCGTGTGCAGACGACCCTAACCACCGCAAGTTGGAACGTGCAACGAGGTAGAAACCTTCGGGAACCGGGGAGGAATAGTACTTTGACCCGTCGGCTATATAACAGCCGGGAACCAGAAGTGTCCAGTCGAAGACGCCACGCCAAGAGATGGATGCTCTTGATGATAAGTCGATCCTACAGTATCGCAACATGCAGATACAATAAGGGTTTTAGAACAAAGTTCTTTCAAAGGGGGTTTATTTCATAAAAGTTGTATCTTCAAAGTGAGGCCGACGGCCTCTATTTATAGGGAGGGAACAAGCTCTCCTCCCTAAAGTCTAACTCCTAAATAATAATAAAATAAAGAGTCCTTCTCCTAAAAAGACTCCTAAAACCCCTAAATAATCCTACTGAAAAGGAATAAACATAAAATAATAGTTGTAGTCTTTAAAGCAGAATAAAAGACCTAAATTAGGTCAAAAACCCTAATTCGGCCACTGTTGGGCTGCTCGGGCCAATTGGGCCATGGTGGCGGTCGTGGGCCTGACCGGTCGGGCGCCGGGCTTGCTTCGGGCGGCGGTTGCGGGCTTCGTGTTCCGGGCTGCTTCAGTGGCGAGGTCCTTGACCATAAGTCATGTTCTTCGTGATCGGCTCCATAGAAGTCATTTGATCGGCCCGACTGCCGGTTTAGGGCTTGGGACTGTTCTCTCCTTGGACCTTCTTCCTTTCCGCTCGGGCCTTCTTCTTTAAGCTTCAGGTAGGCCTCCGAGTATCTCCTGGTGTAGCTGTCCGGGGGTTGAGTCAGTCTAAGTGTCACATCTCGGGGCCTTGGACTCCAATTCTTCTCATGGTTCGGCTCAAGGTCATTCCTTGGAAGCTCTCCTCTCCAGGCCAGGTATTCTCGGGCTCTCATCCTCCTATACTCTAGAAATGCTTCCAGAGGGTCACTCAAAGGGCCTACTTCTTCTCCAGGGCTCCTGGAGGTCAGGCTAGGAGCAGGTTGAGGTTGTTCTTCCTTGCTAGGGTTTAGATCCTTGGCCAGCAGCATGGCCTGGAATAACATTCCATCTCGTGGAGCCTTTCTACATGCAAGGGATGGGCTTAGTTTATATTTCAGAGCGTACCTTGGCTTTAGGGCTTGAAGATGGCCTATTCGAGGCTCTTTATGCCTTGTGTGAGGTCCTAGGGCCTTATCTATGTCTAGTGACCCTAGTAAGGTGTAGGAGTACCGGTTGGCATCAGGGCAGCATTGTTGGATCTCATCATTCCCCTCTTCTTGCCTTGGATTTGTCCTCAAATCCATCTCGAGGCCTCTTCTAGCAGTCATCACCCTCTCCCAAACTTCAGCGATCTTGTTGGCCACGGTAGAGGATGATTCAGCAGCATCTTTAGACTTAGGAGTGTCACTTGAGTTAGTAACGGACCAAGGCTCGGGTCCTTCAGCGCTTCCTCCATCAGTCTCCATAGCTCCCTCTCCTGAAAAACTATCAACAATAATGTTAAGGCTCGGGGAGGTATTCGGTGAGAGTTCCTCACTCATTTCCACATCCGGGTCAGCACCCGGATCTTCTTCACTCGGGGCAGCTCCTAAAATCCGTCGGGAGGTGATCTCCCATTGAATCTTGGGTGCACAGGGGACCGGCGGTGAAGCATCGGGTCGGGGCACTGGGGTGTCGGGAGTAGGCCAGGCTGCGTCGGGCAGGGCGGCGGGTTCGGGCAGTGGGGCGACGGCGGCGTCAGGTAGTGACGTGACGGGCAGTGGGAAGTTGGCGGCGGTGGGCAGTGGAGAGCCGGCGGCGGCGGACAGTGGGAAGCCGGCGGCGGTGGGAAGTGGAGAGCCGGTGGTGGCGGGCAGTGGACAGCCGGCGGTGTGCGGGCAGTGATGCGTCGGGATGGAGTGGGCCGTCGGGCGTCAGCTGGTCGGGAGCGTCGGGCATCATTACGTCGGGAACGTCGGCCAGGTGCTCGTCGGGAGGGTCAGGTAGTGGCGCGTCGGGGCCGGCTAGGGCCGCGTCGGACCGTGGGGCAGTGATGCGTCGAGGGGGCGTCGGGGTGGCGACGGGCTGGGGCCAAGCAAGGCCGCGTCGGGGTCGGGCAGTGGAGTGCCGGGCACAGGGGTGCCGGGGATGCCGAGGGCGTGCCGGGCAGCGTTAGAGCGCGGGTGGACTGGGCGGCGCCGAGGTCAGGCGGTATTGGGCCGGAGTCAGTCAGGACGGCGCCGGGGTCATGGGGCCCATCGGGTGCTAGTGCCGGGCTCGGAGGCGCCGGGGCTGGGTCTGGCGACGGGCGCTGGTCGGGCATCGGTGGCTGGTCGGGCGCCGGGTGCTGGTCGGGTGCCGGGGAATGGTCGGGCGCCGGGGGCCGCTCGGTCGCTGGCGACGGTCGGGCGCTGGGGGCGCCGTGGCTGGGTGCTGGGGCTTCAGGGCTGGGCGCTGGGGCGCCGGTGCTGGGCACTCGGGCGCTGGGGCTGGGCGCTGGG
The DNA here is from genome assembly GCA_034768395.1 of Linum lewisii. Taxonomy (NCBI): domain Eukaryota; kingdom Viridiplantae; phylum Streptophyta; class Magnoliopsida; order Malpighiales; family Linaceae; genus Linum; species Linum lewisii. The sequence goes on from CM068297.1 coordinate 46,195,870, forward strand.
GCGCCGGTGCTGGGCGCTGGGGCGCCGGTGCTGGGCGTTGCTCGAGCGGTGGTGGCGCCGTGAATGGGCGTTGGGGCGCCGGGGCCTGGTCGGGCAGCGCTGGGGCTGGGGCCGATCGCTGGTGCGCTAGGACTTGGGGCAGCGCCGAGGCTGTGGCCGTGCGCTGGGGTGCTAAGGCCTGGGGCAGCGCCGAGGCGGGGGCCAAGCGCTGGGGCGCTAGGGCCTGGGGCAGTGCCGAGGCTGGGGCCGAGCGCTGGGGCGCTAGGGCATGGGGCAGCGCCGAGGCTGTCGCCGAGCGCTGGGGCGCTAGGGCCTGGGGTAGCGCTGGGGCTGGGGCCGAGCGCTGGGGCGCTGGGGTCTGGGCAGCGCCGGGGCTGGGGCCGAGCGTTGGGGCGCTGGGTACTGGTGCCGGGGCTGGTGCCAAGGCTGGGGCCGGGGCTGGTGCCTTGGAGCCAGGGGCTCCTCTTCCACTAATCGGGCGAAGTTCGCCTGTAACTGTTGCATGATTCGGGAAGCATTCCCCATCAGAGCTTCTATCTTGGCTTGTTTCTCGTCTGCCATGGTTAGTACTTGCAAACGGAAGCAAATTTTCTATCCCACTTACAACGAAAGGAAATAACGTGGCAAACTAGCCTTGCTTTTCTTTTCTTTTTCTTAACTCGAAACTAAAACAAGAATTGAAATAGAAGGGAATTTTCGAATCAACTTTCTAAGAAAGCAGTAAAAGGATATGAATCCAGGAGAACCTGGAGACTGGGATAGATGTGGTCTGTGTGTTTGAACCGTGCTCTGATACCAACTGATGTGAACCGCTGCAACCGTGGGCAGACGACCCTAACCACCGCAAGTTGGAACGTGCAACGAGGTAGAAACCTTCGGGAACCGGGGCGGAATAGTACTTTGACCCGTCGGCTATATAACAGCCGGGAACCAGAAGTGTCCAGTCGAAGACGCCACGCCAAGAGATGGATGCTCTTGATGATAAGTCGATCTAAATGACAGTAAATTCCATGAAAGTCGAGAAGAGATTAGCAAATCCATGCTAAGAGAAAAACCGAAGTTTCAAGTGTTTATTCAATTCAAAGGTTGTGTTACAAGGGTGGCCGGTGAGGGAACAAGCTCTCCTCCATAATCACTACTTCTAAATAATAATAAAATAAAGAAATAAAAAGAGTCATAATTAGAAAACCTAAAGAGGACTTTAACTAATCCTAATCTAGACTAAAAAGAGGGAAAATTCGGACTCCAACCCTATAAGGGAAGAGAATCCTACCTAAACAAGAGCTCCTAAAAAGGAGGCTGGAATATCCTAAAAAAACAGCTAAACGGGTTCTGGAGATATTAGCCAAATAAATACTAAACAAATTCGTAAAATCCTGATCTTTTGCAGATCACTAGTGGACTCCATGGGCTACAACTTTCATGTTGGACATCAGCCCAAATTCTGTCTCCAAGTAGCCCATATTTGTCACTCTTTATCGGGCTACGAATCTGTCCAGAAATCCAGCTTTGCTTAGTATTAGTCCAGCTTTGGCCCGTGGCTGCTCGGTCATGGGCTGACCTCTTGGCTCTTCTCCAAGATTGGATTCTCCTTGATCCTCTCCTCTTGGATCAGGCTCAGGTGTGGCCTGATCACAGCTCCTCGTTTGGCCTTCCTCGGATCAGCATCCGAGGCTTCCTCTTTGGTGCTCCCACCAAGCTTCACTAGGGCTTGGCCTAGCTCTATCTCCTTCAGTACTGCTCCAAATTGAGCACCATTTGTTGGAGCTGATTCATGGGCCTTCAAAGTATCCAAGGCCTTTAGAAGAACCCTAATTCGGTCGTGGTTGGGCTGCTCGGGCCAGTTGGGCCATGGTGGCGGTCGCGGGCCGGGTGCTCCGGGTTGGTCTGGGGGCCGGGCTTCTTCAGGGCTCTCACAGATCAGGCTAGGGGCAGGCCGAAGCTTCTGTTCAGTGCTAGGGCTTGTGTCATTGGCTAGCAGCATGGCCTAGAGTAGCATCCCATTTGTTGGAGTCTTTCTACCTTGGCCAGGTGAGCCGGGTGGGGTGTAGAAGTACTGGATGGTACTAGGGCAGCTTGGCTGGGTCATATCAAATAAATGATAACAATTATTTTCCCTTTTGTCTTAAAGTCCTTTTCCTAGTAAAACTCTTAATTATAAAAAGGTAATTTAAATATGAGACTCTAAATCATAGCCTTAGTTGCAATCATCTCCCACAGATGCACACCTCTCCCACAACTGCCGATAATACTCCCACAACTACCGATACTACTCCCACGTATTTATTATTCCTCCAAAATACCGTGCCATAGCTTTCATCCTCTCCCACATATCTACCAACACAGCAATCCTCTCCCACATATCTACCAACACATAATTGAATAAGTCTCTCCTATTCAAATTGTCTTGTTACCGTACAAGTAGCACCTAATGGATTTGTAAGTGCCACGATTCATGTATTTACTTCAATATTTAATTGTTTTGGTGGATACCTTGAATATGATATTTCTTCCTTCCTATAATTTGTTTGGTTCTCCAGAACGGTGTTGGATAAGTTATCAAACATTTTATCTCGTGCAAGAGATTTACTCTCTGAATTGAAGGCTATAGTTGATTCGATGAAATTATCCACTCAAGATCTACCTAACAAAGATTATGAAGTTCGAAAATAAACTTCCCCATCTCGTCGTGCTGCCGAAAATCCGAGGACTCCGAATCTCACTATGTCACCTAGGCTTAAAAAAAGACAAGTCATTCACATTGTGTCCAACGATGAAGAGACAAAAAATGAAGTAAAAAAACATAAGACTATTTTTGTAGATGAGGTTAGCCTATGTGCATAATAGTCTTAGTCATTGAACTCATCATTCTATGTTTCCAATTTAATTGTCTTATGTTTATTAGTTTTTCAATGACAAGTTAAACGATTGACTTGCGAAATTCCATTAGACTTCTTATTTAGCTGTGAAGAAGTTGCGAGCTGTTGTTACATATTTGCAGAAGGATTTCCCAAAGAGGAACTTATATTTACTAATTATGATATCACATGCACTCGAGACCATTTTCTATGTCTACAACCAAAGACATGGATCGTCGGTAGTGTTAGTAATCTCCCCCTCCTCTTTGTTGTGGTCCTTAAAATTGTCTAGTTTCTTTGTCATAGTAGTCTCAAATCCTTTTTATTTCTACTTCCTTTCATCATGTGGTTTGTAATATGTAGATTATCAGTGCGGTAGCTGTAAAACATACATTCATGCAGAAAACGAATAGCGATTATGTATCATGGTTTCTTCTTAATGATTTTGAGGTTAGTTTTGAAGTTTCTTTATGGATTTGTAAATTAAATTTGATACCTTTGCTAAAAACATGTAAACATGTCACATGTCTTGCCAGTATTTTGGAAGGACCCAGAGTATGACTTACAAAGAAGCTGTGAGAAATTATAAAGACATTTTTTTCTCGGTCTTGCACAAATGCACCAAGGTACATTTTAGAGCATGTAGTTCATTGATTGTGTATATATATGATGGTGTAATAGAAAATTAATCGTATACAATGTCTACATAGATTTACATGCCAATGAATGAAGATAATTTGCATTGGTACTTGTTGTTGTTCGGATGGATGACAATATTGTGCATATGGTTGATTCAATGCATGCTAATTCAATCACAGATAAGCGGAAGGAAGCTATTAAAAACATGGTACTCTTATTGTTCTCAGACAAGTCTTAAAAATATTAAAAAAAACAAATGCTAGTTCGCTAAACTTTTTTGCTTAACTAATATAGCTTAAATTTTTATACATGACGATTTCTTATCTATGGATGGACGTGGGGAAACTGCACATGCTCCAAGAATCATGGATTGGAAAATCATCATTCCAGAGGATGTTTCTCAACAAAATAACTCGTAAGGAAAAATATCTCGTTTGATTTATTCATACATTGATTGCACTTTTCTTGACCCTTAAATTTTATTATCTAGGTATGATTGTGGGATGTGGGTTTGTCAATGGATGTTACTGAAGATTACTCTCCATACTGTGAACAGGTATAACAACAATTGTCATATGATATATAATAATAATTCCTACTTCACATTTTCTAACCTCACTTATAATTATGATAGTACACTTCGGCGTATACGCGTATGTGTTGGCTCAAGAATTGATTATGCATCCTTCCAATAAGATCTGGAGTACCATTGAAGAAAATGTGGTGAAAAACAAGCCCAAATTTCAGCAGATTATTGATCAATTAATACCTTGAAGACAAGAGGGAGACAAGTTGGGAAACAATGAACAAAATTCGTCGCCGAATGCCTAGTTTTATGAGTGATCAGTAGTCAATTTACATTATTCACATGATCAAGTTGTTAGTTAGTTTATTTTTTTGTGCTATTTAGAGAAGAAGGAACTATTGTCAGTTTCAATATTTGGGCTATTTTTCAAACCAGCCAATACATTAATTGCCTACTTTTCTTTACAACAATGATTTACTTTTTTTTTACAAAAATCATATAGAGCACTTTTGGAAAGTCCATGCAGATCCATTTTGTCCTTCAAGTAACCATACTCAATGAAGGACAATGAAACACTTCCCTTGCCTCTTAAGCATGCTAATCACAACAAGCACATAAAGAAAATGATCTCACCAAAGAGTAAGAATAGTTTTAACAGACATGGTGCAAGTCTTGCTGAGGACTCATTTGCAAAATAGAAAGTAACAGAACATAGCCTTTAACATTCACCTAAAAAAGGTCCTTAGTAATCGAGACATGTAATAGATACTTTAGCTAGCCGAGATAAGGGATGTTCCCATACGTCCAAATGTAGCACGTGCAGCGGAGTACATTAGCAGTAGAGGAAACTACAATACAACACAAGAAGACAACATCAGAAAATGAATTCAACTTCTGATACTAGATGAAGCAGCTTCTTGGATGGCACAAAAAATGAAACAGGTCACAGAGCATACATACCCCAAGTACCAAAGGTAGCCACATTGGTCCCTTCAGACGATTTTGTAGGAATGGGATGCCAGCAATGAGAAAAATTATTTCAGAGAGTCATAGCTAACTATGATATGAAACAAGTTGAAAGCAAGCCAACACTTAATCACACCTGCATTGAGACCATGGACGACACTAAGCATCGCACTAATGTCAGAGCCAGCCTGATCTACAGTAAGTAAGTAGCATGTCAGATCATTCAGTAGGTGGAATTTCATGATGTTTGATCATTCTGTAGATCTATAAAATCCTTGATTTTTCATTACATTAGGTGGAATTTCATGATGGAAAGAGTTCCAAAAATAAGAGCAGCCCACTAAAAGTAAAAACTATTGATATAAAAATTCAGGAGCCAAGTCTGTAGTTAGCAATTCACCACATACACAAAAGAGAGCATAACAAGCAATGATAAACCATAAACGACACTCGAACCAATTTTTGACATTAGTATTCTGTTTCCAAATGTATATACCATGACTATACCTAAAGCAATAGACCATAGACCAGCTAGGGCATCAATGTACTTCTTCCCATCAACATCATACACATAGCTACACTGCATCACAACCGTTTCCAGTCAAGCATGTTCACTAAATGAGTTCAAATCGAAAAGAGGTGTCTGAAGTGACTCCGGGCAGCCGACCGGATGCCAATGCCTACTCCTACACCCCGCCGGGGTCACCCACAAGGGCAAAGGCCTTAGTGCCTTATAAGAAGCGCTCAGAACCTCGCCAGCACCTTAAGATAAACCCTCAGAGGTTTACCAAGCCCCAGCAAGTGGTGAGGTTCAAGTACAACCCTACCCGAAGAGCTCAGCAAGCACGGATGAGCGTTCGGACCCAATCGGCCCTAACTTGGGGCCCGGCGCCCATAGCGGCCAAAGAGCCTGGCTTGGCCGGCACTTCAGGTACTAAGCCTAATAACCCAGGAGGTGCTACTCAACCCTGGGATCCTCTAGAGGCCTTCTTGGAGGAACGCCGATTGAAGAAAGCCCAGCCTCGACCTGAGGGAGCTCCAGTCGGCCCTACCCCGAGCACTCCTTCGGCCTTAGCACCAAGGCTAGGGTTCCAAGAGCTCAAGGACCGGATGCTGACCTTAGGGGAACCTCTAAGGACCTTCCTAGACAACTGGGATAAACAGGGAAGGCCCGGCCTGAGCTTATCCGGAGAAGGCCCGAAGACAGGCTGCACCCGGGCACCAGCCTCGGCCTCAGAAGGCCCTAACCGGGCCCCAGCACCGAGCCAGCAGGGGACTCAGCCCCTGAGAGGTTTAGCACCCGCCCTCAACTCCACACAAGGCCTAGAGCCAAGCCTAGGAGCTGCCAGCCTAGGAACCACGAGGGAAATGGAGGAAATGAGGAAATGGGAAGACGGCCGAATGAGCAGGCCGAGCAAGAACCCCGGAGGCCGACCGGCATCAGCATCAGACCCGCCGGAGCCCAACTCAAGAAGCTCCGGTCATCACCCAGCCCGAGCAGCCGCCGCCGCCGCCAATTCCACGCTAGATAGCAAAGGTGGCGCCGGCTTTCCTAATCTGGCCCGCACGTGAGGAGCACACCCGACCGGACCCCGCCGATCCGCCGAATTAGGGTTTTAGCCGGCTCTTGTATTATTTTAGTCTTTTTAGTATTTTATTCGGACTAGTGTCGATTCTTTAGGAGCAAGTAATTCCTTTTATTCTATTTAGGACTCTCGGTTATTATTTTATTATTTTAGAGTTATTTTCCGAGTAGGAAACGTGAGCCTGTTCACGATTTCCCTCACCTATAAATAAGAGGCTTCAGCCTCATTGTAAACTCGAACCCCTTTGAATCAATTAATCAAACAAGAACTTTGTTCTCTCAATTCTTAGTTTTATGCTGTGTGCATAGCTTAGAGTCGGTATTATCAACAGAAGTATTCCCCTTCTATCGTGGAGCCATTCCTGGACACTTAGGGTTCTCGGTCAATCGCGGCCGACGGGTCCAAGTACTTTCCTGCCCCCGGTGCCAACAGTGATCGAGCGAAGGTTCAAGACTAGCGGTGGTTAGGGTCGTCTGCCCACGGTTGCGGCGGTTCACACCAGTTTTGGTATCAGAGCTTCGGTTCAACTCGAGGAACCAAATCTATCCCAGTCTTCAGGTTTGAAAACCCTGGATTCATATGCTTTACTTTTCAGTCTTAGAAAATCCTAGAAAAACCCTATCTATCTTTGTTTTCGTGTTATTAGAAAATCAGTTTAGAAAATCCATCTGTTTTTCATTCTTGTTCGAAGCATTATAAGAAAAAGAAAGAAAACAAAAAGAAAGGCAATCTGCCCTAGGGTTTTTCGTTCATTAAAGGTTGATCTTAAGAAGAGGGGTAGATAGATATATTTTGCTTCCCTGTTCTATCAACTAACATGGCAGACGAAAGACTCAACCACGTGGAGGCCAACGTTCTCAACATCACTCAAGTTCTGAACACGTTACAAGAATCTATGGCCCGGATGGAAAGGATAGCCGCGGAGCAAGGATTTGGGAGGGACAGACCTTGCGACAACCGAGAGCGGGAGGACAGAAGACCGCCCCAAGATGTTGATGACGATGTGAGCAGCCTGAAGCTCACTGTACCTAAGTTCAACGGAAAGACCAACGCCGACAACTACCTGGATTGGGAAAGAAGCATGGAGGACTTCTTGGATTGCCACAACTACTCCGAAAGAAAGAAGATCAAGGTGGCGACCATAGAATTCACCGACTACGCCGCCTTATGGTGGAGTCAGTACCGGCGACAGATCCTCAGAGAAGAAGAAGAACCCGTTGGAACATGGAGAGAATTAAAGAGAATCATGAGGAAGAAGTTTGTACCTGCTGCCTATACAAGAGACTTGCATATCAAGCTATAAACCCTAAGACAAGGCAGTATGTCCGTGGAGGACTATCACAAAGAAATCAAGATGCTTGTAACACGGCTTGATCTTAAAGAGGATGATGAAGCTACAATAGCCCATTTTAACAACGGCCTACAAAGAGATATCATGCATCAAGTCAACATCCTCCACTATGTTGACTACGAAGACTTAGTAACCTTGGCAATCCGAGTAGAAAGAGAGATCAAGAACGGCTTTGGCAAGAGGACCGCACCACCCGCCACTAGCACGTGGAAGGGAGCTTCCAGTACCAGCCTGCCCCCATGGAAGGCCGGCCCTAACCGGGCTCAAGGCGGCAAACCAAACCCTAGCACCGCCGCCAACCGGGTAACACCAAGCACTACCCCTACTGTACCGAGTACTAACCCTAGGCCTAGCGGCATTGTTTGTTTTAAATGTCAGGGCCAAGGACATGTAGCTAGAGATTGCCCCAATCAGAGGGTCATGGTGCTCAAAGAAGGAGAAGTCGTCACCGACGACGAAGAAGAAGAAGCCAAGGGCGGCCAAGAAGAAGACTCCGACAGCGGAGAAGAGGTCGAGGTTCAAGGGCTTGAAAAATTCACGGGAATGTTCGTGAAAGACCTGACCTTAGGTACCAAGGCCTGGCGAGATACCTTGGCCGAGCCATACATCCCTGGCGACGGCCCGAATCCAGAACAGCGCCCAGCTAGCATCGGGTCAACCCCGAGCCAGTACCCGGCACCCTACGGAGCAGCACCCAAGCACCCCCTAGCCAGCCCCCTAATGATGCAGGAGCAGCACCCGGACACACCGAGGCCCCCGAGGGACACACAGGCCATCCGGGACATGCACACCGAAGAGGTGTCCACCCGACTCTTACAGCTGGCACCCATCCGACTCCGCCTACCTCCAAACCCGACAGTGGTCGAGAAAAGCCCTAGCAAGGAGGATGGGCTCCATTGGGATGACCTATACTCCCCTATGTCTTCCACGAGCCTCAACATCAAAGTCAGCAGTCCCTCGACTGATGACAACATGAGCATCGACGGTGCTAGCTCAGAAGACCCGGAGCCTTGGTCAGACTCGGACTCCAACGAGTACCCGAGCCCCCGAAGCATGAAGGAAGACAGCCCAAACACCGCCCCATGAACAGTCAACGTGAAGGAACCCCTACCCGGCACGCGCACGAAGGATTGGGATTCGAGGACGAATCCCTTACAAGAAGAGGGGAATGAAGTGACTCCGGGCAGCCGACCGGCTGCCAATGCCTACTCCTACACCCCGTCGGGGTCACCCACAAGGGCAAAGGCCTTAGTGCCTTATAAGAAGCGCTCAGAACCTCGCCAGCACCTTAAGATAAACCCTCAGAGGTTTACCAAGCGCCAGCAGGTGGTGAGGTTCAAGTACAGCCCTACCCGAAGAGCTCGGCAAGCACGGATGAGCATTCGGACCCAACCGGCCCTAACTTGGGGCCCGGCGCCCATAGCGGCCAAAGAGCCTGGCTTGGCCGGCACTTCAGGTACTAAGCCTAATAACCCAGGAGGTGCTACACAACCCTGGGATCCTCTAGAGGCCTTCTTGGAGGAACGCCGATTGAAGAAAGCCCAGCCCCGACCTGAGGGAGCTCCAGTCGGCCCTACCCCAAGCACTCCTTCGGCCTTAGCACCAAGGCTAGGGTTCCAAGAGCTCAAGGACCGGATGCTGACCTTAGGGGAACCTCTAAGGACCTTCCTAGACAACTGGGATAAACAGGGAAGGCCCGGCCTGAGCTTATCCGGAGAAGGCCCGAAGACAGGCTGCACCCGGGCACCAGCCTCGGCCTCAGAAGGCCCCAACCGGGCCCCAGCACCGAGCTAGCAGGGGACTCAGCCCCTGAGAGGTTTAGCACCCGCCCTCAACTCCACACAAGGCCTAGAGCCAAGCCTAGGAGCTGCCAGCCTAGGAACCACGAGGGAAATGGAGGAAATGAGGAAATGGGAAGACGACCGAACGGGCAGGCCGAGCAAGAACCCCGGAGGCCGACCGGCATCAGCATCAGACCCGCCGGAGCCCAACTCAAGAAGCCCCGGTCATCACCCAGCCCGAGCAGCCGCCGCCGCCGCCAATTCCACGCTCGATAGCAAAGGCGGTGCCGGCTTTCCTAATCTGGCCCGTGCGTGAGGTGCACACCTGACCGGACCGCCGGATCCGCCGAATTAGGGTTTTAGCCGGCTCTTGTATTATTTTAGTCTTTTTAGTATTTTATTCGGACTAGTGTCGATTCTTTAGGAGCAAGTAAGTCCTTTTATTCTATTTAGGACTCTCGGTTATTATTTTATTATTTTAGAGTTATTTTCCGAGTAGGAAACGTGAGACTGTTCACGATTTCCCTCACCTATAGATAAGAGGCTTCGGCCTCATTGTAAACTCGAACCCCTTTGAATCAATTAATCAAATAAGAACTTTGTTCTCTCAATTCTTAGTTTTATGCTGCGTGCATAGCTTAGAGTCGGTATTATCAACAGAAGTATTCCCCTTCTGTCGTGGAGCCATTCCTGGACACTTAGGGTTCTCGGTCAATCGCGGCCGATGGGTCCAAGTACTTTCCCGCCCCCGGTGCCAACAGTGATCGAGCGAAGGTTGAAGACTAGCTGTGGTTAGGGTCGTCTGCCCACGGTTGCGGCGGTTCACACCAGGGTCGAATTGAAAGAAATGTGCCTTAGATTTGGCTATGACTAAAGGGTTTATATCAGTACTCTGCCAACCAGCTGTAATGGTGCCAAATGAAATGGAGAAAATTATAAATGCCACTTCTTCTTGACGGTTGCTGAGGCAACTGCTACTGCCACTTAAGCTGTCAGCGTTGCTCAAGTCTTGGAAGTCGCTGCCCGGGTATGCATTGTCGTCTGACGTGTTCCATGTGTATCAGCTCGTGAAGTAGCTCATGTCGAGTGCGCTATCTGAAGCGGGCACAAATGCAGCCTAGAAACCAGAGTAACACCATAATGAATAAGTGATCTTATGGAGTCATTATCTACATTTGATTTTTTTGAAGCAAAGACTTGTAGCTTTTGCCTTGCTAGTGTGTCCCACTTGATGTTTTTGAAGATTACATGTTGCTTAACCAGCCAAACGATGGTCGTCCTACTGTTATAGTTCCCCAATTTAAAAAGAATGAGTTCTAAACAGTAAAGAGTAAGGAAAATGAAGCAGACCTCTGATGCACCTCTACCGCCAAGTCTCATATGAGGATCTTCAGTTAATAATCTGGAGATCAGCAACACAAAAATGAATCAAGATTAAGCATAGCTGCAGTAGCAGAAAAAACGCACGATATCTAGATGAAGAAACCACACAAATTCAATAGCTTGAAACTGAACATTTGATTGACGTTTCTAGATGCTCTCACCTATCGATTATATCTCGAGCTTTAGGGCTCATTTCATCGGGTACCTCGAGCCACAGTATTTTCTGATTAAAAATATTGTCGAATATTATCTAGAAGCAAGACAAAAGAAACATGAAATAATAAGCTAGGACTGTAATCTCTCAGTTGATTAACTTCACAGAAGCTTCGAATTGATTAAGTAAAGTATCCATTTATGACAATAAACGTTTGATTTTAGATTGTATGATTTCAGGACATATAAACCAAAGAGAGATGAATTTACAAACAGAAAAGAGCCAAAGAACGAAACTCGAGAAATAGACAATTGTTAAAGGGCATAGCGAATACCTAAGGATGCTCTGCATTGAGGGGAGGAATACCATTTGGCTCGACGGCCAGAATCCACTCCTTCCTGTGCCCATTTCTGGGTTGTTGGCTGGTTATTCTCTTGCTGATGCTTCTGGGTTCGGATTAGATTGATGAAATCAGTTCAAAATAATTGAAGATAGCTAGATAGTATGAACTATGAACAACAATAGTCATGATGCATGTACCTTAGATAGAGGAGGAGGAGAATTTGATGATACCATTTTTGTTATTGTTGGAGAATGAATCGGAGCAGAGTTGTGGAATTCGAAGGTGTCGTGAATCATCCGAAAAGAGTGAAACGAACAAAAGTTGGGGTTTCGGAGCAGAACGTGGATCCGCATCAGCTGGTCGTTCGGAGGATTGCTACGCGGAGCAAAAGTCACGAACTAGAAATCTCGACTTCTGATTGCGTTGAATTAGGGTTTCAAGCGAAGAAGACACGTCCACTGACAAGAAATGGGAAGAAGAATTTAGCTGAAGAGAAAATGCTAACGAAGTTGTTGTGGAGGAAGAGATGAGGAAACTTGATTCCGTACAAGCAGGAGAAAGTTGGATGTGGGAGATAAGCTGGATGTGGATTTGGAGAAGATGACTAACCACAGCTGGATGTTTGACTAAATGGAAATGTAATTCTGTGGGTAAACAGTTGAGGGGTTGGTAAATGATGTTTTTGAGAGAAGGCAAAATAATTGTGATGTACAAACAAGTCTTTGACCTTTGACTTAACAGATGGAATGTTGGATGAAAAATTAGATTGCTGATTTTATTGAATTGGGTGACTTTTTAATACATTCATAAAACTTAGAACACTAAATATGAGATAAAAATATTAGTCTTAAGTTGACCAATGACGCATTGCACGTGTCGGTGTCACCGGTGACGTGCGTTACCGGAGTGTTCACCTTATAAGGGAAGGTAATTCGAGAGTAATCAAGGGAAATTGATTGGGAAAATTTGGTTTGAATTTCGTTGATTATAACAATCCATTTTAATTTAATATATTAATTGTTCATGTCTTTATTCTTTCAAGCAGAAATATTAATAATTGCTATTCATCCCCCTTTTTGTAAATTTGACGGTAAATCAAATAAATTTACACAATTAAGGATGACTAGTTTATGTCTCTTTCCAATATCTTCAAATTTTTTTATAACATTGTACATTATCTAGCAAAAGCGGTATGGACCTTTTACCAAATTCTTCCCCTAATTAATTTAAGGGCCCGTTTAGTATCACTTTGTTTTCACTTTCAATTATTGTGATTTCAAAAATTAAAATAAATTATGTTTAATATCACTTTACTTTTATTGATTTGAAAACTAGTTTTGAAAATCATCATCTTTTTTAAAGTGGAAAAAATGATTTCAAAAATTAATTTCTGTTTTCGTTTTCTGTTTTTGGCAGGTGAAAAATATGGGGATATTCAAACAACCACTACTCAAATGCAACCTCTGACTTTTTTAGATTTTTTTGTTTATGATACCATAACCAAGACTGTGATTCAATCACAGGTATAAAATATATCAACAATTCATCTCAAATCCGAGAAATGCTGAAAAGCATGATTCAATCGCAAACCAATATGGAATAATCATTAAAGTACTTGATTGATGATGAACGTTGTAATGCGTGTTTATCAAATAACTACCTTACACAGAGTAAGATAGATCGTATTTCAAAGGGCTTCTTCTAATCGTTTACTCAAATAAGTCGGCAAATTACTCAGGATTAACACGTTGTGCGTGTTGTGAGTTCCACGACTTCTAATCTATGAAGCATGAAAAATGAAGTGAAAACAGAAAGCAGATTGGAAGGTTGATTGACTTAATAGGACGACAGACAATCTTAGATTTCGAATCCCCTAAGATCACCAGAGCATTGGCAATCACAACACCATCGGTTTTCAATCCCGATCACCATAACTCCTGACCCTTAGGTTTAAGACTGGCAAACGTTCACTCTATCTGATCTAACTCCCAAGATTAATTACCGTCTGTGTGTTCGCTTCTGCAACGTTCGCTACTATCCTCAGCTTAACAAGAATCTAGTCTAGGTGATCAAGCTAGAAAATAAACATAGACAACGAAGAACAAACCAAACATGCAAGAGAAACTGTCTGAATCTTAACTTAATTATCGCCGATCCGTGACCGCTTTAAGCCCGGGTCACTTAGGGTTCATCTTATCTAAGCTTTATGAGTTTAGCTACTCATATTCAATACAAGAGAAACAAAAACAATCAAGGAATACATCTCAGGTAGGAAGAATAGAGAAGAACTGTAAAACCTTATTTCTGATGAATCCGTGAAGCTTCAATCTCCTAGATCTTCAACTCCTAGCACGAGCTCTCCGAGATGGAAGGATGGCGTCACGATCTCTTTCGGCTCTTCGAACTCTCTAAATCTCTCTTGAACTGAAGTCTGGAAATCGGTGGAAAAAAGTATGTTTGAATGATGGCCGCCCGTTTTCTTAATACGGTTTCTCCGGATGTGAACTAGAAAGAGGGGAGTTTTCGGCGAAAACTATAGAAGTTTTCGCCGAGAACTAACTTGAAATCCTTCTGTAACTTTAGTGCAATTCTTCAGAACTACTCAATGAAAATCAGGGACTTTTCGCCGAAGACTTCTTCAAGTCTCCTCCTTTTTCTTCTGTGCTATTCTTCACAACTTCTTGGCGAGAACTATGGTTCTTTTTGTCGAGAACTGAAGTTAATACGGTGGCAGAGCTGGTTTCTGATTTAATTGAATTCTAGGTCAATTCTGGCAGCTTCTTCGAGGTTCCTTGCTTCCCAAGCACGTACATGGTTACGTTATTGATGGGAAAAACCTTTGCATTTACAATGCAATAGAAAACACATCAAATAGACCCATAACGGGACAGAGTAACCACAACGGTAGGAATTAGAGCAATTGAGTGAAAACACCCTAAACCACCCCAAAAAACATGTCTGAAGGAAATGTCGCTTAAATGAGGCTGATAATCACGTCAAATCGAGTGTCATCAAATACCCCACACTTAAGATTTTGTTTGTCCTCAAGCAGACTAAACTAGAAGGCACTCAGATTCACAGATGACAAGGTCGATCAAGTTAAAATTCAAGCCTTCACAATGAATTATTAAACCGCTACTTCTAGAACAAGCGGCGTAATATGCATACACGTCAACCAAACAATCTGGTCTCACTAATTATCTACACACAACAAGGAGCAATCAACAATCAAGCACAAATCTGACCTAACCGACTAGTCTCCTCACACAGATAATATTTGGTACAAGGGGGACTCTCGCACTCAGTGTTTAGGGACGTGTTTTTGCTCTCAATCACTTTCTCGACCGAAGTATGTCATAATTTTTCATTTCGACCACATCTCCACCACTGTGACAACACGAGTAACTAGTCAAAAGAACTTTCGCAAGGGATATATCGATCCTACACTACAAGGGTTGATGATGAACGGATGATAGGATGAATGATGGAATTGGCTTTGGTGCAGTGTAACTTTCGACTAACTTTCCTCGAATCTAGCCTATGGCTTCCTACCGTCTAACCAGACACAGGTTGAATAGTGTACGCTCGTCCTATGATACAATCAAGCAACCGAGCACTTTTTTTGCACTTTTTTCATTTTCTGAAATTTTCTGACTTTTCTTTACATTTCTCTGACTTCGTTCTTCCATATGTAGGGAGAAGAACGTTTTGAACTATACTACTCGACTTTGAAACTTGAACTATATTTTACTTTTTCTGTTTTCTTCTTCTTTCTTTTTTCTTTTTTGAGCCAATTTTTTTCAAGTTGCTAGAGGGGTTTACACGTCTGGACATAATAGCTAAGACCACCTGTTTAATGGCTATAGGAAAGTTACTACAGACCGACTTCCGGTAGGCTAATCTAGAACTACTACCACATGGGATCAATGGGGTGATGAAAAAAACAAGGGAAATAGTTGTAATGTATAACGAATCGAAAGAAGGGCCAAGCTCAAGGGTTTACACCTAAGAGATTTATTGTTAGGTTGGCTATCTAGCTTAAGTAGCTGAATCTTGGTGCCTCTATCCTCCTAGAACTCGTGTCATCGTGTGATCTCGAATAGGTCTCATGCAAATTCTAAATCATTCAAGGTACGAGAAAGCCACTAAATAGGTCGCTTCAAATAGGTTGCTTGATTTCTTGGCGAAGAGTTCACCGGAGTGGATCACTCTTAGGAAAGTTCCTCCGGATGTTATCTCTGTGGAGGGAATTAGTTGGATTTCTAGTATGCTAGGGAAGCCTGTCAAGCGCTTTGTGAGGGATGGTTTAGATGTCAAAGTTTGCATTCTCAGAGACAAAGCAGTGCCATGTCCGGAGGGGATTGACCTTGAGCTGGAAGAGGGTGAGATTTGCCCTGTGGTAGTAGAGCAAGTTAAAGCCAGAGAGTATAATGGTAAGATGCATTCAGTCTGGATGCCTAAGGGTTCTGGTGTTCATAAGGAAGCTTGTTTGAGTTCAGGCAATGGGGACAAAGCCGTTGTGGTGGAGAACTCACCTGTTCCAAATGAGATTCCAGTTACGGGGGCTAGTTCGAATATAGGAAAGGGGGACGAAGCCATTATGGTGGAGAATCTGTCTACTTCGGAAGAGACTCCGGTAAATCCAGACCTGCAGGTAACACTAGATGGGGGGTACTGGAGCTGCTTCTAGTAAGACAAGTAAGAGAAGGAGGACTAGGTAGAAGAATAAGTTAGCTAAAAAAAGCTCGTACTTTGGAGAACGTTCAACCTCACAATGTATCTACACCTCCAAGTGCAGGGGTAGAGGAGAATGCAGGGGAAAATGTTTCTGCACCTCAGCTTAGCATTGTTGAGAGCGATCAAAGGCCTGGCAATGTGTCTGCACCTTCTATGGAAGGGATGGATGCACCAACGCCTGTGGTTGATTCTCAATTAACTGAGGTTGCACAAGTTGGAAAACTGATAGCTGCTGAACCTAGGCAGTGGAATTCTGAGGATGAGAAAGATTATAAGGAGGGAGTTGAAACAAGTAAGAAGGCTTCTCAGAATGCAATAAGATTTGATAAGGAAGGTATGAAGCATGTTTATGGTATTAAGACCAGGTTTAAAACAAAGAAGAAATGAAATTTTGGATTTGGAACACTAGAGGGTTTAATAAAAAGTGTAAATACAGTGCAGTTTTAGAGTATATTAAAGCTTCCAGAATAGATGTAGTTGATATCATTGAGCCTAGAGTCCGTATGAATAAGACTTCGAAGTTGTTTGCTGATAGATTCCCGAGGTGGAATGGAGAGTTTGCTTTTGAAGGAGACTTGGGTAAAATCTGGTTGTTGTGGCGAGATGATGTCCCTTTGCATGTTTTGGATTGTTCTAACTGGTTCATTCACTTCAGGATTGATCTTAAGCAAGTTTTCTGTGGCACAATAGTCTATGGTGCTAATGATGCTAATGAGAGGAGGAGAACTTATGATTTAGTTAAAACCATTAAGGAAGCTAGTCTGCCTTCGTTTGTTGCTGGGGATTTCAATGCTTATTTGGATGTTAGTGAGGCTTCCCCAATCCCTGCTTCCTTTGAGAGCATGGACGATTTCAGGGCTTTTGTGGCTGACTATGAGTTGTTTGATCATGCTGCTTCAGGGCCCCATTTTACTTGGATCAACAATCGTAATGATGGTTTGGTTTCTCAAAAGCTTGATAGGGTGCTTGTTAATGTTGTTTGGCAAGATGTGTTTTCTGATAGCAAGGTAGAAGTAGTACCCTCTACTGAGTCAGATCATTGTGCACTGTTTCTGAACAATGATGGTGACTCTGCCTCCTATCTTAAAACGTTTCATTTCTTTACCTTCTGGATAAAACACCCTGAGTACAAGGATATTGTCCGATCTATCTGGAACATGCGGATTAAAGGAAGTAGCTATTATATCCTATATGAGAAGATGAGACGACTTAAGTATAAGCTGAAGAAGCTCAATAGGGAGAGCTATTCTGACATCCAAGGCAGAGTAAGAGATAAAAATTCGGAGCTTATAGAGTTGAAAAGTGATTTGTTTTCTGATCCTTCTGAGAGTAGACTTGAAAGATTCCAAGAGTGTGATGCTGAGTTTACAAGGCTGAGAGAGGACGAGGAAAGTTTCTTGAGGCAGAAAGCGAGAGTCAATTGGATACAATTGGGTGACCAAAACTCTGATTTCTTCTTTAACTATGTTAAGGCTCGGCATGCTGTGAACACCATCCGTCCGATTAAAAAAAGCAATGGGGAGATGGTAGAGGGGACTCCTGCAATTGCTGAAGTTGCTGTTGAATTTTACAAAGGCCTTCTTGGAGATAGCACTGTGGTAAGCACTTGCTCCCTTGACTCTATCATTAAGCATCGACTGAGTGATTTGCAAGAGGATGAGCTTATTAGACTTGTTAGTCCTTCTGAAGTCAAGACAGCCCTGTTTAGTATGTCTAATGAGAAAAGTCCGGGGCCGGATGGTTTTAGTGCTGTGTTCTTTAAGGTTAGTTGGGATATAGTAGGGTTGGATCTTATTGAAGCTACTTTAAGCGTCTTTGATAAAGCTTATATGCCGGCCTACGTTAACTCAGTTGCCTTGTCTTTGATTCCCAAGAGGAAGAATGCTGATGATATTAGGCACTTCAGGCCTCTATCATGTTGCAATATTGTTTATAAGGTTGCTACTAAAATCATCACATCTAGGATGGCTATGGTGCTTCCTTCTATTGTTAGTCAGAATCAAACATCTTTCATAAAGGGGAGGAGTATTGGAGATGGGATCAGATTGGCACATGAGTTGCTTAGCACTTATAAGACTTCGGGTGTTTCCCCTCGTTGTGCAATTCAGATTGACCTTATGAAGGCCTTCGAGTCTGTGGAATGGCCGTTTATCTTGCAAGTGCTACGATGTATGAAGTTCCCAGAGGAGTTTGTTAAGTGGATTGCTGCTTGTTTTGACTCATCCATGCTATCATTTAAGGTTAATGGTACTCAAAGTGGCTATTTCCCTGCTAAGCGTGGGTTTAGGCAAGGCGATCCTGTTTCTCCGATTTTGTTTGTGCTCTCAATAGAGGTGTTGAGCTGCTTGTTTGATAGGGCGGTCGTTGAAGGGAGATTTGCTTTACACCCGCAATGTAAATGTATTAACCTAACTCATCTCAGCTTTGCAGATGACCTCCTGGTTTTTACTAAGGCAAACAATGGAGCTGTCAAAGTTGTGACTAATATTTTGGAGGAGTTTCATGTCCTCTCAGGCCTCAAATTTAACCCGGAGAAGAGCCAAATTTACATGACAGGGGTGAGTAATGAAGCTGTTGATCTTATTACTCGATCATCGGGCTTTAAAAGTGGATCTTTGCCTTTTAAGTACCTTGGAGTTCCCCTTACCTCGGGGAAGTTGCGGAGGAAAGATTGCAAGGTCCTGTTTGATAAGATCACCAAGCGTCTGTTTGATTGGAAATCTAAAAAGCTCTCATACGCTGGTAAGTTGTAGTTGATAAACTCTGTAATTCAGGGGTCTCTTCAATACTGGATGGCAGCGTTTATTTTGCCAAGTAGTTTTATCAAGGATGTGGAAGCAGCTTGTAACAAGTTCTTATGGGGCAAATAAGATGGAGGGAAGCCTAAGGTTGCTTGGAGTCATGTTACTAAACCACCTTTAGAGGGGGGGCTTGGAGTGAAAGATTTGAAGAGTTGGAACATTGCTAATGTTTTTAAAACACATTTGGCAGATCTTGTTGCAGTCTGGCTCACCGTGGGTAGCATGGATCAAGTATTATAGAATCAAACAAGGGGATTTTTGGCAGGTCACTTCAAAGGTGGGATATTGGCATTAGAGAAGGCTTTTGAAGCTGAGAAGTTTAATCCGCCCCTATATATCAGTTGATAGTGATGGTGATTTGTTATGGGACAATGCTTATTCATGCAGGTTGAGTCATTTCTGGAGCACTTTGAGGCCTAGATCGGCGGAGGTAAATTGGTTTAAATGTGTGTGGACTGGATACCATGTTAAACAGAGAGAAGTAGTAGCTTGGTTTGTGGTCACAGATCGTATCATGACAAGAGATAAAATCAAGCACTGGGATCGGCTCGTGGATGCTGTTTGCGTCCTGTGCTCTGGTGAAGAGGAATGCAGGGAACACCTGTTTTCTGAATGTTCATACTCAAAGGCTATTCTGTACAGTTTTTCCCTGATTTTGATGGTCTTACTTTTGAAGATATGATTCAGAGATGTTGCCATTTTGGAGATTCAGTCGAAGGCAAAGTGAAGAATCTACTTTGGCGGATTGTCGTTTGCAGCATTTGGAAAGAGAGGTGTGTCCGGATTTTTGGGTGTGGATGTTGTAGTGCAGAAGATGTTATTATAGGCAATATCAAAGGAGAGACTTAGCTAATTCTAGGAATCATGTTCATGAGAGTAGAATAACTAGCATTGTTTAGATAGGTTTTCTTTCCCTTATGTACTATTATTCCTCATTTTGGTGAATATAACAAAGCTCAATTCTTGGACAAAAAAAAAACAAAGCTCAATTCATAAAAAAAAACCACTAAAAAAGAATTGAAATTGCAAGTTATGTGCAATGGATCAAAAGCTCACAATTGGTTTGCTAGTCGGATTCGGTTATTTTTATGCAATCAAAGTGAAATACTATAAGCGTGATAAATTTTTTTGTTTCGACTAGTTAATTTAGCACCAATGCAGGCAAGTTGGTTACAGGTTCAAGGTTAAGTAGTCTAAGCATCATCATGAAAGATTGAAAGACAACTTAACATCACAAGATAAGAACCGAGCAATTCTATGCTAGAGGAATTGAAATTGCCACGAAATCACAGAAAACAAGTCAAGATCTTGCAAGTTGTAACTCCTACCCCACACTTAAACCGTTCTGTGTCCTCACATGACTAAATTAGTAGTAAGAGATACGGAGAACCTGGAACGAGATGGTCGGTGTAGGGGATGAACACGGAGAGTCCGGAGTGGAGTGGAGTAGCTACTCAAGTTCCTACAAAACAAAAACAAACAAAAGATCAAAAGGAAATTGGGACAAGTGTCTCGGATACACACAGGAAAAAAAGTTTGATCAAAATCTGAAAAGAATAAGTAAAAAGAAAGGAAAGGATACGACCTGATCATTGTCCCTTATGTGGGGGTGGTGGGATGCCGAAATGAGCGAGCAAGGCTTGATGTGCGCCGCCTCCCGCTCGTGGTGGCACTGGGTGATGATCCACATGGCCTCCTGGTCCTCGTGCCAAGCCGTGGCTTGGGTTTTGTAAGCCACGCGATCCTTCTACCGCTGGTGGGAACCGCTGGAGAAGTCTGTCTGCCACTGCTCCATGCGGGTGAGAACCTCACCATACTCGCCAGAGTACTCGGGTGGTGGCTGTGGAGGCATCTGCTGGTGGTGCACCTGAAGCTCTGGCTCGGGCTTAGACTCTTGATAATAGAACTCCTTCTTCTGATGGGGTCCTCCTCCTCGTCTTCTTCTTCCTCTGGAACCTCAAAGATGGGTGCTGGTACGTACACTCCTGGCTCGACGGTCAAATTGAGCTCGAACTCCACCGCAAGATCTCCTCCAACGGTGTGCACCTGGACACATGGAACCCAAGGCTCCTAGGAGGCGGAGAGGTTTCGGCTAGAAATGATGCGGCCGATGAAAGCACCACCAAGGAGGAAAGGCGAGATCTTGGAAGAACTGATCTTCTGGTGAGATAGACAGGCAAGGAACCAGCTCAGATGGAGGGGGTAGCCCTCATGGATGGCCCTGAAGAGGAGGAGCTCATTGGCCGCTATGTTGTGGCGGTCTCTCTCTGGAGCAAAAAACAAAGAGCGACGCCACACGTAATGAATAAAATGGAAGATGGGGTGGGAGACCCTACTGATGTAGTTCTTGTTGGTGGACTTGACACCTGGCTATCCGGTGATGAAGCTCCATAGCTCGTCAAAAATTGTACCCGTCACTTTGTTGCTGTCCCAACCACGATGGTGGTTAATGTAGTGCTCTGGCGGGATGCCGAGGAGGTCGGCAAACTCATTGTATGAGAGCTCATGGTTCTGGTCGGCGAGACGGAAGGTGAACACCTTTTAGCGCTGCCTGCTCTTGTGGGTGTCAAGCTCAAACGTGCTCTGGAACTCCTGGAGGGCGGCGTGCGAATAGTCATCGACGATGGTGGTGAGCTCTAAAAGTCCTGCCGTGGTGAGGGACTGGTGGACGGTGGTGTGCTAATTGATGTGAACCGCTGCAATCGTGGGCAGACGACCCTAACCACCGCAAGTTGAGACCGTGCAATGAGGTAGAAACCTTCGGGAACCGGGGCGGAATAGTACTTTGACCCGTCGGCTATATAACAGCCGGGAACGAGAAGTGTCCAGTCGAAGACGCCACGCCAAGAGATGGATGCTCTTGATGATAAGTTGATCCTTCAGTATCGCAACATGCAGATACAACAAGGGTTTCAGAACAAAGTTCTATCAAAGGGGGTTTATTTCATAAAAGTTGTAAGTACAAAGTGAGGCCGCGCGGCCTCTATTTATAGAGAGGGAACAAGCTCTCCTCCCTAAAGTCTAACTCCTAAATAATAATAAAATAAAGAGTCATATTCCTAAATAGTCTCATAAATCCCCTAAATAATCCTACTAAAAAGGAATAAACATAAAATAATAGTTGTAGTCTTTAAAGCAGAATAAAAGACCTAAATTAGGTCAAAAACCCTAATCCGGCCGTGTGTGGCGGTTTGGGCCGGTTGGGCGCGTGTAGCGGCCCGGTGGGCTTGGCTAGCCGGGCGGCGGCCTTGTGTCAGGTGGCGGTGGTGGGCCTGGTGCTTCTGGCTGATTCAGTGGCAAGGGCCTTGCTTGTCCAAAAGACATGTTGGCTCCTTGGAATTCCTCGGATCGGACCGGTTGCCAATTTAGGGTTCGGAGCTTCTCTCTCCTTGGGCTTTCTTCCTTTCTGCTTGGGCCTTCTTCTTTAAGCTTCAGGTAGGCCTCCAAGTAGCTTCGGACGTAACCCTCCGAGGTTAGCCCAAGTGTCATGCTTCGGGGCCACGGACTCCACTTCTTCTCAGGGTTCGGCTCAGGGTCAATCTTTGACAACTCTCTTCTTCGGGCCAAGGGTTCTTGGGCACTCTTCCTTCTGTACTCCAGGAATGCTTCTAGAGGGTCACTCAAAGAATCGACTTCTTCCTCAGGGCTCCTAGAGGTCAGGCTAGGGGCAGGCTGAAGCTTCTCTTCGGTGCTAGGGCTCACACCTTCGGCCAACAGCATGGCTTGGGACAGCATTCCATTCCTTGGAGTCTTTCTACCTGCAAGTGAAGGATTTAGTCGATATTTCTTGTCATACCTTGGTTTTAGGGCTCGTGGATGGCCTTTCATTGGATTCATTCGCTTCTTAAGAGGCCATAGGGTCTTGTCTCGGCCAAGTGAACCTGGTGGTGTGTAGGAGTATCGATTGGCTTTAGGGCAGCATTGTTGGATCATGTCATCCCCCTTTCTTGCCTTGGATTTGTCCCCAAATCCATCTCGGATCCTTTCCTAACACTCATCATCCTCTTCCAATCTTTAGCACCATCATCCTTAGACCGAGGGGTCTCACTTGAGCCAGTAACGGACCAAGACTCGGGTCCTTCAGTCTTCATACCTCCCTCTCCTGAAAAACTATTAACAATAATATTAAGGCTTGGAGAGGTGGTGGGGGAAGGTTCCTCACTCATTTCTACATCCGGGTCAGCATCCAGATCTTCTTCACTCGGGGCAGCTCTCAATACTCGTCGAGAAAGATCTCCCATTGAATCTTGGGTGCACAGGGAACCGTCGGTGAAGCGTCGGGTCGGGGCACGGGGGTGCCGGGGGTGCCGGAGGTAAACCAGGGCACGTCGGCCAGGGTGGCGGCGTCGAGCAGTGGGGACGCGGCGGCGGGCAGTGTTGAGCCGATGGCGGCGGGCAGTGGGGAGCCGACGGCTGCGGGCAGGAAGTAGGCGGCGGCGGACAGTGGGAAGTCGGCGGCGGCGGGCAGTGGGGATCCGGCAACGGCGGGCAGTGGTGGACCGTCGGGTTTCCTTGTGTCGGGGTAGCCGGGGTCGGGCAGGACCGGGGCTGAGCGTCGGGCAGGGACGCGCCGGACTCGTGGTCGGGGTCCACGTCGGGTGGTGATGCGCCGGGGGGCCTTGGGCAGCGACAGGTCGGGGCCGGGTGCTAGATCGGCCGGGGCCTGGTCGGCCAAGGTAGCGCCGGGTGCTGGGGCGCTAGGACTGAGTGGGTAGCGTCAGTCAGAACCGAGCGCTGGGACGCCGACGCTGGTCAGGGATTGCCAGCCGGGGTCGGGGCCGAGCGCTGGGGCCTGGTGGGGTAGCACCGGGTCTGGGGCCGAGTGCTGGGGAACTGAGGCCTGGTGGGGCAGCGCCGGAGCTAGGCCCGAGCGCTGGGGCGCTGGGGTCTGGTGGGGCAGTGCCGGGGCTGCGGCCGAGTGCTGGGGTACTAGGGCCTGGTGGGGCAGCGCCGGGGCTGGGGTCGAGTGCTGGGCCGAGTGCTGGGGCACTAGGGCCTGGTGGGGCAGCGCCGGGGCTGGAGCTGAGCACTGGGGTGCTGGGGCTGTTCGGGGAACGCCGGGGCTGGGGCCGAGCGCTGGGGCTTGGGGCAGTGCCGAGGCTGGGGCCGAGCGCTGGGGCGCTAGGGCCTGGGGCAGTGCCGAGCGCTGGGGCGCTAGGGCCTGGGACAGTGCCGATGCTGGGGCCGAGCACTGGGTGCTGGGCCTGTTCGGGGAACGCCGGGGCTGGGGCCGAGTGCCGGGGCGCTGGGGCTTGGGGCAGTGCCGAGGCTGGGGCCGAGCGCTGGGGCCTGGGGCAGTGCCGAGCGCTGGGGCGCTAGGGCCTGGGACAGTGCCGATGCTGGGGCCGAGCACTGAAGTGCTGGGGTCTGGTCGGGCAGTGCTGGGGCTGGGTATTGGGGTCGGGGCTGGGGCCAGGGCTGGTGCCAGGGCCGGGGCCAGGGCTGGTGCCGGGGCTAAGGCCGGGGCAGGGGCCGAGGCTGAGGCCGGGGCTGGTGCCGGGGCTGAGGCCGGGGCCCCGGGTGCAAGGGGTTTTAGAGAAGAACCCTGCAAACTTCTTAAGCCTCCTCGGCTTAACTTGCTCTCCTTCATCTGATTCTTCTTTTTCTTTCCTCTCTTCCTCCTCATCGCCTGTCTCGATTTCTCTTTCTCTTATCACCATCGTTTATTGATTAGGGCAGTCCCTTGAGATATGTCCCCTTCCTTGACACTTGACACATACAATTCCACTGGGACGTGGGTTAGAGCCTTGAAACTTATAAGTAGATGGTGCAAGTGTTACCGGAGGTGCCGAATCCCTAGGGTTAGGGTTTGGCCGTGAGCTGAGGGCTCGGGTCTGTTCAGGCTTCCAAGGAGCTTGGCTTGTACTCGAACCTTCTCTCCATGAGTCATGGGCGGGTCTTCTGGTGTAGCCGTCTCGACCTCGTCCTCTTCCAAGCTGGGTCAGGGCTCCGTGTATGTGGGCCAGGGTAACTCCAAGATCCTGAAGGGTGTTCTCTATTTTGGCTAACCTCTCGTCTGCCATGGTTAGTACTAGCAAACGGAAGCAATTTTCTATCCCCTCTTCTTAGAAACAAACTTACAATGAAAGGAAATAACGTGGCAAGGTGGCCTTGCTTTCTTTTCTTTTTCTTTTCTTATAACTCGAAACTAAAATTGAAATAGAAGGGAGATTTTCGAATCAATTTTCTAAGAAAGCAATAAAAGGATATGAATCCAGGAGAACCTGGAGACTGGGATAGATGTGGTCCTTGTGTTTGAACCATGCTCTGATACCAACTGATGTGAACCGCTGCAACCGTGGGCAGACGACCCTAACCACCGCAAGTTGAGACCGTGCAACGAGGTAGAAACCTTCGGGAACAGGGGCGGAATAGTACTTTGACCTGTCAACTATATAACAGCCGGGAACCAGAAGTGTCCAGTCGAAGACGCCACGCCAAGAGATGGATGCTCTTGATGATAAGTCGATCCTTCAGTATCGCAACATGCAGATACAACAAGGGTTTCAGAACAAAGTTCTATCAAAGGGGGTTTATTTCATAAAAGTTGTAAGTACAAAGTGAGGCCGGCAGCCTCTATTTATAGGGAGGGAACAAGCTCTCCTCCCTAAAGTCTAACTCCTAAATAATAATAAAATAAAGAGTCCTATTCCTAAATAGTCTCATAAATCCCCTAAATAATCCTACTAAAAAGGAATAAACATAAAATAATAGTTGTAGTCTTTAATGCAGAATAAAAGACCTAAAATTAGATCAAAAACCCTAATCCGGCCGTGTGTGGCGGTTTGGGCCGGTTGGGCGCGTGTAGAGGCCTGGTGGGCTTGGCTGGCCGGGCGGCGGCCTTGTGTCGGGTGGCGGTGGCGGGCCTGGTGCTTCGGGCTGATTCAGTGGCAAGGGCCTTGTCCAAAAGTCATGTTCTTCGTGGTTGGCTCCTTGGAATTCCTCGGATCGGACCGGTTGCCAATTTAGGGTTCGGAGCTTCTCTCTCCTTGGGCTTTCTTCCTTTCTGCTTGGGCCTTCTTCTTTAAGCTTCAGGTAGGCCTCCAAGTAGCTTCGGACGTAACCCTCCGAGGTTAGCCCAAGTGTCATGCTTTGGGGCCACGGACTCCACTTCTTCTCAGGGTTCGGCTCAGGGTCAATCTTTGACAACTCTCCTCTTCGGGCCAAGGGTTCTTGGGCTCTCTTCCTTCTGTATTCCAGGAATGCTTCTAGAGGGTCACTCATAGAATCGGCTTCTTCCTCAGGGCTCCTAGAGGTCAGGCTAGGGGCAGGCTGAAGCTTCTCTTCGGTGCTAGGGCTCACACCTTCGGCCAACAGCATGGCTTGGGACAGCATTCCATTCCTTGGAGTCTTTCTACCTGCAAGTGAAGGATTTAGTCGATATTTCTTGTCATACCTTGGTTTTAGGGCTCATGGACGGCCTTCCCTAGGATTCATTCGCTTCTTAAGAGGCCATAGGGTCTTGTCTCGGCCAGGTGACCCTGGTGGTGTGTAGGAGTATCGATTGGCTTCGGGGCAGCATTGTTGGATCATGTCACCAATCCTCATCATGCTCCTGGATAGACTCCATGGAGAGGGGCGCACGTCGGCTGGAGGAATGTCCTGGATCCTCTAGTAGTGCTCGAAGTAATGGTCCGGGAGGTGCGCTAGGAAACAGTGAATCCCTCGACGGTCTGGGTTGACTAGTGAAGGACCGGTGAGAACGGTTAGTGATAGGGGCCGGGGCACTAGCACCAACTCCGGTGCCTAGAGTGGCGGAGGTCGATCCTGGACC
Organism: Linum lewisii; assembly: GCA_034768395.1. Lineage (NCBI taxonomy): Eukaryota > Viridiplantae > Streptophyta > Magnoliopsida > Malpighiales > Linaceae > Linum > Linum lewisii. The sequence continues at coordinate 46,222,769 of CM068297.1, forward strand.
GCTAGGTGCTACTCTCGATCTCTTACCCTTGTTCCTAAAAGATATCAAAATTTGGAAACCACATTAGTCAAACCGACAACTTACACCACACTTGGTCGAAAAACTCAATTTCACAGAGAAACGAGGTAAACCGAGTGGGGATAAGCTCATTTAACATTCGATAACAAAAATTGATCCTAAAAACATGCATAGGAACTATCCGGTCAGAAAATTGACCTCATCCACTCAAAGTCAAACCGACATTTATAAAAATCAACACCCTAACATTTTTAGCAATTAAGCATGGCAATTCAAGTTCAATCATCATCAAATTAAGGCACATCACTCCCTAAGCATCCTAGATCATCTAAGTTCAAACAATTCATCACAATTCACGCCGAAACAGTAGGCATGCATATCGAGGTAGACCAAAAAGTCAACCGAAATGAAGTTCGACAAAATTCAACAATCAATATGTCAAAAGATTTGAAATTGAAAACCCAACAACTAACCTTGAAGACATGATAGCAGAAAACGAACAGAGAAGGAAATCAACCAAAACTAAAAAAACTTATTTCGGGCGTAACCGAAGCTCTAGAGCTCTGATTCGGACGATCTAGGTATGGGGAAGCTCGGAAAAGGCAGGGGAACAGAGAGGCGGCGGCGGTTTAAAAATGGCAGTGAGACGAATAGATTGTGGTGGCGATGGGGGAAAGTTTTGTTTCGTAGAAAACAAATTGAAAATGGGTTGGTACGGACGAAAGGATAAGGGGGAGGATTTTAAAAATTTTGACTGAAGTGTTCGGCGAAAACTACAGAAGTTCTCGCCGAAAATTCCTTTGAAAATGGTTTAAGTGAAACGACACAGCGGTTGCCGGATTGAAGAAGTTCTCACCGAAAACTTTTAAAGTTTTCGGTGAGATGTTTATCGAAAATCAGTAAAAAGCTCCTGGAAATTTGAAAACAAAAGTTCTTGCCGAGAACTTTGCAATTTTTTGGCGAAAATCTTACCTGACAGTTCAAAACAGATTTTTCAAAAATACCAGCAACGCACTTTGAAAAATCAAAACAAAATCAACAAAAATTGGAAAAATCCCAAATAAATTGGAATCAAACCGAGAACACACAACACATACGAGAAAATTAAGAAACCGTGAAAGACACTTTTGGCTCCCCCAAACCGACTCTAGACACAAAATTGACGCAAAAATTCAAAAACTGATTCCAGCTGTGGGTTGCCTCCCACGAAGCGCTCTTGCTTAATATTGAAAGAGAGAAAGAAGGTTTAGAAGAACCGTAATAAGTTGTATTAGGGCATTAAGCCGGAGAGAAGGATTAAATACACAACCCTACAGGACTCCTACCAAAAGTAGGAGTCATAAATAAGTAAACTTTCTCCTATAATAAAGTATCCTATTACTATTGAGATACTGCTATCAAGAACTACCTAAACAGGATACGTATTTCTACACTCCCCCTCGAGCTGGGTGGTGTAGATGTTGTACATCCCCAACTTGTGAATCAGTTCTTCGAAACTAGTTCTTGGTAAGGATTTGGTGAACACATCTGCAATTTACTTACTCGTAGGAACATATTCTAGCAACACCACTCCACTTGAAACCTTCTCGGAAATGAAATGTCTGTCCAACTCCACGTGCTTAGTCCGATCGTGGTGAACTGGGTTTTTTACTATGTTGATGGTAGATTTGCTGTCACAAAGAACCTGTATGGGATCTGAGGTACTCATCTCTAGTTCACTCAGAACCCGTTTCAGCCAAATACCTTCCTTGATTCCTGATGTTACTGCATGATATTCAGCTTCGGCACTGCTTAGGGAAACAACTTCTTGTTTCTTGCTTCTCCAAGTTACCTAGTTCCCCCAAACATAAGTGCAATAACCTGTAGTTGATCGTCTCTCAGTCAACTCGCTTGCCCAGCTTGAGTTAGTGTAGAGATTGATCCCACGTTGGTGTGTCTTTCTAAATAACAACCCCTTTCCTGGAGTAAACTTCAGATACTTCAGTATTCGGTAAACCATCTCCATATGTTCTTCGTTCGGACAGTGCATGTGTTGACTAACAATTCCCACTGAGTAAGATATATCCGGTCTAGTGTGAGCCAAGTAAATCAGTTTCCCAACCAAGCGTTGGTAGGTTCCTTTATCAACTAAGGCTATCCCTTATTCTCGACTAAGCCGTTTGTTAGGTTCCATGGGAGTTCCCATTGGTTTGCAGTCTAACATACCAGTTTCCTTCAGTAGGTCTAGGATATATTTGCGTTGGGATAGGAAGATTCCTTGTTTCGATCAAGCCACTTCCATTCCCAAAAAATACTTTAATTCTCCAAGATCCTTCAAATCAAACTCAGTACCAACAGTGCCTTTCAGCTGTAGAATTTCCTTGGTATCATCCCCTGTAATGATGATATCATCAACATACACGATCAAAACAGCAATTTTTCCATCCGTTGAATGTTTTACGAACAAGGTATGATCCGATTGACATTGGTAGTAACCTGCTGATTTTACAGCCTTTGTAAATCGATCAAACCAGGCCCTTGGCGACTGTTTGAGACCATACAGTGCCTTTTCAGTTTGCATACTTTTCCATTTGAATTTATTCCTGGAGATGGTTCAGATACACTTCTTCTGACAATTCTCCATTCAAAAAAGCATTCCTGACGTCAAACTGATGCAGATTCCAATCCAGATTTGCTGTCAGACTTAGTAGAACACGAATTGTGTTTAACTTTGCAACAGGAGCGAAGGTTTCTACATAATCTATACCATATGTCTGCGTGAACCCCCGGGCAACTAATCTTGCCTTGAACCGTTCTACAGAACAATCAGACCTATGTTTGACAGTGAAAATCCACTTGCAGTCCACAGTTTGCTTGTTGATGACACTCGATTTGACGTGATTATCAGCCTCATTTAAGCAACATTTCTTTGCTTAAGACATTGTTTTTAGGGTCGAATAACGAATATTCAATTGATTGCCCTATCTCGTGCCATTTGTGTTACCTTGGCCCGTTTCGGGTCTATTTGATGGTTTTCTAGTGTTTTCATGTTAGCACAGGTTTTTGCCATCAAATAAAGTAGCCATGGACGTGTCTAAGGCGTTGGAACCTCGAGGAATCAAACTGGAATCGATCCAAGGAGCCAATCAAGTCAAACCGAAAATCTGCCATTCACACTTACAGTTTCGGCGAAACCAGGCCTCCAATTTCGGCGAAACCAGCAGTTCAAATCAACTGATGCCAACAGAAGGATGGTTTTGGTGAAATAAATCAACTGCTGGGACCGAAGACATTGAACAGCCGGCGGAGCCATGAACTCAAAGCCAGTTTCGCCGAAACTATCCCTATGGTTTCGGCGAAAACATCAGCTCAGCCCGGCCCAACTAGGGTTAAGTATTTATACTTAATCCGGCGGCCCGAAGAGAGGAAGGAGAGAAAGAATTCATAATTAATCATAATACAACTTTTCAAGAATTCTCTGAAGTTCGGGAGCGAGGAGTTGGAGTTCGAAGAGCCGGATAGAGATCGTGATGCCATCCCTTCCACCTCGGAGAACCGGAGCTAGGAGTGCAACTCACCGAAGATCGGAGTCTGTCAGAGTCGTCTGAATTAGGTTTTTCAGATTCTTTTCTATTCTTCCTCTGAATGATGAACTCTTTCTTTGTCTTTGTGTCTTTTGTAATGATCATGAGTAGCTAAACCCTTTAGAGCTTAGACTAGATGAACCCTAAGTGACCAGGGCTTTAAAGCGGTCACGGATCGGCGGTGATTAGATTCGAAATTCAATCAGTTCTTTTTCATGTTTGATTCGTTCTTCATTGTGCATGTTTCTTGTCTGGATTGATCACCTAGATTGGATTCTTGTTAAGCTAAGGATAGAAGCGAACGCTCGCCTTACTTTAGAAACTCGAATTAAACAATTAACCTTATAATTGGAGTGTGCCTTTCGTAGGAACCAGTTAGGGTTAATTCACTGCAAGAGTAACTCATTAATCACTAGTAATTACACCAATTAATTAAGTCGTTGCGAGAGGCGACCGTACCAGGGCGGCTAGTTAATCTTGGTAGTTAGAACGGATAGAGCGAACGTTCGCCGGTCTTAAACCTATGGGTAAGGAGTTATGGTGGTGTCTTAGTAATTGATTGAATAAGAATCGAAATCCGTTGATCTGTTGATTGCCAAAGCTCTAGGGAACGAAGGGGGATTCAAAGTCTAAGTTCGTCTGTCATTCTTGTTTCCAAACCCTAATTTCTCAATCTGCTTTAGTTTAATCTTCTTAATTTTTCTGCATTTCTTAGAAGTAGAAGTCGTGGAACTCACACCACGCACTGAGTGTTTTTTTTTCTTTGAATAATTTGTTAGTTCTGAAGTAGCCAATCATTCGAAGGCCCGTGGAATACGATCTGCTATACGCTTTTTCTTAGCATTAGTAGTTTTTATTTGGCTGAATCCCGACCAACGACCGGAGGTTTCACCAAATTGGCGCCGTTGTCGGGGACTTCTTTTGATTGTTGAAAGAAGATCTGCCAATTTATTCTTCTATTTTCCATCTTTCATTTTTCCATCCACTTCGATTTTACACTGGTTTTGTTTGTCTTTGTTATCTGTAGGTTTACAGGTGTATGCCTCACCGTCCTTGGACTCGCTCTCAGACCGAACAGGCTAAGATTGCAGGGAATCCATGCAGTTCCGCTAACCTCTACGATCACAGATTCTGAAGGAAGGCAGATCCAATCCATTCATCACTCCGATCAAGATCGAGGAACCGAAGGAGAGTTCCCCATCTCCGTCTTCACCGCACTCTTCATCCGCTTCATACACCGAGTCACTTTCACCTCCTCCATCTCCCACCATGTCCGATAGATTACCACCAAACGGCGATCAACCGCCGCCACCGCCACCTGCACAGAAGAGTCTAGCAGACTATAACAAGCCGAGCGCGACTAGCGTTCCATCTGCCATTGCCATTCCGCGCATTGAAGGAGATCCTGACTATGAGATCAAGATTCCATTCTTGACCATGATCTCTAGGGATTTACAGTTTGAAGGCAGGTCCCTAGACAATCCGTGCACTCATCTTGCAGACTTCCTTGATCTCTGCAGTACTTTTAAAAACGGAAACCTCGACAAAAACACTCTTTGTCTGAGAGCTTTCTCGTTCTCTTTGAAAGGCGCTGCTAAGAGGTGGCTTACTGGCAAACCACCTGGCTACTACACTAACTGGGATACTCTGGCTCAGGACTTTGTTGAAGAATACTTCCTTCCGGCCAGAACAACCGCCATCAAGGACAGCATCGCCAGATTCTCCCAGAAAGAAGGAGAAACTTTATATGATACTTGGAATCGATTCCAAGAACTTCTCTACACCTGCCCTCATCATGGATTCGAGCAGAGGCAGTTAGCTGAAATCTTCTCTCGAGGACTTCGAGAAGAATCTGCCAAGTGGGTCAATTCTCTAGCTGAAGGGGATTGCACTACACTCACTCCTGAAGCTGCTCTTCTGCACTTCGCAAACTGTGCCTCCAAGTCAAGGAACTGGGAGCGACAATATGAAGGATCAAGGAGCAAGCTAGATTTCGAAGCAGCTATCAAGGCAGAGGTAGAGAAGCATTTGAAGAAGTCTACCACACCAATCAAGCCACCAGCAGCTTCTGTCTATGTTGCCGATTGCGAGTGGTGTGGAGCTTGCGCACATAACGGAGTCCGTTGTCAGAATTTTGGTAAGGCAGAAGTCTGGTCTGCCGAAGAGGTAAATTTCATCGAACAAGGCTTCGTTAATAATCAGAATGGTTATGCTGGTTATCGTAACTTCAGACAGCAAGGGAACTATCAAGACAGACCTCCCTATAATGTTGGCGCCAATCATAACCAGAACCAGAATAACTGCCCGGCTGGTCAAGCTCAGGATCAGAAGCCTAACCATCCGCCGGCAGGTGTCTACCAACCGCCGCATCGCAATCCAGGTAATTATGGAACTGCTCCTGGCAATCGCCAGAATCAATATCTTAACAATACCTATCCAGGACAGCAGCATCAAAGAGATAATAATGTCAGTGACCTGGATAAGAAGCTCAGCCAGATCATCACAAGACTCGATGATCATGACAGTCAGTTCAAGGCTCAAGCTCTTCTCAATCAAGAACAAATAGCATCTGGACAACGGATTGAGCAAGTCGTGAACAACATCTCGAGCATGCTAGCATCTGGTCGACCATTTGGCCAGCTTCCAAGCTAGACAGAGCAAAACTCGAGAAAAGAACAGGCTAAAATGGTAACTGCTCGAAAACTTCTGAACTTAATTGCTGATGCTTTTTCTATTTTACGCAGGATCGCTGAAACTCTGGAAGAAGAGGAAGAAGAGGAAGAGAAACCAGCGCCTAAGGATGATCCTCCTCTTGCACCATACGTCGTGAAGCCTCCTTTTCCTAGAGCACTGCTGCCAAACGCAAGGATCAAGACTGGCATGAAGGGGAACAAGGAAGGATACCCTGACATTCGTATTAAGAAACCTGTCTCTCCATATCCAGCTAAGTTATCTGATCCTGGTTCTTTTACTTTGCCTTTGGTCATCAATGATGTTGAAATTGAACGTTGCTTAGTTGATCTAGGAGCATCTGTTAATGTCATGCCTGTGAGTCTATATGAAAAGTTAAACCTAGGGGAACTTGAACCGCCCAGTATGCAACTCGTCTTTGCTGATATATCGCTTAAAACCCCTAAGGGAGAGATTAAAGACGTTGTCACCAAATGTGGTCCGTTCATGTTCTTAGATGATTATGTGATTATGGATACTAGTACAGATGACGCTACTATTCTCATAGGTCGACCTTTCATGGCTACTACTGGAATGAATATTAAGGTTCCTAATGGTTCTTTGACTTTAAGAGTTGGTAAAGAAACGAAAATGTTCCGTCTTAAAGACGGCATGAAATATGACTCTAGGAATGAAGAATCTCACTGCTTAGCTGTTGAAACTGTGGAGTTGACTCCGGTCAACTCCGTTACTAATGCATCTTCCAGTGTCTCTAGATCAGTTGTTGCTATAGGTATTAAACAGGTCAATACGAAAAATCCAGAAATTTCGGTTTAGAAGCCGCTTAAGAAGAAGAAGAAGGAACTGCAAGCCTCTTCTAAATCACCGAGCAGACCTCGAGGAAAGAACAAGAAGACAAAGACCCAAATGGTCTGGAGACCAAAAGCTCCACCGTCTTCCACCGAGCCAGCTGCACCACCAATTCGTTCCGAGAAACCGGCGCCGGGACAAGTATGGAGGGAGAAGCCGAAAGCATCTCCTAAGGAAGTACTAACGATCACCGATCATGGTGATAACAAGCCGAAGAAGAAAGAAAAAGAGAAACCGACAGTCCTCATTCCTTCCATCGTCACACTAAAGAAGGATGACCTCTCTAGAGAGCTGTTCGGACCATTCAAGTTCGTTGATCATCTTCCCGACGGACGTACCAAACTACTACATGCAAACAGGAAGAGATTCACGCTTACCGGAGAAGTCCCGAAGCTGTACTTCATGAACTCCGACGCGAGCGTGAAGGAGAATCTAAGTTGGGATGTCTCCTAATACCGTCCAGGTATCGTCCAGCTCAAGGACGTTAATAAAAGAGCGCTTCGTGGGAGGCAACCCACGGCTGGAGTCAGTTTTGTTTTGTTTCAACCTTGGTATTTTAGAGTCGGTTTGGGAGAGCCAAAAGTGTCAGTTTTTTTGATTTATTATTTTTCGTGTAGAGTCTACGTGTCATAGAGTCAGTTGCAAGTTGATTGAGGTCGTTCCGATTTTTCTGGATTTAACTGTGATTTTCTGAAGTTGGTCGGATTTGCGAAAATATTTTAAACCCGAACAGTTCAAAATTTTCGGCGAAACCACCCTTGTTTTCGGCGAAACCGATTTTCAAATTTTGAACCTGTTTCTCCTGTTCCTCATTTTTGGTTCGAAAAATTTCTGTTTTCGGCGAAACCATTTCAACTAAGATTTCGGCGAAACCGAGCTTCCATTTTCGGCGAAACCGCCTTTTCAAATCGGTCAATCCATGTTAACTTGTAGTTTCGGCGAAACCACCCCCCTACTTTCACCGAAACTGATTTGAAAAATAACTTAATTATTCCCTTTAAAATCCGGACCTCTCTCTTCTTTATCTCATTTTCGCACAGCCTACCCGAAACCCCCCTCTCCTTTTGAAATCGCCGACCACCCTCCACTTTAAAACCCGCCGCCGCCGCCGACCGCCGCCGCACCTCTCCCCTCCTCATTCCGATCCCACCAAGCCCTAGAACGTTCGAATCGGAGCTTTGCAGCTCTAGTTCTCCGAAACCCTAGTTTTCAAGTTTTTCACCGATTCCTCTCACCTCGTTCATTTTTAGCAATCATGACTTCAAGGTAAGTTGTATAAATTTTCAATACGAATCTTTTGACATATAGATTGCTGAATTTCGTTGAGGTTGACTTTCGGTTGACTTTTTGGTTTGCCTCGTTTTGCGTGCCGACTGTTTCGTGTGAACTAGGATTGACTGAACTTATAGAACTGTTCTAGGATGCTTAGGGAGTTTCGTGCTTAATCTCCATATCATTTGGTCATATGTTGCTATGCATACGATTAATTTCTTGTTATGTTGACTTTTGTGAGAAATGTCGGTTTAACTTTGAACTGTGTTGATCATTTGGCTGCCCCAAGTGTTCATTCTTGTTCATATTATCGTGCTGCCATTTGAAATAATATTTTACCGTCATTCTCCGAGTTGTGACAGTCTCGCCATGATTAGGGTCCAATATGCTTAAAGGTTGACTTTCTAAATGTCGGTTTGACTTTTTGAACTCTGATTGTAATTATCCGATTCTGGCTGTTCCAAAGTATGTATTTTACTGTCTATGATTACCGGTTACTCCGCTTTCCTTACCCCACTTAGTTTCCCTCGTTTCTTTGTGAAATTGAGTTTTTCTACTAAGTCTGGGGTAAGGTTTTGGTCGACTAATTTGGTTTCATTCTGGTTTAGGAACACCTTTGAGCGCAGGACTAAGGCACGACTCGATGGCGCCTCGAGCTCAGGAGCTGCCGCTCCCGTCACACCCGCCATTCTGGGTCCTCCACCTGCACTCCCTCGCCATGCTGGATACCATCCCACCATCGCCCGTCTACCGGACTTCTACTTTGAGAGCTTCCAGAAGATCGAGCACATCCGTGGAGCTGACGTGCGTCCTTTATCCATGGAGTCACTCCAGGAGCATGACGAGGATTCCTACCAGAACGTGCATGACGCCCTAGCACCGGCCGGTCTCCTAGAGCTGACCACCATAGCCGCCGAGTTCCCAGACATTGCTCTCCAGGAGTTCTGGGCGACATTTGACTTGGACGAGCATAAGAGGAGACGGGGCCAGAAGGTGATCACCTTCTTTCTTGGTGGGGTGTACAGGCAGCTCACCTACGATGAGTTTGCCGCTCATCTGGGCATCCCCTACGAGCACTATCACTATCACCACCTCGGCTGGGGCGATGATGATGACGACGAGGAGTTGCATGCCCTCTGGAGCCACATGACAGGTGTGCCTGGCGATCGCCTCGGGAAGAGCAACTCAGTTAAGTCTCTCTCTCACCTGCTCTATAAGTTTATTCATATGGTTTGGCGGAGGTCACTTTTATATGTCAGAGACAAGGATCGCCACCATATCCTTAAGGAGGAGCTCGTGCTTCACCGAGCCATCCGAGAGAGCTACCCTCTCCACCCCGGATGGGTGCTAGCTCACATATTCAGCCAGCGGACCAAGAGGAGGAAGCTACCACGCAAACTCTTGGGAGGCAACTTCATAGGTCAGCTCATCCTCTCCTTCGGCATCAGCCATGAATATGGCCCTAACATTCCACGACACCCAATTATGACCGTTGGAGGAGACTTGGCGGTCGAGTACGACTTAGAACTCGACCTCAGTCCCCATGTAGCAGCAGATCCTCCACTCCAACCTGCGGTCGAGTCGGAGGATGAAGATGATGCTGAGGAGCAGCCGCCGCAGCCGCCGCCTGAGTTTCAAGATTATATACCCTCGCCACACCATTAGGCAGGGTACATCCACCAGTCACCGCCGCGCATTCCAGATCCATTTCCGGCGCATACTCACCAGCCGCGACATCACCCCGCGGATGTGGGAGAGTTATACGAGAGACTGCAGGAGTGGCGCATCACCGACAACGCCGCTCAAGAGGCGCGATGGACTATTATGCAGCAACATATGCGTCGAGCCGACCGGCGATATGTGGCACAGATGGCGTGGCAACGCCAGTTCGGCGAATTTCTCCACTTTCCACCTCCCGGCTCACCGGACCAGCAGTGATCGGGTTGTATTCATTTTCTGGTGTCTTATTTTTATTTATTATTTTCGGATTTCGGTCCAACATTTTTCTGTGTGGATCCGGGACACTTGTCTTGGTTTCCTTTTTATGTTTTATTTGTTTTTGTTTTGTAGGCAGTTGGAAGATTCCCTTTGCTTCAGGTTCTGTTACACTTCCCTCCGCTCTGAGGACCCGTGCTCATCCCCTACACCAATCATCTCGGTCCAGGTTCTTCTACTTCACTCTGAACTCTAGAATTAGTCCTGTGAGGACACAGTCTGATTTAAGTGTGGGGTAGGATGCTAGAGAACCTTGCATGAACTTGATTGCCCTTGATTGTGTTTTGTGTGCCTCGTGATTCCATTCCAGTCTCTCTAGCATTAGAATGGCTCAGTTCTTGATTTTTGATGTTAAGTTGTTGTTCAAACCTTCATAATGATTCTTAGACTGCTTAACCTAGAACTTGAGAACCAACTTGTATGCTTTGATGCTAAATTGCCTGGTCAGAACAGAATTTTTAAAATCACACTTGTAGTTTGTAGCCTTGATTGCATGAAAATGACCGAATCCGACTAGCAAACCAACTGTGAGCTTTTGATCCATTGCACGTAACTTGCAATTTTAATTCTTTCTTAGTGGTTTTCTGTTTACTTGAATGAGTTAGAATTTGCATGAGACCTACTCGAGACCACACGATAACACGAGTTCTAGAAGGATAGGGGCACCTAGATTCAGCTACTAAGCCAGATAGCCTACCAAACGATAAATCCACTAGGTTTAGACCCTTGAGCTTGGCCTGTTCTTTCGGTTCGATAATACATTACAGCCATTTCCCATTTCTTTCATTCCCCGTTGATCCCCTGTGGTTGTAGTTCTAGATTGACCTACCGGAAGTCGGTTTGTGGTAACCTGCCTATAGCCATTAAACAGGTGGTCTTAGCTAATATGTCGAGACGTGTAAACCCCTCTAGCAACTAAAAGAAAAATCGGCACAAAAGAAAAAAAAAGTTCAAAGTAAGTAAAGAGGGAAAAAGAGAAAAATTTTGAAAAAAAAAAGAAGACAGAAGAAAATCAGAAAAAGTTCAAAGTGTAGTTCAAATAAAACGTTCTTCTCCCTATAAATGGAAGAACGAAGTAGAAAGAAAAGTTGAAAAGAAAAGAAAAAAAATATGTATGCAAAAGGAAAAGAATAAGTGCTAGGTTGCTTGAGGGTGTCATAGGACGAGCGTTCATCATTCCACTAGTGTTTGGTTAGACGGTAGGAAGCCATAGATTAGATTCGAGGGAAGTTAGTAGAAAGCTACACCGCACCAAGCCATCATCATTCATTCCCATCATCCATCTCATTATAAACCCGAGTAGTGTAGATTTCATTACGGTTCTAGCAGGGAAGTCCTTCTTGACTAGATACTCGTGTTGTCACAGTGGTCGAGATGTGGTCGGAATGTAAACCTATGACAGAATTCCGTAACAGAGAATGATCGAGAGCAGAAACACGTCCTTAAACACAGAGAGTGAGAGTCCCCATTGTACTAAATATATCCTGTGTGAGGAATCTGGTCAGTCAGGTCAAATTCGTGCATGATTGATTGCTAATTACTTGTCGTGTGCAGTTTATTAGTGAGACCAGGTAGTTTGGCTGATCAGTATGCATGTTAGGTTTCTTGTTGTAGGATCGATCTGTCTAATAATTCATTGTGCTTGATTGAGCTCCAATTTAATCGATCTTATCATTTATGAACATGAGCGTTTCTATTCAGTTTGCTTGAGGACAAGCAAAAGCTTAAGTGTGGGGTATTTGATGACACTCGATTTGACGTGATTATCAGCCTCATTTAAGCAACATTTCTTTGCTTAAGACATTGTTTTTAGGGTCGAATAACGAATATTCAATCGATTGCCCTATCTCGTGCCATTTGTGTTACCTTGGCCCATTTCAGGTCTATTTGATGGTTTTCTAGTGTTTTCATGTTAGAACAGGTTTTGGCCATCAAATAAAGTAGCCATGGACGTGTCTAAGGCGTTGGAACCTCGAGGAATCAAACTAGAATCGATCCAAGGAGCCAATCAAGTCAAACCGAAAATCTGCCATTCACACTTATAGTTTCGGCGAAACCAGGCCTCCAATTTTGGCGAAACCAGCAGTTCAAATCAACTGATGCCAACAGAAGGATGGTTTCGGCGAAATAAATCAACTGCTCGGACCGAAGACATTGAAAAGCCGGCGGAGCCCTGAACTCAAAGCCAGTTTCGCCGAAACTATCCCTATGGTTTCGGCGAAAACATCAGCTCCGACCCAACTAGGGTTAAGTATTTATACTTAATCCGGCGGCCCGAAGAGAGGAAGGAGAGAAAAAATTCATAATTAATCATAATACAACTTTTCGAGAATTCTCTGAAGTTCGGGAGCGAGGAGTTGGAGTTCGAAGAGCCGGATAGAGATCGTGACGCCATCCCTTCAACCTCAGAGAACCGGAGCTAGGAGTGCAACTCACCGAAGATCGGAGTCTGTCAGAGTCGTCTGAATTAGGTTTTTCAGATTCTTTTCTGTTCTTCCTCTGAATGATGAACTCTTTCTTTGTCTTTATGTCTTTTGTAATGATCATGAGTAGCTAAACCCTTTAGAGCTTAGACTAGATGAACCCTAAGTGACCCAGGGCTTTAAAGCGGTCACGAATCGGCGGTGATTAGATTCGAAATTCAACCAGTTCTTTTTCATGTTTGATTCGTTCTTCATTGTGCGTGTTTCTTGTCGGGATTGATCACCTAGATTGGATTCTTGTTAAGCTAAGGATAGAAGCAAACGCTCGCCTTACTTTAGAACATCGAATTAAACAATTAACCTTATAATTGGAGTGTGCCTTTCGTAGGAACCGGTTAGGGTTAATTCACTGCAAGAGTAACTCATTAATCACTAGTAATTACACCAACTAATTAAGTCGTTGCGAGAGGCGACCGTACCCGGGCGGCTAGTTAATCTTGGTAGTTAGAACGGATAGAGCGAACGTTCGCCGGTCTTAAACCTATGGGTAAGGAGTTATGGTGGTGTCTTAGTAATTGATTGAATAAGAATCGAAATCCGCTGATCTGTTGATTGCCAACGCTCTGGGGAACGAAGGGGGATTCAAAGTCTAAGTTCGTCTTTCATTCTTGTTTCCAAACCCTAATTCTCAATCTGCTTTAGTTTAATCTTTTTAATTTTTCTGCATTTCTTAGAAGTAGAAGTCCTGGAACTCACACCACACACTGAGTGTTTTTTTTCTTTGAATAATTTGTTAGTTCTGAAGTAGCCAATCATTCGAAGGCCCGTGGAATACGATCTGCTATACGCTTTTTCTTAGCATTAGTAGTTTTTATTTGGCTGAATCCTGACCAACGACCGGAGGTTTCACCACTTGTCTTGAGGAAGATCGACCATATCCCAAGTTTGATTTTTCTGCAATGCTCGAAGTTCTTCTTCGACAGCTTGTTTCCACTTAGGACATAGGAGCACTTCGTTTATGTTTCTTGGTATATTAACATTATCAAGGCCGGCTATGAAAGTCCTGTACTTTGCACTCAAACCTTCATAGCTTATATGGTTTCTTATAGGATGACGAGTACAACTTCGCATCCCTTTTTGGATAGCAATAGGAACATCCAAGTCTGCATCAGTTTGAGGAGCTATCTCTTCAACAATCGTCTGAGGTTCCTCTAGCTGAATAACAGGTTTTGTTGGACGTTTGCCTCGTCTAGTATAAACTTGTAACTCTGGACGAGACTGCTCCCCCTGGACGTGATGCTCTTCAGTAGGCATCTGTTCTGGTGTAGTTGTCTCGTTGTTGAAAGTAGTAACTGAATTTTGAATTCTTCAGTTTCGATCGTCTCAGTTTCAATCGTGATCAAGTCCCACAATTGAGTTTCAGAAGTATTCCCCCCTTGAAACTCAGTGCTTTTAAAATAGGGCTGTGACTCAAAAAATGTAACGCCTCTCGTGTGATACATCTGACGAGTTACAGGAGAATAGCACTTATAGCCTCTCTGGTGGGTGGAGTAACCAACGAGCACACACTTGTGAGCTCGAGGATCCAATTTTGACCTTTGATTAGGGTTGACATGTACAAACACTGTACAACCAAAAATCTTAGGAGGCAGATTGGATGAGAGACTGACCATCTGTGGATACTGACTGATAAGTAATTTCCGAGGAGGCTGAAACTTCAGTACTCTACTCGGCATTCGGTTGATCAAATATGTAGTTGTCAGTACTACTTCTCCCCATAGATATTTTGGCACATGTCTAGCAAATATACATGCCCTGGCAACCTCTAACAAGTGTCAATTTTTCCTCTCTGCTATCCCATTCTGCTGAGGTGTCTCAACACATGAGCTTATATGAGCAACTCCTTTTTCCAGCAGAAAAGTGCTAAGGATGCTATTGAAGTAATCCTTGGCGTTGTCAGTTTTCAGGACTTGAATTTTGGTTTGGAATTGGGTCTCAACCATAGTGTAAAAGTGCTGGAATATAGACTTAGTTTCAGCTTTCTCCTTCATAAGATAAGTCCATGTGTGATGAGAATGATCGTCAATAAATGTCACAAACCATCTTGCGCCATTGACATTTTTAATCTTCATAGGACCCCAAATGTCACTATGAATGATTGAGAATGGATGAGTAGGACGATAACCAATACCAGGATAGATAGCTCGAGTATGTTTAGCTAATTGACACACCTCACATTGATAAAACTTCGCCCTTTTATTAATGAAAAGCTTAGGAAACAAATGTTCGAGATAAGCAAAACTAGGGTGGCCGAGCCTATAGTGCCATAACATAACTTCATCATTACTACTATCTAAACTGGAAACTTTATTAGCTGACTTCTGATCGTCCTTATGATTAATTCCTCCTCGTGTGTCATCCTGAAAGATGTAGAGACCGTCTGAAACTTTAGCAACCCCAATCATCTTCCCAGACCCTATCTCCTGTAAGTGACAACCAGTAGACAGAAATTTAGCTTCACAATTCAGATCTGAGGTTAACTGCCGAATGGAAAGGAGGTTGCAAGTTAATTGTGGCACGTAAAGGACTGGAGACAAGGTGATATTTTGGGATAGTCTAATCCAACCTATGCCAGTAACAGGGGCTAGACTTCCATCGGCCACACGTACCCCAGCCTTCCTGGGATACGGTTGAAGATCATTGATTAATTCACGACATCCAGTCATAGAGTCAGATGCACCGGAATCTAAAATCCAGGCATTTGAATTACAAGACTTAAGAGAGTAAGCCTGAAGAGAGTTACCTTGTGCAAAGTGTCCTGTGAAAAAATCAGCAGGACTGCTGTTAGAAGACTGTCCCGTTTGGAGAACTTCGGAGAACATCTTCTTGAGTGCATCAAGTTGACCCTTAGAAAACTAATTCTCGTCTCTTGTAACGGTATTGGTGGCAGCATTAGCCCTTGAATTCTGACCAAGACGTTCAACAAGACGTTCTGAACAAGGCTTCCAATCAGCTAGTTTTCCACCATTGAGAAACCAGCACTGGGCTTTTGTGTGCCACGGCTTCTTGCAGTGTTCACAATATATAGCTGGAGCAAAACCCTCTTTTTCCTTTTATTTTAGGTTGCTGCTGTTTTGTTTGTTGCTGAGTAAGGCAGTAGCTGAATTATTAGCTTTTAGAGCTGATCCTTCCGTCACAGGTTTGGACTCGAACAACATGACCTGACGACGATGTTCCTCTCGGCGGATTTCAGCAACTGCCTCTTCCAGGTCTGGGAAAGGCTTTGTGGCCATAACTCTCCCTTTAGCTGCATCCAGGTCATGGTTTAGACCTAACAGGAATTGAAGGGTTCGTTTTTTTCAACGAACTTCCTGAAGGTTTCGGCATCAGCAGCTGAGGACCATTCTTGAGCTTCGAATTGGTCCAATTGCATCCAGCTGCGACTAAGAGCATTGTAGTATTCATTCGTACTCATGTTTCCCTGTTTGAGATTATAGAGTTTGGTTTCAATCTCTAACAGGGCTGACGTATTATCAGTCGTTGAGTAAGTCTTCTTTGCATGATCCCAGATAGACTTGGCTGACGAGTGAAGGAGATAGTTCTCTCCAATTTTGGGCTGCATTGTGGAGATCAGCCATCCTCGAACAAGATTGTCTTCATTATTCCACTGCTCATATTTAGCTTTGGTTTTAGCAGGCTTCTCGGTTGTTCCATGGAGATAGCCGGCTTTACCTCGTCCTGTGATGAATATCAGAACTGACTGCGACCAGTGGAGATAATTAGAGCCATCAAGTTTGTAGATGACAGCTTGTTCGGGTACGAGTCTGAACTAGAGTTGATAGACATCATACCCTGATATTTAGAGTCAGATTCGGGAGGGGTGGTATCTGTCATGATGGCAGATTAGGGTTTTCAGAATTGGCGAAAGCAAGTATCGAGCAACAGCTCTGATACCATATTGAAAGAGAGAAAGAAGGTTTAGAAGAATCGTAATAAGTTGTATTAGGGCATTAAGCCGGAGAGAAGGATTAAATACACAACCCTACAGGACTCCTACCAAAAGTAGTAGTCCTAAATAAGTAAACTTTCTCCTATAATAAAGTATCCTATTACTATTGAGATACTGCTATCAAGAACTACCTAAACAGGATACGTATTTCCACACTTAACGTCCTTGAGCTGGATGATACCTGGATGGAGGTCAGGAGACATCCCAACTCAGGAATTCCCTTATGCTCATATCAGAGTTCATGAAATATAGCTTCGGGTACCTCCGGTAAGTATGAATTGCTTCCCGTTAGCGTGTGTTAGCTCGGTCCGTCCGTCGGGAAGGTGTCTGGTAACTTCAAAGGGCCCGAAGAGGTCTTTAATATCCTTGCTTTCATCCGGCGGGCTGGCGGATGATGGAGGAGTAATTGGCTTCCAAGCCACCTTAGCCTTCGCTTCACTCTCTTTCTTCTTTGGCTTTTGTGCCGGAGGTTCAGTTTTCAGCTCGATGACCTTTGTGGCAGCTGTCATAGCAATCTTGGGAGAAGCACTCGAAATTTAATTATTGACAGAGTTGGCCGTGGCCAACTCCATAGTAGTAACAGATAAACATTGCTCCTCATCTTTAACAGGGGCTTGCATACCGTCCTTGAGATGGAATGTCATAGTATCCTTGCCGACCCTTAATGTCAATGAACCATTTGGAACATTAATGTTAATGCCGGCTGTTGCCATAAACGGTCGGCCTAGGAGAAGAGTAGGATCTGTCCCTTGGGTATCCATATTAACAAAGTCGGCTAGAATAGTGAAAGGACCGCATCGAACAACCACATCGTCTATTAATCCCCTAGGTGCTTTAAGAGATTTGTCAGCAAACACTAATTGCATCTTACTAGGTTTTAATTCCCCTAGATTCAATTGTTCATACATGCAAGTGGGCATGACATTTATAGAAGCACCTAAATCAACCAAGCTACGATCAATTTTAATTTCGTTTATAATGCAAGGCAAGGTAAAAGGACCAGGATCGTGACACTTAGCTGGGGGGTATAGGTGGTGTCTGGCAATGAACGACGGAGCATTCCTCATCGAGGGAGACAGAAGACGCCTCTTCCTTCTTCTTGTTCTTCGCCAGATCCTTCATTACTTTCCCGACTTGTGGTATCATCTGGACAGCATCGGTAACTGGAATCTTGATTTCTACGTTCTTCAAGACTGAGAACCACTTCTTGTATTGAGTGTCGTGATCCTTAGATTTGTTCGCCAAAGCTTTAGGAAAAGGAATCCTCGACTGGTAGGGAGCAAGAGGTGGCGCAAGAAACTGGCTTTGTCGAAGAAGGCGTGGCAGTCACCTCCTCTTCTTCTTTTTCGTTCTCTTCCTCGATCTCTGGCATATCAATAGCGATGGCATCTGGAATCATGACCGGCTAGGGAGCTGAAGGACTAGCTAGCTACTTACCACTTCTAGTAGAGATGGCTTTAACATGATCATTCTTCAGGTTTGATTCTGTCTGGTTCTACGGTTGACCGAAGAGAGGGCTTCTAGCAAGGAGGTTGGCGATGCTGTTCAACGTGCTCCCACTCGGTGACCTTGCGCAGTCTGTTCTTGGTTCAACATGGCTTGATTCTTGAATTTCTCATCATGGTCGTCGAGCCTTGTCATAATTATGTCAAGCTTCTTGTCTATCTCGCTATCCCTAGTGTTCCCCGGCGCATATCTCTGAGGCTGTTGTCCTCCGTTGAATCCAGGAGGCCCTTGATAATTATTACTCAAGTACTGATTCTGGCTCGAGTTGACTCTGGAGTTGTAAGGGGGACGCTCTTGGAAACTCCCTTGTTGTTGTTGAGGTTGTCTGAACTGACGGTAGTCGGAGTAGCCTCTTTGATCATTGGTGAAGCCTTGACCAATAAAATTCACTTCCTCTATAGACCAAACATATGCTGTGCCGAAATTCTGACAACTTCCTCCATGATGAGCACATACCCCACACCATTCACAATCAACGACATAGACAGACGCCGACGGAGGGTTGGTGGGGGCGCCAACCTTCTTTATGTGTTTCTGTACTTCGGTCTTGATATGAACTTCAAGGCTTGGTCGGCTCTTAGCTACTTCAAACTGTCTCTCCCAATTCCTGGACTTAGATGCACAGTTTGCAAAGTGAAGAAGAGCAGCTTCTGGTGTGAGTGCAGTGCAGTCTCCTTCATTCCTCGGGCAAAGATCTCAGCTAGCTTTCTCTGCTCGAATCCATGATGAGGGCAGTCATAGAGGAGTTCTTGGAACTTGCTTCAAGCATCATACATGCTTACTCCTTCCGTCTGAACAAATCTGGCAATGATGTCCTTGTAAGCTTTTGTTATTGAAAGAGGAAAATATTCCTCTACAAAGTCTTGCGCTAGATTATCCTAGTTTGTGTAGTGACTGGGTGGCTTGCTGTTAAGCCACATCTTGGCGGCGCCTCGAAGTGAGAATGGGAAGGCTCATAAGCATAAGGTGTTCTCATCGAGATTTCCACTCTTAAAAGTCTCGCATATGGAGAGGAAGTCCGTCAAATGTGTGCATGAGTTATCATGCGGCTTCCCTTCGAACTGAACATCCCTAGATATCATTCCCAGGAAGGGGATCTTGATCTCATAGTCAGGATCGTCATCGTTGCGCGGCACAGCGATGCTAGACCGAACGCTAGTCGCGCTCGGTTTATTGTAATCCATCATGGTGCGTTGAGCAGCCATCAAGGAAGGAGTAGGTAGTGGAGAATCTGAAGTAGTGGATGAAGCGGACGAAGATGAGGAGTTCTCCTTCAACTCCTCAATCTTAATAGGGGTAGGAGGTTTAGGCGGAATGATTTTGACTTGCTTCAGAACTCACGGTTGCTTTGGCGAACCAGAACTACCCGGCTTGTCTGAGGTAAAAGTCTTGTGAGGTTTAGACGAGAACGAGTGAACGGGCGGTTCATAAACCTATAGAACAACCTACAAGCAACATAAGCAAACATAACCGGCGTAAAATCAAAGTGTGATGAAATATGAAAGATGGAAAGGTAGAAGAATAAAGTGCCAACTCTTCTTTCAAACACTTAGAAGAGTCCCAGGCAACGGTGCTAATTTGATGAACGTTGTAATGCGTGTTTATCAAATAACTACCTTACACAAAGTAAGATAGATCGTATTCCAAGGGGCTTCTTTTAATCATTTACTCAAATGAGTCGGCAAATTACTCAGGTTTAACACGTTGTGCGTGGTGTGAGTTCCATGACTTCTAATCTATGAAGCAGGAAAAATGAAGTGAAAATAGAAAGCTAATTGGAAGGTTGATTGACTTAGCAGGACGACAGACAAGCTTAGATTTCATATCCCCCTAAGATCACCAGAGCATTGGCAATCACAAGACCAGCGGTTTTCAATCCTGATTCATTCAGTTCTCAGACACCACCATAATTCATGACCCTTAGGTTTAAGACTGACGAAAGTTCGCTCTATCTGATCTAACTCCCAAGATTAATTATCGTCCGTACATTTGCTTCTGCAACGGAAAACTAACTAGCGCGATTACTAGTGATTAATCAGTTACTCTAGCAGTGGATTAACCCTAACTGGTTCCTACGAAAGGCACACTCCAATGAATATGTTAATTGTTGATTTGGTGTTTTAAAGTGAGGCTAACGTTCGCTACTATCCTCAGCTTAACAAGAATCTAGTCTAGGTGATCAAGCTAGAAAATAAACATAGACAACGAAGAACAAACCAAACATGCAAGAGAAACTGTCTGAATCTTAACTTAATTATCGCCGATCCGTGACCGCTTTAAAGCCCCGGGTCACTTAGGATTCATCTAATCTAAGCTCTATGAGTTTAGCTACTCATATTCAATCCAAAAGAAATAAAAACAATCAAGGAATACATCTCAGGTAGGAAGAATAAAGAAGAACTGTAAAACCTAATTTTTTATGAATCCGTGAAGCTTCAATCTCCTGGATCTTCAACTCCTAGCACCGAGCTCTCTGAGATGGAAGGATGGCGTCACGATCACTTTCCGGCTCTTCGAACTCTCTAAACTCTCTCTCGAACTCTGAAGTCTGGAAATTAATCCGTGGGGAAAGTATATTTGAATAATTGTCGTTCGTTTTCTTAAATAGGGTTTCTCCAGATGTGAACTAGAAAGAGGGGAGTTTTCGGCGAAAACTATAGAAGTTTTCGCCGAGAACTATACTTGAAATCCTCCTGTAAGTTCAGTGCAATTCTTCAGAATTACTCGACGAAAACTCTGGGACTTTTCACCGAAGACTTCTTCAAGTCTCCTCCTATTTCTTCACAACTTCTCGGCGAGAACTATGGTTCTTTTCGCCGAGTACTTAAGTTAAAATGGGGGCAGTGCTGATTTTGGTTGAATTCTAGGTCGATTCTGGGCAGCTACTTCGAGGATCCCTTGCTTCCCGAGCACGTCCATGGCTACATTATTGATGGCAAAAACCTATGCATTTACAAAGCACTAGAAAACACATCAAATAGACTCATAACGGGCCAAAGTAACCACAACGGTATGAATTAGAGCAATTGAGTGAAAACACCCTAAACTACCCCAAAAAACGTGTCTCAAGCAAGGAAATGTCGCTTAAATGAGGCTAATATAATTACATCAAATCGAGTGTCATCAATTGACTCGGTGATTCGTCATACGTAAAACAAGTAGTTGTAATCTAGGCAATTTTTGTAATAAAATTAGTCTTCTCATAATTTTCATTTAAACACAATTTCAATTTCAGTTTTCAATTTTTCAAAAACTTAACTGTGCCAACTAAATAGGTTTCCATTTTCAACTTTCACTTTGATTGCAATTTGTCCTTGTTTCAAAATTATCTCTGTTTTCGAATCAAACCAAAATTGATACTAAACGGACCCTAATATTTTTTGGTTAGTTAAATGATTGGTGGATAAATCTCCACCCCTCCCCCTCCCCTCCCATCCTGTTGCCTTTTTTAGTTTTTTTAGCTCTTAGGTTGGCTCACGGTCTACGATACCTCTTAGAGAGATATCATGAAAAAAAGCTAATTATTTGAGTCATTTATTAATTTTTCTCACAAGGGTTCCTACGATTCCCCAACTAAAAAATTATTTAGATTTGATAATAGATGGATTGGTCTTCCAATGATAAGAAATTTAGTTGAGATGGAATGGAATAGACCAACTGTGGGTTTGCCAATGTACAAAGTTACAAAAAAGCTTAAGAAAATAAGATATAAATTATTTGAATTATTGAGATAAGATATAAATTATTTGAATTATTGAGATTGTGAGTCACTAATTCTCAAAGAAGAATTAAAGAAATTGAACACAAAATAAGTATCGCAAACAAGCTAAATCTATTGATTGGGAACGGGTCTCTACTCTTGAAAATGATTTATCAATTAAAATTCATTAAGAAATATGTTATTGGAAATAGAGATATAGAAACCAATGTTTGAACCTAGGCAATAATAACACGTCTTTTTTTCATTAGTCTGTCGCACAACAAATGAAAAAGAATCTTATGCGTTCGTTGGAAGATAATTATAGGGTAACCCACACTTCCCAAAAGAAATAGGTTCAAATTGCTTCTGAATTTTATGAAGATTTTTTCTCTACTTCTTCCCCCTTCTAACCTTTCATCTATTATGAACACCTTACTAGAAAATAAGGAAGTTAATAGTAAAATGAATAACCAGCTTACCGATTGGACACCGGCTTGTCATCAAACATTTTTGGCTTCCTTGATGGTGTCAAGGACCAATCTCAACTATTGATTCATTTCTTTAGATCTAATGATTTAAATTAAAAGGATAAAAGAGTCATTTCACCATTTAATTTAATTTAATTTCTTTTTTAATTCAAGTGGAAACCACCGGCGATTGAATCTCCGGTGATCAAAACTCCGACGACCGAAGCTCTGACGACTTCTCTGGCGAATTTTCCAGACGATCAAAGCTCTAATTTCAAAAAAAATTTGGCCACTAGACCACCGTTGTCGGGCCTATTTTCTGGAATTTTTTTTCAGTGATGCTTCGTACTTGTTTTTAATATGTGTACACATTTTTGTACATGTGTACGTGCACACTTTTGTACATAAATTATGTACTCAGTTACAAAAATTTTTCGTACACGTGTTATACATGTGTACATGTTTTGTACACGTTTTATACACTCACACGTTTATGTACTTACATTTTTGTATACATGTACACTTATCTTGTACACATGTACACAATGTGTACTCGTGCACACACTCGTTTGTACACGTGTACACATATTTATATACGTGCACATACTCATTGTACACGTGTATACTCATTGTACACGTGTATACACATTTGTTATATAATAGTGTAAATTAAATAAGATAATTTAAATAGGGGGCATTGTCCCTTATATAGTGTTATTGTTGTAGTGTCATGTGCATATTTTTTGTACAAACCATGTGCATACTATTTAATAAGATAATTTTATTGTTATATAATATCAATAAGTGCTCAGTAGCATAGTGGTAGGAGTTTAATATTTAGCGAAATAGGTCATGATTTTGAATCATATCAACAACAAGTTTTTTAAAATATAAATTATTTTATTGAGGGCGACAAAGGAACGATGACGGCGGCAGAGGACCAGGGATGGTGGCGGAGGACTAGCGATGGCGGTGGAGGACCGGCGACGGCGGCAGAGGACCAGCGACGGTGGCAACGGAGGAGGTCAGCGATGGATGAAAGGCGACGGCAACGGTGGAGGAGGTCCGACAACGTCCGACGGAGGCAGCAATGTCTAGGGAAGGTGGCGGAGGTCCGGAGATGGAGGTGGAGGTCCGGTGATGTGATCCGCTGCAACCGTGGGCAGACGACCCTTAAACACCGCAAGTTGATGATCGTGCAACGAGGTAGAAACCGTCGGGAACCGGGATGGAGAGGACTTTGACCCGCTAGCTATAAAAAGCTAGGAACCAGAAGTATCAAGTCGATGACGCCACTTCAAAAGATGGATGCTTATGACGATAAGTCGATCCTTCAGTATCGCAACATGCAGATACAAGAAGGGTTTCAAGAACAAAGTTCTATCAAAGGGGGTTTTTTATTTCATAAAGGTTGATGTCTTACAAGGGTGGCCGGCGGCCTCCTTATATAGCTGAGGGAACAAGCTCTCCTCCCTAAACACTACTTCCTAAATAAGAATAAAATAAAGAAACCTACTCCTAAAAAGAATCCTAAACCCCTAAATAATCCTACTAAAAAGGAAAAACAATGAAATAGTCTTTAAAACTGAAAAATACAACTCCAATAGGACTAAAACTCTTAAAACCCTAATCTGGCTGTTTAGGGTTTCCTAGTCCGGGTGGGACTAGGACTCGGCGGTCCGCCGGTCTTGGGCCGGGCCTTGGCGTCGGGCTTCTTCTTAAATGGTGGTCCTTCGTTGGGCCTGATGCTCTAGGCTTGTCCAAGGGCTAGGGCCTTGCCAAAAGGCTCGGGCCACATGGTGGCTAGCCTCATAAAATACCCCCGATCGGCCCGGCTCTCGATCTAGGGCTCGGGGCTGGGTCTTGGTGGGGTCTTCTCCATTTCTGCTCGGGGCTTCCTCTCCTAGCTTTGGGCATTTCTTTAGGTAGCTCCATATGTGGCTCTCATGGACTAGGGTCGAGCCAGGAGTGGTGCCTTGGAACCAGGGGCTCCTATTCTTCTCAGGACTCGGCTCCGGGGCAGTCTGGGGTGGCCATCCCTTCTTGGCCATCCCTTCTGTACTCCAGGAATGCTTCCAGAGGGTCTTTGGAGTCTGCCTCATCTTCAGGGCCCTTGGGAATTAGGCCAGGATCTGACTGAGGCTTGTTCTCAGCCCTAGGGTTTCTACACTCGGCCAGCAGCATGGCCTGGAGTGGCATTCCTTCCTTCTGACCTTTCCTACCTGCAGGGGGAGGCCTTAGCCTATATTTCATCTCATACCTTGGTTTGAGAGCTTATAGGTGGCCTGCTCTT
Organism: Linum lewisii; assembly: GCA_034768395.1. NCBI lineage: Eukaryota > Viridiplantae > Streptophyta > Magnoliopsida > Malpighiales > Linaceae > Linum > Linum lewisii. The sequence continues at coordinate 46,247,555 of CM068297.1, forward strand.
GGCTCTACACGTTTCTTGTAAGGCCCTAGGGTTCTGCCTCAGATAGGTGACCCTGGTGGGGTGTAGGAGTACTTGTGGGTACTAGGGTAGCCAGGCTGGGTCATATCATCCGGCGATGGCGACAGAGGTCCGGCAACGTCCGACGGATGACCGGCGGCAACGAACAACTTTTTTAAAATGCCCAAATATGTCCTTCTTTGATAAGGAAGTCCAAGCCGCACTCTACGAATTGGGTGTCAAATGAGGAAATTAAAGATGCAATTTTCTCAACTGGTTGAGATAAAGCTTCAGGTCTTGATGGTTTCACTAGAGCTTTACTACAAGCCTATTGGGATGTTGTTGGTCGAGAAGTTACAGATGTGATTGCATTTGTCTTCAAATCTGGCATAATGTTAGGTTTAATAAACTAAACATGGGTCTCCTTGTTACCCAAGAAAGATCAGGTCAAAAGTATGAAAGACTTACGAACAATTGGTTTATGCACGATTTTGTATAAAACGAATACAAAAATTCTTGCATCTAGACTTGAAATTTTTTTACCAAGCATAATTAGTATAACACAAAACAGATTAGTCCAGGGTAGAGAAACCTCTGATAACACATGAAGTCATGCAGTCTTGCACTATCTGCGAATATGACTACATATCTTTCAAGCTTTATGGCGTTGAAAGTACATATGGAGAAAGCATATGATAGAGTCAAATGGTCCTTTCTTTACGCATTAATGAGAATACTGAAGTTCAGAGAGATGGATAGGTTGGATTTCAGACGGTATAATGAAACTAAAGTTGACAATCATTTTGAATAGACAACCATATGATTATTTCTCACCTTCAAGAGGTCTTAGACAAGGAAACCCCATTTTTCCTCTTACTTTTGCATTTTTTCTAAAGGGCTAGCACTTATTATTAATAAAGTTATTTTTATAAGAAGTTAGTCGACCTAAAGTTCAATAGTGTTAATCCTACTCTTCCTCACCTTATGTTTCTTGATAACACGTATCTTTTCATGGAAGTATCAGATGAGTATATCTCCAATCGCCTAGATATCTTTGAAACATGCCAACGTTTTAGTGGAAAAAAAATTAACCTATCCAAATCATTTGTTACCTCTAGTAAGGGCCTCCACACAACTTTAGATCCTGGTGGAGTAATATGTTTGGTATTGCAATTTCAAATAATCATGATATCTACTTTGAGCTTTCCCTGTTATAAAGATATATAAAAACAAAGTCTTTTAGATTTCTATAGGATATATTTTATAAAAGAATTAATTCTTGGAAATGGTTATCTCCGGCTGCTATGGATGTACTCATTTCATCAATTCTTAGTGCCTTGCTTATGTATGCAATGATTTTTTTCCTCATCCCAAAAGAAAATATCAACAAACTTAATCAAATCTTGAAAAAATTTTAGTGGGGTCAAGGGGATGAGAAGAAAAAATTGCACTGGGTCTCATGGGATAAAATGTGTCAACCTAAAGACATAAGAGGTTTAGGATTTAAAGATTTTGTGACTATTTATCATGCTTTGCTGGCTAAACAGAAATGGAGAATTTTATAATGCAAAGACCCATTTTCGGTTGGTCATTAATGGTTGGAATTGTTGGAAATGGATCGAATCAAATTGGTGTCATGACCTATGAATTTCGGACATACTATTCTGTGCATACAAGTGACAACGGGAGTTGCACTATGTGCAACAGCTATTGCGACTTGATAGACAACATAAGTTGTATTCTGGCAAAGACCGTTGCTCTTTTCGGGGGCAATGAGTGTTGAACAAGCGGAACGACCGTTGTCACTTAAGTTGCAACGACCATTGTTCATAGGCCCATTGGGACTTGTAGGAAAAAACCTAAAATCAAGGGAAAACGCACAACAACCATTCTAATTCATTTTATTTTGATTTTAAAGCTTCTGAGGCGAATGGAAAATGTCGTTGACGAACCAAAGACCTTGGAATCTAAGGAAAGGCTTGAGAAATTAAAGAGAAAGGTTGGAAGTGATCTCTCGAGCGTATTTCGGTCTTTGATTCAAGGTAAGGGTCTTTACTAATGATGAGTTCCTCTCAATTGAGTGTAACCTGTAACACCCATCCCGAATCGACCCGGGTAAACCCATGGTCGAACCGATTATGAGCATTACTAGTGATAAATCAAACCGAATAACCAAAATAAAATCAAAAGAAAATAAGATCTATATAAAAAAAATATAATCATTAAAACAAAACACGGGATCCCCATTTAAATATATTTTAAACCACCAAACAGCCAAAACCTCATAAACGACATTTACAACAAAACACATTCAAAAAATCCCCAAACTGTCTACTGAAATGAAAATACACAAAATGACGTCCTCGGTCACCGAACTTTAGTCTTCTAGCTCAACTCCACTGCCACCAACTACTGCTCTAAGCTCGACAACTACTTCTAACTGTTGAAAAGAGAGACTAGGAGGGATTAGTTTCCTAATGAAAATGAGTGAACCCACTAGGCTTAACTATGTACCGAATTATCTAAGGAACATCACAGACTCCCACATTGGAAAACAACAATGGGACCCACACTTATATTCCATTTTAACATCCTAGTATAGTAGTTCTAAGTGATCAATCAATTCCCTCTACCTCTAATCTCGGTCATGCATTACCCCAAATCAACATCATCCACAGAATATCACATCCACAAACCATCATCACACTCTAGTAAGTACATTAAAGCCAGATAATTCATATCACACACATGCACACACACACACACACATTCACACAATCAAGTTCAGTTTCATATCTAAGTGATTTAATTAGGCGCCATAAGGAGTTGTTTCCCAATTACCCAGCCGGCCAGACACACCCCTTCTCCAAGACGCATTATTTCTCTTGAAGGATATAGGGCCCAAATCATCATCATCATCACAGTTTCCCTTGGGAAAGCAACTTTCAATCCTAGACACCCATGCCTAGGTGATCTACCCCAGTAGACTGGACTCAATCGCATTATCACATTTCTTTGGGTGACGTTGGCTCCTTCTGGTTCTATCATTTTAATTCCTTTTACACAATTATAGCAATTACAACACATTCACAAGACAATTTCAATAACCAATTCCACTTCACAATACAACATCACAAATCCACATCACAAATCCACACTTATTACAGACGGACTACTAGCCTTACCGACCACCCCACCTATAATAGTAAAAACAAGGGGTGATCATGTCACAAGGTCTAGGGCCACCCTCATGTTCATCATTCATAGGACGACCCCGCATTGGCACGGTCATCCTCCTGCAACCAACATTCCACAATTCTAATAATCGCGATAAATATATATAATTTGCACTTACAGGAATTAAACTCTCAGCCACCTAGTCAACCAAGCACCCAACCAATTCAATCCACAAAATATCATGTCAGCAATCAATAACCAATACACATAATTAACCATTTTCAATTCTCCAATTGATGCATCCCTATTAATCACTAAGTCGGATTGTAATTCCTCACGTCTCTACCTATCAACTCTAATCCATCACCTTAGCCTAAATTTAATATTCTAAATGATGTCCTTGAATGTCTATCTCGTCGTCCTTATTCCAGTGGTTCTAACGATTCGTCAATTGGAGCTCTAATGAAGGAGTTACGCCCGAAACTTTGAATCCCAATGGAAGCTTCTAAACCAACTGCCAAACAAACCCTGAAGTCAAACTCCCAACAACACCCCAAAAAAGCAGAGATTATATAGAGGCCACTAAACTTTCCAGGAAGCACATATCGGTCACTGATCTTCTCAAGAAATCCGTTTTAGTCCTTCTCCTTCAATCTCTAGTCCGACAAGCGTCTCCCTGCCACCGCCGCCTCCACGCGATTTGGAACCTTTAATTAACCATCGCCACCGACGCCTCGCTACTCGCTTCTCCTTCTCATTTTCCATTCACCTTGGAGACCGCCGGCGGAATCCTTCTTTTTCCTCTCTCTCTCTCTCTCTCTCTCGGAACACCATTGATAACGGTGTAAACAGGGTATCAAATACTACCAAACAAAAATAAGGTAGATCGTATTCCACAAGTTTTGTTCCAATCGTTTACTCAAAGGAATTTCTAGATTATTTAGGTTTAAACAGGTTGTGCTTGGTGTGAGTTCCCCGACTTCTAAACTATAATGCGAATGAAATGGAATTGAATTAAAAGATAGATTGATTGAATAAGGTTGACTAACAAATTGACAGACAAAGCTTATACTTGAATCCCCCTAAGATTACCAGAACATTGGCGGTCACAAAACCGGCGACCTTCAATCCTAATTCATTCAGTTCTCAGACACCACCATAACTCCTTACCCTTAGGTCTAAGTTCCGCAAACGTTCGCTCTATTAGATCCAACTACAAAGATTAATTAACCATTCGTACGTTCAATTCTGCAATGGAAAACTAACTGGTGCAATTGATTAAGTTTAATGAGTTACTCTAGAAGCAGATTAACCCTAAATGGTTCCCATGAAAGGCACACTCCATTGAATAGGTTAATTGATTGATTCGATGTTCTAAAACAAGGCAGACATTCGCCAACTATCCTTATTTTAACAAGAATCTAATCTAGGTGATCAAGCTATAAAAGAAACACAACACGAAGAACAAATCAATCATGCAAGAGAAACTGTCTGAATTAAAATATAATTACCGCCCGATCCACAACCGTTTTAAAGCCCCGGGTCACCTAGGGGTCATCTAATCTAAGCTTAACAAGTTTAGCTAATCATGTTGAGAACAAAAGAATCAAAGACTACAAAGGAGTTCATCTTAACAAGGAAGAACAAAGAAGAACTGTAAAACCTAATTCTGATGACTCCGGCGAAGCTTCAATTTCTGGCAATCTTCACTCTTAGCTCCGAGCATTCCAAGGTGGAAAGACGGTGTCAGGGTCTCTCCGGGAACTCTAAGATACTCTCTAAACTCTATCTCTCAGCTCTGAAGTCTGGAATTTCGTATTATGAAAAGTATATCCATCGTCCCCTTTGGGTTGAACTGTTGCTGCTTATATAGGGGTTTTCCAATTCTCAGCCAGAAAAGAGGGGTATTCTCGACAAGAACTTGGAAGTTCTCACCGAGATCTTATGTGTAAAGTAATTCTGAATCTCGACGAGAGTTTTGACTAATTCCTTCATAAGTTCTCGGCGAGAACATCCTTGTAAACTGAATTTGATTCTCGATGAGAGTTTTGACCAGATTATTGAATGGATTCTTGTAACATCCCCGCCCAACCGAACGGGTTAGAACTCAAGTCTGGGTGACTAGAGTGCCGGAAACGGTACTTAAGAGGGTCTCTTGAGGTTTGGGACGTTTGGGTGTGTGCCGGGTTGAAGTTGCAAAAGAGGGGAACTGTGTACAGTACCAAAAGTGCTCATTTCGGGCCCTAATGTGCGCAGGCGCACATTTAGAAGTGTCAGGCGCACTTTTCAATTAATTCAGCAAACTTTCGGCAGAATATTCAAAATGTGCGCCTTTTAGGGGTCAATGTGCGCCGGCGCACATTTTGACAAGTCAGGCGCACATTTTGTGCATAAAAGGACGGAAATTGCACAGTAATCCGTATTTTCGTTTCCCTTTCTCTCTCCCCGAAAACCATTGACGAACTTGGAGCGAGCAACCTTCGAAGGGTGATTCCGGGAGCTGTAGAGGTCGGAATTGGGATCCGTTTGTTGCTATGGATTCGTAGCGACGAGGAGAAGAGATCGCTAACCTCTATTTTGGGTTTCTGGGTGTAGGTCGTGAGCAGTAAGGAAGGGTAGAGCTACGAGTTTGGTGGTTGGAAATCGAGTTTCTGGGGAACTAGAAGACGATTAGAGCCTCGTCTTCTATTCCAGGTGAGGGCCTAGCGTTGTGTAGGTAGATTGGACAGCGTGAGGAGTCTCAATTGGACTTAGAACAAAACCTAGGTCATGCATGAAAATGATGAGCGTAAAAGGGGATAAACTGTTCTGTGAATGTACTTGATTGCTATTGATGATTGCCGTGATTGATTGTTGTTGTTGATTGCTATGATTTGGGGTTGGTTGTGAACTGAAGCGAATTAAGTAATGGATTGACATAGAAATGAGAACTAGGAAGGTTGGGAAGTGAGTGCGGGTGCTATGATATTATGAATTGTTGGTTGTGGATGCAGGAGAGTTGCCCTGCCAATGTGGGGTCGCTCTGAAGGAGAGGAACAGGTGGGTGACCCCTAGACTCATGACATGGCCTCCCCTGTACTTGCAGGTGGGGGTGGCCGGTGAGCTAGCCGGTTACCCTTTGGTTGATTGTAAGTGTGTATGGTGGTCGTGGCTGGAGCGTGGAACCCAGGGATGTACTGGGAACTGTGTACTGTGATATGAACATGGATGATGTGAATTGTGCCTTGTGAGAATGAGCTGTGATGAGTTGGATTTGTGGTGTTGGTTTTTGAATGTCCAAGTAGAACCTGAAGGAGCCCACACTACCCCACCCGAAATACTATTGTGATCGAGTCCGATTCACTGGGGTGAATCCCATGACGGGAGGTCATGGTTGTTGATATCTCCGAAATGGAAGGATCCCAATGGGATGCGTCGTGATAGCTCCGTGGAGGAAGGATCCCTAAGGGGATGCGTCGTGTTATCTCCCTATGAGGGAAAGATCCTGCGGGATGTGTGTTGAGGAGGTGGCCGGCGGTGGTGGTGTGGATAACTCCTTGGCGCCTAATAACTCACCTAGATAATATGAATGTGTATGTCCTTGTGCTTGTGGTTGTGGCTGTGACTTGATTGATGGATGTGATGTGATGATGCTGTTGTGTTGTGGATTGATGTACTACTTCGGAGTGATTCTATCGTTATGAATTGTGCATGAGAACGAGAACTGACCAACGTGATCACCTAGACTGCTTTTAGGGATTTAAAATATGGAAAGGGGGGTTGGGTTGGTTCCATTGTTGAATGTCTTGTGCGGAGTTGGGACCGCTCCATAGAGTAGGACAACGTGTAGGTAGGCCCAGTGGGTTCACTCAATTTCAATAGGAAATTGATCCCTTTCTCCCTTTCAGGATCTCGTGGCTAGAGAGAGTGGTGTGGTGCCAGAGTTGAGGGTGGATTCCGAGAAGTGCTGGACTGAAGCTATGAGGTGAAGACTGGTGCCTACTTGGAGTTGACCTATTTTATATTTCAGTTGACATGAAACATTTTGGGGGTTTTACTGGGATTTGTGTATCTTTCTGGTTACGTTGGATTTTATGGGTTTTATGTTGGATTTGGAGTTGTAGGCAGCTTATGTTTTCATGGTTTATGGAGGCCTCTCACTTAACCTCTTATTTAAAGTTTGGATTTGAATGTTATCTCTGTCGTTTTTCACTGGGTAATACTCGGTTCCGGTTCAACCTCGGGTTTCACCGAGCTGATTCGGGTTGGGTGTTACAAATGGTATCAGAGCCTGGTTGTCGCTGCTGTACCGGTTGATTATTTTCTCTCTTTGGGGAGTAATTAACCTCGTTGGGAGGGAGGATGAGACACCGGTACGGGACCGACATTCCAAGGGTTTTTGTCAAACTGTTTTAAATGGGTGGGATGTTTGAAATCAAATGGTGAATTGAGTTGTTTGAAGTCTCTTGAGCGGTCAACTGAAATGTTTAATGTCCTCCTGTAGTGAGAACCAGTCGATGGGAAGTCACTCCGTGGGTCACTCCGAGCATGGAGCAGTGGGGCGTCGGTTTCGGCCGTCGGATTTGAAGGGTTGGAACTTCAGTGAGTTCGCCGGGGAGATGGCTGATCCGGCTGTGGCTGAGCGATGGATTAAGGAGTGCAACTTCAAGTTCTTGAGGGCTGGATTTGAGGATGAGATGAGGTTGCAAGCCATGACCTTCTTGCTGAAGGGCCATGCCTTGGAGTGGTGGGAGTCCTTGCCGGAGAGTCAGGTGTACCCGCCTGAGCTGGGGTTTGAGGAGTTCTTAGGGATGTTCCGTGACCAGTTTTGCCCGGATATTTGGAGGGAGGCAAAGACCAAGGAGTTTCATGAGCTGGTGCAGGGCGAGAAGTCGGTTCTGCAGTACTATATGGAGTTCACCAACCTCTCCCAATGGTACGATGAGCTTGTTAACCGAGAGCAAAAGTTGATCCGTCGGTTCAAGAAGGGTCTGAGGTGGGAGATTCAGGAGGGGGTCACATCTGGTGACATGGGGAGTTTGGTGGCGGTGAAAGGGGCTGCTTTGGAGAGGGAGTTATTAGAGTTGGGGAAGAAGGAGGAGAAGAAGAGGAAGGCGTCGGCTCAGCCTTCTCCTTCGGTTACTCATAGTCACCCGGCAAAGAGAGTTCAGTCTGTCTTCTCAGGCCAGCGGAGTGTGCAGTCTGCCCCGTCTCGTCGAGCTATGGTGTGTTTCACTTGTGGGCAGCCGGGTCATAAGAGTAACTTCTGCCCGAGGAGGAGTGCTGCACCAGCCCAGTCGGTGGGATCGGTGCAAGGGCCTAGGGCTCCATCTAGGAGCTATGGAGGCAGAGGTGGAGGCAGCATGGGGCGAGGGGTTGCGAGTGCTGGTCGAGGGACGGGAGCTAATGCCACACCTGTTGGAGCTGGAGGGGAGCAAGGGAGGCTTTACGCTCTCACTAAAGGTGCGGCGGAGAATGCGAACGACGTGGTGACCGGTATGATCTCCATCTTAGATCTTTCCGTTTACGCTTTGTTTGATTCGGGGTCAACCCATTCCTTTGTATCTGAGAAATGTTTGAGTAGTTTGGGTGTTGTAGCTAGTATTTTGGGTGTTAGTTGGGGCGTCAGAACTCCTCTGGGGACTTCTGTTCGGGTGGATAGAGTGTGTAGGGGTGTAGAGTGCTAGTGGGGGGTGTGGAGTTCTTGGCTGATTTGGTGGTGCTTCCTTTCAATGAATTCGACGTTATCCTCGGCATGGATTGGTTGGCTAGGCATGGGGCTTTGCTTGATTGTCAGAGGAAGGAGGTGTTGCTTCAGGTGGGAGGTGTTGGTCAAGTGGTGTTCAAGGGTGTTAGGAAGAGAGAATCCGCACCTATGGGAGTAATTTCAGCAATGCAAGCCTTCTCTCTGATCCAAGAAGGGTGTGAGGCTTTATTGGTGCAGGTATCAGTTGAGCAGAATGAGGAGTTGGAGAAGGTACCAGTAGCTCGGGAGTTTGCGGATGTGTTTGAGGAACTACCCGGAGCACCGATCGAGCGTGAGGTGGAGTTCAATATAGAGCTGGTTCCTGGAACTGCTCCAATCTCTATTCCACCTTATCGCATGGCACCGGCGGAGTTAAAGGAGTTGAAGGAGCAATTGCAGGAGCTCTTGGATAAGGGGTTCATCCGCCCAAGCGTGTCACCGTGGGGGGCACCGGTGTTGTTTGTGAAGAAGAAGGATGGGTCGATGCGGATGTGTATTGACTATAGGCGGTTGAACAAGGCGACGATCAAGAATCGTTACCCACTTCCAAGGATAGACGATCTCTTCGATCAATTGCAAGGGGCTGAAGTGTTCTCGAAGATAGACTTGAGGTCGGGTTATCACCAGTTGAAGGTGGAGAAAGGATCGGTGCCACTGACAGCCTTTAGGACCCGCTATGGACACTATGAGTTTCTGGTGATGCCGTTTGGTCTCACCAATGCTCCCGCCGCGTTCATGGCCCTCATGAACAAGGTTTTCCACGAATATTTGGATAAGTTCGTGATAGTGTTCATTGATGATATCCTCATTTATTCTAAGACCAGGAAGGAGCATGAGGAGCACTTGAGGATTGTTTTTCATAGGTTGAGGGAGCAGCAACTATTTGCCAAGTTCTCGAAGTGTGCCTTTTGGTTGGAAGAAGTATTGTTTCTTGGGCATGTGGTTTCCAAAAGAGGCGTGGAGGTTGACCCAAAGAAGATTGAAGCGGTGGTTAATTGGTCTCCACCTAAGGATGTGTCGCAACTGAGGAGCTTCTTGGGGTTAGCTGGTTACTACCGAAGGTTTGTAGAGGGGTTCTCTACCATAGCGTCTCCTTTACATAAGTTGTTGAGGAAGGAGTCGAGGTATGAGTGGAGCGAGGAATGTCAAAGAAGCTTTGAGGAGTTGAAGAAGAAGTTGACCTCAGCTCCGGTGTTGACTTTGCCAGTAGAGGGTGGAGAGTATGTGGTGTTTAGTGATGCGTCCTTGCAAGGGTTGGGCTGTGTGTTGATGCAGAATGGGAAGGTTGTCGCTTATGCCTCCCGACAGCTTAGGGTGCATGAGGTGAACTACCCAACCCATGATTTGGAGTTAGCTGCAGTGGTGTTCGCCTTGAAGTTGTGGAGGCATTATTTGTATGGTGAGACGTTTAAGATCATGACCGATCACAAGAGTCTTAAGCACCTTATGGATCAAAAGGAGCTGAATGGTAGGCAACGGCGTTGGGTGGAGCTCTTGAAGGATTATGACTGTACCATTGACTACCATCCTGGTAAAGCTAACGTGGTTGCGGATGCTTTAAGTCGAAAGGAGTTGGTGGATCTCAGAGCTTTAAGGGTAGAGATGCAGCTAGATGATGTGGGAAGTTTGCTTGCCAAGCTCAACATTAGGCCTATGCTGAATGATAGGATTGGTGAGGAGCAGCTCAAGGATGCTACTCTGGTGGCCATTCGAGGGGAAGTTGAGAAAGGCATGGATAATGGATTTGAGGTAGTTGGCGGATTGTTGAAATGCAAGGGTCGAGTGTGCGTACCGGAAGTAGAGGAATTGAGGAAGGGGATTTTGGAGGAGGCTCATTCCTCGATGTATGCTATGCATCCCGGGATGACAAAGATGTACAATGACCTGAAGTTAAGTTTTTGGTGGCCAGGAATGAAGAAGGATGTGGCTCGTTACGTGGCGACTTGTTTGGTTTGTCAGAAGGCTAAGGCGGAGCATAGAGCTCCGGGTGGGTTACTTCAGTCCCTACCTATTCCAGAGTGGAAGTTTGCGGACATCACCATGGACTTTGTATCGGGTTTTCCGCCGACTAGAGAGGGGAAGGATGCCGTGTGGGTAATAGTCGACCGTTTGACGAAAGTTGCGCATTTCATACCCATTCGGTTTAAGCCTAGTGTGGAGGTGTTAGCAAAGTTGTACATAGAAGAGGTGGTGAGGTTACATGGGGTTCCTCAATCCATTGTCTCTGATCGGGATCCGAGTTTCACGTCCCATTTTTGGGAGGGGCTGCACACAGCGTTGGGAATTAAGCTCAAGTTCTCGACGGCGTATCATCCTCAGACGGATGGGCAATCGGAGAGAACGATCCTTACTTTGGAGGAGTTGTTGAGAAGCTGTGCTATGGAGTTTCAAACCCCTTGGACTGAATTGCTACCTTTGATTGAGTTCGCCTATAATAACTCGTATCATAGTAGTTTGAAGTCCGCTCCTTTTGAGGCCTTGTATGGGAGGAAGTGTAGGACGCCATTGTGTTGGGATGAGGAAGGTGCGAGGGTGTTGTCGGGTCCTCAAGTTGTGCAAGAGACGGCTGATCGGGTTAAGGTTATCAAGGAGAGATTGAGAGCGGCTCAAGATAGGCAAAAAGCGTATGCCGACGGTCGTGCTAGAGAGCTGAGTTTCAATGTTGGAGAGAAGGTATTCTTGAAGGTGTCGCCGTGGAAAGGGCTGATGCGCTTCGGTAGAAAAGGGAAGTTGGCGCCTCGGTACATCGGTCCTTATGAGATCCTCGCTAAGTCGGGTCCGGTGGCTTATGTGTTGGCCTTGCCGAGGGAGTTGGAACGGATACACAATGTGTTCCATGTGAGCGTGCTTAGGCGGTATCATGGGGACCCTTCTCATGTAATTCAGCCGGAAGAGGTGGAGATTGAGCAAGACTTAACTTATGAGGAGAAGCCAGTCGCGATCGTGGATAGGCAAGTTCGGGTCTTGAGGAATAAGCAGATTCCGCAGCTCAAGGTGGTATGGAGGAACCATGAGAGCGAGTCGGCTACTTGGGAGACTGAGGAGAGTATGAGGCGGCGGTACCCGGAATTAGTGGAAGTGTATGATTCAGGTATTAATTTCCCTTGATGCATGCTTTTGTGTTTGCTCGTGGTGGTGTTGGTTCCCAGAAGGTCTAGGGTGTGTCCGGTATCGTATTGCTAGGATGAGTTAGGGATGATTTCGGGGACGAAATCCTTGAAGTTGTGGAGACTTGTAACATCCCCGCCCAACCGAACGGGTTAGAACTCAAGTCTGGGTGACTAGAGTGCCGGAAACGGTACTTAAGAGGGTCTCTTGAGGTTTGGGACGTTTGGGTGTGTGCCGGGTTGAAGTTGCAAAAGAGGGGAACTGTGTACAGTACCAAAAGTGCTCATTTCGGGCCCTAATGTGCGCAGGCGCACATTTAGAAGTGTCAGGCGCACTTTTCAATTAATTCAGCAAACTTTCGGCAGAATATTCAAAATGTGCGCCTTTTAGGGGTCAATGTGCGCCGGCGCACATTTTGACAAGTCAGGCGCACATTTTGTGCATAAAAGGACGGAAATTGCACAGTAATCCGTATTTTTGTTTCCCTTTCTCTCTCCCCGAAAACCATTGACGAACTTGGAGCGAGCAACCTTCGAAGGGTGATTCCGGGAGCTGTAGAGGTCGGAATTGGGATCCGTTTGTTGCTATGGATTCGTAGCGACGAGGAGAAGAGATCGCTAACCTCTATTTTGGGTTTCTGGGTGTAGGTCGTGAGCAGTAAGGAAGGGTAGAGCTACGAGTTTGGTGGTTGGAAATCGAGTTTCTGGGGAACTAGAAGACGATTAGAGCCTCGTCTTCTATTCCAGGTGAGGGCCTAGCGTTGTGTAGGTAGATTGGACAGCGTGAGGAGTCTCAATTGGACTTAGAACAAAACCTAGGTCATGCATGAAAATGATGAGCGTAAAAGGGGATAAACTGTTCTGTGAATGTACTTGATTGCTATTGATGATTGCCGTGATTGATTGTTGTTGTTGATTGCTATGATTTGGGGTTGGTTGTGAACTGAAGCGAATTAAGTAATGGATTGACATAGAAATGAGAACTAGGAAGGTTGGGAAGTGATGTGCGGGTGCTATGATATTATGAATTGTTGGTTGTGGATGCAGGAGAGTTGCCCTGCCAATGTGGGGTCGCTCTGAAGGAGAGGAACAGGTGGGTGACCCCTAGACTCATGACATGGCCTCCCCTGTACTTGCAGGTGGGGGTGGCCGGTGAGCTAGCCGGTTACCCTTTGGTTGATTGTAAGTGTGTATGGTGGTCGTGGCTGGAGCGTGGAACCCAGGGATGTACTGGGAACTGTGTACTGTGATATGAACATGGATGATGTGAATTGTGCCTTGTGAGAATGAGCTGTGATGAGTTGGATTTGTGGTGTTGGTTTTTGAATGTCCAAGTAGAACCTGAAGGAGCCCACACTACCCCACCCGAAATACTATTGTGATCGAGTCCGATTCACTGGGTGAATCCCATGACGGGAGGTCATGGTTGTTGATATCTCCGAAATGGAAGGATCCCAATGGGATGCGTCGTGATAGCTCCGTGGAGGAAGGATCCCTAAGGGGATGCGTCGTGTTATCTCCCTATGAGGGAAAGATCCTGCGGGATGTGTGTTGAGGAGGTGGCCGGCGGTGGTGGTGTGGATAACTCCTTGGCGCCTAATAACTCACCTAGATAATATGAATGTGTATGTCCTTGTGCTTGTGGTTGTGGCTGTGACTTGATTGATGGATGTGATGTGATGATGCTGTTGTGTTGTGGATTGATGTACTACTTCGGAGTGATTCTATCGTTATGAATTGTGCATGAGAACGAGAACTGACCAACGTGATCACCTAGACTGCTTTTAGGGATTTAAAATATGGAAAGGGGGTTGGGTTGGTTCCATTGTTGAATGTCTTGTGCGGAGTTGGGACCGCTCCATAGAGTAGGACAACGTGTAGGTAGGCCCAGTGGGTTCACTCAATTTCAATAGGAAATTGATCCCTTTCTCCCTTTCAGGATCTCGTGGCTAGAGAGAGTGGTGTGGTGCCAGAGTTGAGGGTGGATTCCGAGAAGTGCTGGACTGAAGCTATGAGGTGAAGACTGGTGCCTACTTGGAGTTGACCTATTTTATATTTCAGTTGACATGGAACATTTTGGGGGTTTTACTGGGATTTGTGTATCTTTCTGGTTACGTTGGATTTTATGGGTTTTATGTTGGATTTGGAGTTGTAGGCAGCTTATGTTTTCATGGTTTATGGAGGCCTCTCACTTAACCTCTTATTTAAAGTTTGGATTTGAATGTTATCTCTGTCGTTTTTCACTGGTAATACTCGGTTCCGGTTCAACCTCGGGTTTCACCGAGCTAATTCGGGTTGGGTGTTACAATTCTCGGCGAGGAAATTATGGATTCTCGCCAAAAACAGTAGTGTTGGGCAGATGCTTTGATTATTCTTTGACTGGTTTGATTCTGGATTGATTCCGGGACACTTCTCGAGGTTCTATTGCGTACCGAACATGTCCAATAGCTACATACTTGACGGCAAAAACTTGTGTACTCAACAAGACACTAGAAAACACATCAAATAGATCCAAAACAGGCCAAAGTAACCAAATCGGTAGGAAATAGTGCTAATGAGTGAAAACACACTAAGCTACCCCTAAAACCGTGTTACAATCAATGAAATGTCACTTAATTAGGGCTGAAAATCACGATAAATCTAGTTTCATCAAAATACCCCACACTTAAGCTTTTGCTTGTCCTCAAGCAAACTGAATTAGAACACACTCAGATTTACAATGACAAGATCGATTAAATTGAGATTCAAGCCTTCACAATGAATATTAAACTGATACACCTAGAACAATTAACCTAACATGCATACATATCAGCCAAATAAATCGGTGTCACTAATTCTCTGCACACAAACAAGTAGTCATCACCAATCATGCACAAATCCGACCTAACCGACCAGGCTTCCTCACACAGTAAATATTTCGTAAATGGGGGACTCTCACACTGTATGTTTAGGGACGTGTTTATGGTCTCAATCACTTTCTCGACCGAACTATGTCATAAGTTTTCATTTCGATCACATCTCCACCATTGTGACAGCACGAGGAAATAGTCAAACGGTCTTTGCATGGGACTATAATGATCCTACACTACAAGGGTTTATGATAAATGGATGAAGGCATGTATGATGCTGATGGATTTGGTGCGGGTAGCAATCGACTAACTTCCCTCGAATCAGAAGCTATGGATTCCTAACGTCTAACCAGATACAAGTGAAATAATGTACGCTCGTCCTATGATACCCTGAAGCAACCTAGCACTTTTTTTTTTAATTTTCTTTTCTTTCTTTCTACATTTATTTGCTTTCGTTCTTCCATATGTAGGGAAAAGAACGTTTTGAACTATCGAACTACTACTTTGACTTAAACTTTTTGAACTTTTTCTTTGGATTTTTCTATTTTTCTATTTTTTCTTTTAGTGCTGATTTTTTTAGTTGCTAGAGGGGTTTACACGTCTGGACATACTAGCTAAGACTACCGATTTACTAGCTATAGGCAAGTCACCACAGACCGACTTTCGGTTAGCTAATCTCAAACTACTACCTCATGGGATCAACGAGGTGATGAAAAACATGGGAATTGGTTGTAATGTAATAACAAACCAAAATAATAGGCCAAGCTCAAGGGTTTACACCTAGAGGGATTAATGTTGGGTTGGCTTCTGGTTTAAGTAGCAATTCTAGGTGCCTCTATCCTCTTAGTACTCGTGTTATCGTGTGGTCTCGAATAGGTCTCATGCAAATTCTAACTCATTCAAGGTACGAGAAAGCCACTCAAAAAGAACAAAAATTGCAAGTTATGTGCAACGGATCAAAAGCGCACAATTGGCTACTAGTCGGATTCGATCATTTTCATGCATTTCAAGGTGACACTACAAGCTTGATTCTAATTTTTGTTCCGACCAGGTTATTTAGCATCAATGCATGCAAGTTGGTTACAGGTTCTAAGTTAAGCAATCTAAGCATCGTTGTGAAAAATTGAAGTCAACTTAACATCAAAAGTCAAGAACCGAGTAATTCTATGTTAGAGGAGTTGAAATGCACCACGAAATCACGGAAAAACAAACAAGATCATGCATAGTTATCTAGCATCCTACCCCACACTTAGACTGTTTTGTGTCCTTACAGGACTAAATTAGAGTAGAGATATACGGAGAACCTGGAAGGTGATGGTCGATGTCGAGGAATGGAACGGAGACTCAGAGCGGAGTGAAGCAGCTACAAAGGTCCTACAAAACTAAAACAACAAAAAGATCATAAGGAAATCGGGACAAGTGTCCCAGATCCAGACAGAAGAAAGTCAAAACGAAGAAGGTTAGGGGGAATTTTGAAAATATTTTTACTCTTTTTTTTCAAAATTTTCAAACAGACCCTAAAGTTATCGTCGAGAATGTTGAAGTTCTCGGTGAGAAATTCTTTGAAAATAGGACAGAAAGATCGACGAGAAAAGTTGACTTAAAAGGATCAACTTCTCGCCTAGAACAGTGAAGTTCTCGGTGAGAACCTGTTTGAAAATTGTTTTGGAAACTCCATGAAAGAATTGACTCCTTTAAAACACACATTCTCGCCGACAATATAAGAGTTCTCTGCGAGAAGATTTGACCTGACAGAAAAAACAAAAGTGCCGAAAATAGCACAACTGACACTTTGGCTCCCTCGAACTCGACTTGAACGACGAAAAAATGACTCAATAAATTTAAAATGGACTCCAGCTGTGGGTTGCCTCCCATGAAAGCCCTCGTTTAACGTCCTTGAGCTGGACGATACCTGGTTGATGATCAAGAAGCGTGCCAACTCAGGATTTCCTTCATGCTTGCATTAGAGTCCATGTAATACAGCTTCGGTGTACCACCAGTCAAGAGGAATCGCCTCCCATTGATGTGAGTTAGTTGAGTTCGCCCATCGGGGAGGTGTCCAGTAACTTCGAATGGCCCGAATAAATCCGTCAAGTGTACATCTTTGTCTGGTGGCTTGGCCGATGATGATGGAGTAATTAGCTTCCAAGCCACCTTATTTTTCACTTTGCTCTCCTTCTTTACTTCGCCAGGAACTCTAGCTCATGGTGATTCAACGGTGGGTGCCTTCGATTCCTCCTTTGTCTTCGGCTTTTGTGCTTGAGCATCATTCTTCGGATGGGTAACTCATTTTGTTCCTATCATACACATCTTTGAAGAAACACTAGAGATGTCATTAGTACTAGAGTTGGCCAACTCCACAGTATCAACGGATAAACAATATGAATCTTCCTTAGTAATGTATTTCATACCATCCTTGAGGCGGAATGTTACACTATCCTTTCCGACCCTTAATGTCAACGAGCCATTCGGGACATTGATGGTAACACCAGCTGTTGCCATGAACGGTCGACCTAGGAGAAGGGTAAAATCTGCCTCTCGGGTATCCATATTAACAAAATCAGCTAGGATAGTGAAAGGACCACAACGGACAACCACATCTTCTATTAATCCCCTAGGTGCTTTAACAGATCTATCAACGAACACCAACTGCATGCTAGTCAGTCATAATTAACCTAGATTCAATTTCTCATATAAGCAAGTAGGCATGACATTGATAGAAGCACCTAGATCAGCTAAGCTACGATCAATTTTAATATCATTGATACAGCAAGGTAAAGTAAAAGAACCAGGATCGTTACACTTTGCTGGGGGAGGTATAGATGGCGTATGGCAGAGGTCGGCAGAGCACTCCTCATTAAGGGAGATGGAAGACGCCTCTCCCTTCTTCTTTTTCTTCGTCAGAACCTTTCATGACTTTCCCAATCTGTGGTATCATCTCCATGGAATCAGTGACGAGAATTTTAATCTCCGTGTTCTTTGTGATCGAATACCACCTCTTGTATTGGGTGTCAAGGGTCTTTAGCTTCATGGCCTTATGAAACGAAATCCTAGGCTGATATGGGGCAAGGGGTGGCGCAGGAGCTGATGTTGGAGGTGGCAGGGTAGTCACTTCCTCTTCTTCTTCTTGATCTTCCTCCTCGATATCTGGCACGTCAGTGGCTATAGCAACAGGAACCATGACCGGATCAGGAACTGTAGGACCAGCTAGTTGCTTGCCACTTCTAGTAGAGATTGCCTTAACATGTTCATTCCTTGGGTTAGGCTCTGTCTAACTCGGTAACTGACCCGTGGGGCGACGACTATTGACGAGATTGATAAGGGTGCTCAACTAACTTTCCACTTTCTGTGTGTGATTTATCTGCTCTTGATTCAGAATAGCTTGAGCTTTGAATTGAGCAACATGGTCGTCGAGTCTGGATATGATCTGGTTAAGCTTCTTATCCATTTCTCTCTCCTTCATATCCTGTGGCGCGGATCTCTGAGGCTGTTGTCCTCCGGTGAAGTTAGGCAAACTTTGGTAGTTGTTGTTGAAGTACTGATTCTGGCGATTGCCAAGTGTTGTACCATAACAACCTTGGCTTCGATGTGGCGGCTGATAGACCCCTTCAGATTGATTGGATCGCTTTTGCTCTTGAAACAACCCATATGGTCGGTTATTCTGATTCTGGTTAATGACCGAGTTGTATGGAGGACGCTCTTGGAAGCTCCCTTGTTGATATTGTTGTCAAGGTTGTCTAAAATGACGATAGTCGGAGTAGCCTCTTTTATTGTTGGTGAAGCCTTGACCAACAAAATTCACTTCATCTACAGACCAGACGTCTACTTTACTGAAGTTCTCACAAATTCCTCCATTATGAGCACATACCCCACACCATTCACAATCGGCAACATAGACAATGGCTGAAGGAGAGTTGGTGGGTGTACCAGCCTTCTTTATGTGTTTCTGTACTTCGGCCTTGATCTGTTATTCAAGGCTTAATATGCTCTTAGCTGCTTCAAATTGTCTCTCCCAATTCCCGGACTTAGATGCAACATCTTACAAAGTGAAGAAGAGCAGCTTCTGGTGTGAATGCGGTATAATCTCCCTCAGCCAAGGAGTTGACCCACTTGGAAGATTCTTCATTCATCCCTCGAGCAAAAATTTCAGCTAGTTGCCTTTACTCAAAGCCATAATGAGGGAAGTTGTAGAGGAGTTCTTGGAATTCATTCCAAGCATCATATAAGCTCATTTCGTCGTTCTATTTGAACCAAGCAATGATATCCTTATAAGTTGTGGTTCTGGCCGGAGGGAAATACTCCTCAACAGAGTCTTGGACAAGATCGTCCCAAGTGGTATAGTGACCGGGTGGCTTGCTGTTAAGCCACCTCTTTGCAGCGCCTCTGAGAGAGAACGGAAAAGCTCGCAAGCACGGAGTGTTCTTGTCGAGACTCCCGCTCTTGAAGGTCTCGCACATGGAAAGGAAGTCCGCCAGATGTGTGCACGAGTTGTCATGCGGCTTCCCTTCAAATTGAACATTCATAGAGATCATTACCAGGAAGGGAATCTTGATCTCATAGTCAGGATCGGCATCGTTGTGAGGCACAACAATGCTAGACAGAACACTAGTTGCGCTCGGCTTATTGTAATCCGCCATAGTGCGCTGAGCAGGAGGCGGTGGTGGTAATGGCTTTCGATCACTCATTCTAGGAGAGGGCGGTGGTGACTCTGACGAGGTGGATGATGCGGAAGAAGAAGAGTCCTCCTTCAACTCTTCAATCTTGATGGGGGTAGAGGATGAAGGTGGGATTATTGTTACTTGCTTAGGCACTCGCGGTTGCTTAGTCGGTGCAGAACTGCTCGACTTGTCTGAGCTCTTAGACTTGTTAGGCTTGAGCTGAGAACGAGAGAACGGGCGGTTCATATACATGCATACAACCTGCAAATCAACAAAAACAAAAAACAACCGTTGTAAAATCGAAGTGTAATGGAAAATAAAAAGATGGAAGGTAGAAGAATAAAATGCCAACTCTTCTTTCAAACAATAGAGAAGAGTCCCCAGTAACGGCGCCAATTTGATAACGATGTAAACAGGGTATTAAATACTACCAAGCTAAAAGCAAGATAGATCGTATTCCACGGGTTTTCTTTCAATGCAAAGGAATTGGCAATTTATTCGGGGTTTTAAACAAGTTATGTGTGGTGTGAGTTCTAAACTAATAATGCAAAGGAAGAAAAGAAATTGAATTAAAAGATAGATTGATTGAATAAGGTTGACTAACAAATTGATAGACAAAGATTAGACTTGAATCCCCCTAAGATTACCAGAACATTAGCAATCACAAAACTGGTGACTTTTGATTCTAATTCATTCAGTTCTCAGACACTACCAAAACTCATTATCCTTAGGTCTAAGTTCTGCGAACATTCACTCTATCAGATCTAAATACCAAGAATAATTAACCGTCCGTGCGTTCACTTCTGTAACGGAAAACTAACTGGTGCAATTGATTAAGTTTAATGAGTTACTCTAGAAGTGGATTAACCCTAAATGGTTCCTACGAAAGGCACACTCCATTGAATATGTTAATTGATTGATTTGATGTTCTAAACAAGGCGGACGTTCGCCAACTATCCTTATTTTAACAAGAATCTAATCTAGGTGATCAAGCTAGAAAAGAAACACAACACGATGAACAAATCAACCATGCAAGAGAAACTGTCTGAATTAAAATCTAATTACCGCCGATCTGTGATAGTTTTAAAGCCCCGGGTCACTTAGGGTTCATCTAATTTAATAACTTTAAACAAGTTTAGCTTCTCATGCCGAAAACAAGAGAATCAAAGATAACAAAGGAGTTCATCATACAAAGGAAGAATCGAGAGGAACTGTACAACCTAATTCTGACGACTCCGGTGAAGCTTTGATCTCATGAAATCTTCACTCCTAGCTCCGAGCACTCCGAGGTGGAAAGACTGTGTCGGGATCTCTTCGGGAACTCCAAGATGCTCTCTAAACTCTCTCTGTCAGCTCTCAAGTCTCGAATTTGTATTAGGAAAAGTGTGAAGTATATTCTCCCCTCACTGAATGTGCGCCGCTCTTAAATAAGATTTGTCCTTAACTATTCCGAAAAAGGATAGAGTTCTCGGCAAGAACCTGGATGTTCTCGCCGAGAACATTAGTCTAAGATAATTCTGGAACTCGACGAGAATTTTCCATTTATTCCTTCATATGTTCTCGGCGAGAACTTGGAAGGTCTCACCAAGAACTTCTTTGTAATCCTCTGGTTGAATATCGACGGGAATCTGCATTGAGTTCTTGAAGACATTCTCGGCAAGAATGTGGACTCTTCGCCGAGAATATGGGTGCTAGGCAGGGGATTCTTCAGCTCTTTAATCAGTTTGATTCTAGATTGATTCTGAGTCATTATTTAAGGCTCCATCACATCCCAAACACGTTCGAGTCTACATATTTGATGGCGAAAACCTGTGTACTCATAGAGACACTAGACAACACATCAAATAGACTCGAAACAGGCTAGAGTAACCAAATCGGTAGGAAATAACGCTAAGGAGTGAAAACACACTAAACTACCTCTAAAACCGTGTCACAAGCAATGAAAAGTCGCTTAATTAGGGCTGATAATCATGATAAATCTAGTGTCATTAGTATGCAATACTGTGCTTCTCAAAATGTTTATTGTTTGTCTGTTGATTCCGTGGAGTTGGCCTTAGCCGACTCCATTACTCATGCTTTGCCTAGCAAACCGCTAGAGATGTCTTGGGTTTCAGGACTGGAGGGCACGTTCAAGGATCCCAACAAGATCTATCCCGACGATGAAGTCCTGCTCTTTACGGCACGCTCAAAGCTTCACCCCGTGAGACTGAAGTCACAATGGCCAAGTTCGTTCACGGTGTCTAGACAAACAACGTATGGAGCTGTAGAGATCAGAGGTGCTGACAAAGAGCCATTCCTAGTACACGCTGATCGCCTCAAGAAGTATCTCCGAGGTCTCCCCTTTGTAAATGACATCACGCCACCACATTAATCCCTATCCAGGTATCATCTGACTAAAGGACGTTAAATAAAAGCGCTTCTCTGGAGGCAACCTGAGGCTGGAGTCCTTTGAATTTTTTAGTCGAGTCTATGGTAGTGTCATTTGTCAGTCTCTGTTGTGTACATCCCTGATTGTGAAGTTTTTGGTCCTACTCGCCCTGAAATTTGATTTCCGGATTTCCCAAGATTTTTATAAAAAATTCTAACAAAAATTGCACACTTTCACTCTTGGGAACAGCAAAAAGTGCTCATGGGAGTACAAAAAAGTGCGCCGGCGCACGCACTTTTTTGTGCAGCTGGGATCACTTTTCAAAAAAAAAATTACAATTCTTTTACAAAAATAAAAAAAATTATAAAAAAATCTCTCTAACGTTCTTCGTTTTGATTTTATTATGCGTGGATCCGGGACACTTGTCCTGGTTTTCTTTTCATCTTTCTTTTTGTTTTTGTGTGTGTAGGAACTCATAGCAATTTCGCTCCTCTCCGCGCTATCGATCCCCATCATCGACGTCCTCCATCACACTCCGGGTATTCTGTATTGCTCTGACTCACTTTAGTGCTATGAGGACACAGTCCAGATTAAGTGTGGGGTGGGATGATATGCTATTGTTGTGTTGGATGCCTTGCTCTGGAATTTTTATGTGCCCCCTCCGTATAGAATATGCTCGGTTTTTGACTTGCCATGTTAAATTGAACTTCGATTTTCCACAATGATGATTAAACTGTTTAACCTAGAACCTGTAACCAACATGTTCGCATTGATGCTAAATGAATCCAGTCAGAACAGAATATAGTATTATACTCTTTTAGCTTCATCTTGAATTGCACATCATGATTTGAGTTTGACTAGCATCCATTTGTGAGCTTCTGATCCGTTGTACATAACTAGCAAGTTATCTTCTTTTTTAGTGGCTTTCTCTTATTTGAATGAGTTATAATTTTCTTTGAGACCGATTTGAGACCACATGACAACAATAAGACTAGGATGATAGAGACACCTATAATCGCTACTTTAAGCCATAAGCCATCCCAACATCAATTCCCCTAGGTGTAAATCCTTGTGCTTGGCCTGTTCTTTCGGTTTGATAATACATTACAACCTTTTCCATGTTCTTTTTCTCCACGTTGAACCCTTGTGGTTAGCCGAACAGGAGTCAAAATCTATGGTGACCTACTTGATAGCTAGAATCAGATGGTCTTAGCTCATAATTCTGTTCGTATCAACCACTCTACCAACGGAAAAAAATAAGCACGAATAATATATATATATAGAAAAAAAGAAAAAAAATAGAAAAAATATAAAAGAAAAGAAAATATTAATCATGTCCCAATTTTAAAAGTTGTTCTAGAAAAGAAAAAAATTTGATTAGAAAAAAAATCAAAGAAATATCCTAAGACAAGCATTCATTATTCCATTCCGGATCTGGTTAGACGGTAGAAATCCATAGGTCTATATTCGAGGGAGGTTAGTTGATTGCTATGCCGCACTATACCATTCATCTTCATTCATCCGTTCATCCATTCATCATAAGCCCTTGTAGTGTAGGATCGTTACAGTCCCCTGCAAGTCGTTTGGACTAGTTTTAGTGTTGTCACTCGTGGTGAATATTATGGTCGAATTGCAAACCTATGATAGAATTCAGTTTGAGAAAGTGAATGAGAGCATAAACACGTCCCTAAATATAGAGTGTTAGAGTTCCCTATGTACTAAATATTTTTTTGTGAGGAAGTCTAGTTGGTAGTGTGAATGATAGGTGTTTGCTACTTATTGTGTGCAGAGAATAGTGAGACTTGGATTTATTTGGTTGATGTTCTTTCTTTTGTAGGTTACATTTTCTAAGTGAAATAGTGTAAGCTGGATTATTTGAAGTTGAACTTCGATTTATCTAGTCTCGTCATATGTAAATTTGAGTGAGTTTCTACTTGCTTGAGGACAAGCAAAAGCTTAAGTGTGGGGTTATTTGATGACACCTAGATTTATAGTGTTTATCTTCCCATATTAAACTACATTTCAAACTCATTGATGCAATTATGATTAGTATTTGGTGTAAATATGTTAGCTATGTGATTCTCGGCTTCCAGTGCATACATTGTCCATATTTTGGATATTTTTACCTTGGTTGTGAGTCTTTTTGTTGAGACTCCAGGTTACCACATTGTAGATTACTCTGTCATGAGTCTGGCGCTTCAAACGGGGACCAATTCAGAGTTCAGACGGAGCGGGAATTGCCAAAATAAGAAGCTGAAATTTTTTCCAACAAAAAGTGCGCTCGGCTAAATAGAAAAGTGCACACTTTTTGTTGGATTTTAGCGCCTGAGCGTCTTCCGGGACTCCGAAAATATGCTCCAAACTCTCTCCGGATCGTGGATAAGTCAGAAATCGAATGTAGAATGAATCCCCCCTGTTCTCCTCCCGATTTTGGGGTTTAAAAATAGAGGAGTTCATCATACAAAGGAAGAATAGAGAATAACTGTAAAACCTAATTCTGATGACTCCAGCGAAGCTTCAAACTCGAGAAATCTTCACTCCTACCTCCGAGCACTCCGATATGGAAAGATGGTGTCAGGACCTCTCTGGGAACTCTGAGATACACTCTAAATTCTCTCTATCAGTTGTGAAATTGTGTAATTTGAATTATGTATGAAGTATGCCCTCCTCGATTTCGAGTTCCGGCTGCTTATATAGAAGCTTTCCAACTTGTAGCCGGAAAAGAGCAAAGTACTCGGCGAGAACTTATAAAGTTCTCGCCGAAATATTGTGTATAATGCAATTTCAGCTGGCTACGAGATTCTTCAATTAATTTCTTTATATGTTCTCGGTGAGAACTTGGAAGTTCTCGGTGAGAACATCTTTGCAAACTGTTGTTGCATTTCTGACGAGATTTTGCTTGAGTTTATGAATGAAGTCTCGCCGAGAACATTGATATTCTCAGAGAGAACCTCTTTGCTGTGCAGGTACTTTTAATCTTCTGATCGGTTTGAGTTCTGGGTTGATTCCAGGTTACTCCTCGAGGCTCCATCGCATCCGGAACACGTTCGATGGCTACCTATTTGACAGCAAAAACCTGTGTACTCACAGACACTAGAAAACACATCAAATAGACCCGAAATGGGCCAAAGTAACCAATCTGGTATGAAATAGCATTAATGAATGAAAACTCACTAAACTACCCCAAAAGTCATGTTACAAGCAATAAAATGTCGCTTAAACGGGGCTGATAATCACGATAAATCTAGTGTCATCAGATGTGTTGAATGGTGGAATTGATTCTATTGAGATGTGGTTATGATGATGTTATGAATTGTGAATGTTAGTATAGGGAACTACACTTAGTTGATAACCTAGACTCCCTAGGGATGATTATGTGAACCAGTGAATTCACGAATGTTGTTGATGAGTATGAATATGGTTGTGGATGAGTTATTAATATTCATTCAAAGGATTTTTTTGAATGGATTATTATGGAAGATGCGTATAACAATTGGTATAATAATTAACCAATTAGTCAAATCAAATATTGACTATAATCCTACATCACGCTAACCATGGATAGAGATCAAATAAAGCAATTAAGATATTTTATTAAATATTTGAAATCAACCAAACTTATAACACAATCTGAGTTGTACATATTACAATTATCCGAACCAAGCAGGTGGTCATAGCAACTAACCTAACTCGAATTGGTATGGTTAATTGTCTGAACTGAAACTGATGTGCAAGATTTAACTCATAACTATCAAGGTCGTATTCCACGAGGGCTCTCTCAAAAGCTAATACTCACACGGTTCATGGACGGTCTATTCATTTAAAACGAGTTTAATTGGAAATAGAAAACAAAAGCATAAAGGAAACTAAACAAGAAAGCAAAACAAAATGGTTCAAATCAAAGATAAAGGAGGTTCACTTGGAAAGATAGCTTCATCATGCTCAAGAGGAACAAATGCACAAACAAGCCAAACATGATCGAGGTTGCAATCGAATGACCATGCAAATCCCTTCTATAGACTCAATGCACTCTCGTCGCACTAAATCCCTATCCTAGAACCACTCAACCTAGGCTCTCGCTCTCAAGCTAAGTGACTAAGGATGCATTAAAGGTGTTTGATGAAATGCCAAGCTACAAAACCCTCTCCTATGACTTTATGACCACTAGGCTAGACACCACACTCTCATGTCAATGTCCTAACACTAAGGGAATCATCAAAAGACTACAAAAGGGTCTTTCAATCTTCAAATGAAAGAAAACCAAATGCACACCAAGTGTTCGATAAAATGCACAAGTGAGAAGTCATGCAACTATGGTTGAATTGAGATGATCTAATCTCTTAGAACACACTCCCTTCAATCCCTAGACCTACAAACCATGTAATCTAAGCACTCTCATGCATTACATCACAAATGATAGACCAAATCAAGCACATAACACAATTTGGAATTAACAACAAGTCTAGAGACCATCTTCTTACAATCCAAGATCAATCATGGCATATTTGTACAATTCACCTCTATCCTAGCATAACTATCTATCAATCCAAGGAAACCTAGGAAATCAGCCACACATGGCCAAGGGTACAAAAGAGAAAGAAGGAGAGATGGTCACCAAGAGCTCCATGGCAATCCTCTTCTTGCAAGCTCCTCTCCCAAGGTTGTGGGCTTCAATCCAAGCTCCTCTACTTTGATTTGCACCTTGCTCTAGGGTTGCTGTTGGATTGGTGATGGAAGGAGAATTGAGAGAAAAGGGAGAGAGGGTTCGAGTGTTATAAAATAATGAATTGCTCACCTTTAATTTTCGCCGGCTTCACTTTATATACTGCACCGATTCTGCTTCAAATTTTCGGCGAAAATTATGTAAGATTTTCGCCGAAAATCTCTTTGAAAACCCCGGCAGCTCTTTGATTTCTTCATGTATTTTCGGCGAAAACTCAAAAAGTTTTCGCCGAAAACTGCTTTGAAAATCCAGCCTTCGCCTTCTGTTTGCAACAGATGTCAGTTTTCGGCGAGAACTTAAGGTTCTCGATGAAAACTTCTTCAGCTTTGCTGTGCACTTTTCTCGATTTTGCAACGGCCATATCTCCTTCGTCCTAGCTCCGATTGACCTCCTGTTTGATCTTACGTTCTCCTTGTCACCAGTACTTCAATGCCAAATCCTGAAAATGCAAAGAAAACAACTCCAATAGACACAGAATTGGCCCAAAGTGGCAACCAAACAACAAAAGAACACTTTGCATAAAACTTCAATAAAAGCGTATAAATCATAGCAAAATGAGATCAAACATGGGAAATCCTTAGGCTAATCAAAGGCTTAAAATGCACCAAATAAAGTCACATCAAATTTCCCTACGACTAAGCTTTGCTTGTCCTCAAGCAAATGAATTAGGAAACATCCAAGTTCACAAATGACAAGATCGGCCCATTGAGATTCAAGCAATAACAATTCGGCTTAAACTGTTCCACGAACAAACTCAACCTACACATGCAAGAACGTCAACCAAACAAGTCTAGACCTCACTATTTTCTGCACACTTCAACTAGTGGTTAATTGAGATACAGAAAAACCAACAACGACAACACCAACTCTAATTAAAAGGACTTGAACTCGGGAAATGGAACGAATAAGGCGGAGGAAAGGAGAATTTTTTTTTAAAGTGATGAGTAATCATGATGTGGCTATCGACTCGACTTCATCCGCTTCTAGATCCGCACTTTACAAACTCTGGCTAGGATCAAGGGCCAAATTCGAGAACTCTTGTTTTTTTCTCTTTTCTTTCAAGTTTCATTTTTTTTCTTCTCTTTTTTTTTCTACTGCATACTAGTGCTCGATCCAACACTTCACTTAGGTGTTGAACCTGCCTATCTCACAGCTTTTGCCTTTGCTAGTGCTCAACTCGACACTTCACTTAGGTGCCGAGCTTGCCTAGCTTTTCTTTTCTTTTGAGCATTTTCTTTTGACATTTCTCTTCACAACTAGCCACTTGATCCTTAGCCCCTTACAACTTCAACACAAGATTTCGAATTGGATTCCGTCTAATCTCAAGCCACAATCACGAGGGATCAAAAAGGTGACGAAAAACATGGAAAAGGGTGAAAATTCTGATTGCCTTCATCATCTTAGACCGGTGTTATCGAGTGGTACAAAAACATGTATCAACCAATCAACCAACATACAAGAGTGATAAAATCTCTGTTCTGGCCTAGACTCATTTGAAATTAGTGCTAACATGCTGGTTATAGGTTCTAAGAAGAACAGTCTAAACGTCATTATGAAAGCTTGAAGTCAATTAAACACCAAAAGTCAAGAATCGAACGATTCTACAATAGAGGAATTCGACATTCAATTAAGATCATGCAACTCATCAAAGCATAGCCTTAGACTTCTACCGACAAATAATCACACCAAACCTCAAACTCCCCTATGACTAACATGAGCATTGTCCTCAATGATCAAGAGAGAGAGGGTAAGGTGGAATGAAGTTACCGCGTAGGAAGAGAGGAGCATAGGAGATAATAGTGGTGAAAGAGTTCCATGATGATCCTTGGTGAAGAGTGATCCAAAATGCTTGTCAAACCTTATTCAAAAAGCTAAAACAACACAAAAACCTCAAACAACAATTAAAAGCGAAAAAAGTAAAGATAACATGGGGTGCTTCCCAAGAAGCGCTTGGTTACCGTCTTAAGCTCGACGATACCTGCGTTATGGTGGCCAACTTAGTACCTCCTTGATGTCAAGTAGCTTCTTCCATGATGAAAGTTGAGCTCCAAGAAATATCTTGGGGGAATGGTAGACTAGCCAATGTACATTGATGCTTGTATAGCACTTGATACCTTGGGGTGGCTTGCTACCTTTGAGTTTTGAAGCTTGAGGAAGAAAGTATGGTAGGGGGGCACCATTGAGCTCCATCGTCTCCAAGTTAGTGATGCCACTCAAGGAGTCTTCCGGTTCAAACATGGGCGGCTCCTCTTCCATTATCACCTTAGGAGAGGTTATGAAGCTTGTGTCCGTCTCTTGACACAAGTACTTCATGATCAAGCAAGAAGATTGAAGAGTACTCACAATCTTTGGTGGGACCACAATAGGGTGGTGTTGATCACTTTCGTGCTCCACTCTCGGTGCCACCTCTTCTTGAAGCGTCTCCAAATCATCTCTCACCTCCTCTAAAGGGTCATCATCCTCAAGTCTCCTTGATTCTTCTATCATCACATCATCGTTACTTGGTGTGTCCTCGGGAAGAACATGTTCCTCAATCTCCTCCACTACCAACTCTTCTTCCGTGTCAAGCTCTTCCGGTTCGCAAGTGTCATCTTCATCATCATAAACATACTCCAAATGATTGGGATGTCATTCATTCTCAAGAATCTTCATAACGAGCTCTATACTTTGGGATATACGGTTAACTCGGTTTGCATTATCCTCCGCAATTTGCAAGATCTCTAGCATGAAAGGAGGTGGAAGAGGTTTCTCATGGCTCATGAACTCCTCTTGGGAAGACTCACTTCCTTCTTCTTCCATGACAAGCACTTCCGGTTCAAAGGTGTCGGTGATAAGCTTCACACTTTGAGTTAAACGATCCAACCGAGCCGCATTATCTTCCGCAATTTGCAACATCTCCTCAATTGTGGGGGAAGATGGAGAGTGTTGTTCATCCTCTAGAGCTTTCTTGATGAGCGTCACGCCTAGAGCTACGCGATTAAGTTGGTTCGCATTGTCTTCCGTAATCTTCAAAACTTCCTCAAGCGTGGGAAAAGATGGAGGAGGTTCCTCATAGCTTACGAACTCCTCTCGAGGACGCTCACTTTCCTTCACCATTTTCAAGAGCTCCTCTAGCATAGAAGGAGGTTGAGAGGGTTGCTCATAGCTTGTGAAATCCTCTTGAGGGCGCTCGCTTTCTCTAACCATCTTAAAGAGCTCCTCTAGCATGGAAGGCGGTGGAGAATGTTGTTCATGACTTGTGAAATCCTCTTGATAATACTCCGGCAAGACTTGATGGTAGGGTGGAGATGGATAGGGACATTGCTCATTCCACATGGGTGTTGAAGCTTGTTGTTCTTGACCCCACCATTGGCTATCTTCCTCACAAGTTTCTTGGTAGTAGTTGGATGAAGTAGGATGACCATAGTATGGGTTAGGAGATGGATTCCACCCTTGATAGGTACCATAACCATTACCTCCATTCCACGAGTTCATTTTACTTGCAACTTTGCTCCCATGAATTAGATAGGTGGAGAAGGGGCCTACAAACACGCACAACAAACACAACTATTAATACAACAATGCGGGATAATAACACCACGAAAAGAAATAACAAAGAAGCAAAACTAAAATGGAAGGAAGTGAATAGATCGGTCCACTACTAAATGCTTTCAAAGGATTGAAAAGTCCCCGACAACGGCACCAAAAACTTGATGTGCAAGATTTAACTCACAACTATCAAGGTCGTATTCCACGAGGGCTCTCTCAAAAGCTAATACTCACACGGTTCATGGACGGTCTATTCATTTAAAACGAGTTTGGTTGGAAATAGAAAACAAAAGCATAAAGGAAACTAAACAAGAAAGCAAAACAAAATGGTGCAAATCAAAGATAAAGGAGGTTCACTTGGAAAGATAGCTTCATCATGTTCAAGAGGAACAAATGCACAAACAAGCCAAACATGATCGAGGTTGAAATCGAATGACCATGCCAATCCCTTCTATAGACTCAGTGCACTCTCGTCGCACTAAATCCCTATCCTAGAACCACTCAACCTAGGCTCTCGCTCTCAAGCTAAGTGACTAAGGATGCATTAAAGGTGTTTGATGAAATGCCAAGCTACAAAACCCTCTCCTATGACTCTATGACCACTAGGCTAGACACCACACTCTCATGTCAATGTCCTAACACTAAGAGAATTATCAAAAGACTAATCAAAAGGGTCTTTCAACCTTCAAATGAAAGAAAACCAAATGCACACCAAGTGTTCGATAAAATGCACAAGTGAGAAGTCATGCAACTATGGTTGAATTGAGATGATCTAATCTCTTAGAACACACTCCCTTCAATCCCTAGACCTACAAACCATGTAATCTAAGCACTATTATGCATTACATGACAAATGATAGACCAAATCAAGCACATAACACAATTTGGAATTAACAACAAGTCTAGAGACCATCTTCTTACAATCCAAGATCAGTCATGGCATATTTGTACAATTCACCTCTATCCTAGCATAAATATCTATCAATTCAAGGAAACCTAGGAAATCAGCCACACATGGCCAAGGGTATAAAAGAGAAAGAAGGAGAGATGGTCACCAAGAGCTCCATGGCAATCCTCTTCTTGCAAGCTCCTCTCCCAAGGTTGTGGGCTTCAATCCAAGCTCCTCTACTTTGATTTGCACCTTGCTCTAGGGTTGATGTTGGATTGGTGATGGAAGGAGAATTGAGAGAAAAGGGAGAGAGGGTTCGAGTGTTATAAAATAATGAATTGCTTCCCTTTAATTTTCGCCGGCTTCACTTTATATACTGCACCGATTCTGCTTCAAATTTTCGGCGAAAATTGTGTAAGATTTTCGCCAAAAATCTCTTTGAAAACCCCGGCAGCTCTTTGATTTCTTCATGTATTTGAAAATCCAGGCAGAAAGTTTTCACCGAAAACTGCTTTGAAAATCCAGCCTTCGCCTTCTGTTTGCAACGGATGTCAGTTTTCGGCGAGAACTTAGGGTTCTCGCCGAAAACTTCTTCAGCTTTGCTGTGCACTTTTCTCGATTTTGCAATGGCCATATCTCCTTCGTCCTAGCTCCGATTGACCTTCCGTTTGATCCTACATGCTCCTTGTCACTAGTACTTCAATGCCAAATCCTGAAAATGCAAAGAAAACAACTCCAATAGACACATAATTGGCCTCAAAGTGGCAACCGGACAACAAAAGAACACTTTGCATAAAACTTCAATAAAAGCGTATAAATCATAGCAAAATGAGATCAAACATGGGAAATCCTTAGGCTAATCAAAGGCTTAAAATGCACCAAATAAAGTCACATCAGAAACCTCTCAACAACATCGTCAGAGGCTATTAACCCAATTATCTGAATCAAACGTTGCGATTTGGCAGATTGAGAGCAATGGACCCTAACATCACAAAGTTAGCGTCGCCATCAGAGATGTACGATCCAACAGTTGAGATTCGACCATGTACGACCGCCACCACCGCCGAGGTTGACGACTTCTTCGACCTCCGACACTGGTGGCGACGATCACCCATTTTACCACTAATCTCTTAATCTCCCATTAATCGAAAAAATCTCTGATTAAGTATTAGGCTAGTGATTTATTCTTCCCCTCACCAGCGTTGCGGCTACTCAGATATCGTATGAAGGTGGGTTGTTGGGTGGAGGCTCAACGGTCGGAGGTGGATAGCAGGGGAAGGTGGAGTGGCTGAGGGGGAGTTAAAACACATGTGATGATGAATTGCAGGTGAGATAGAATGGCGATAGGTTGAAGATGATGATTGATGACTTAAAGTTAACTTTGGGTTAATTTATTTCAATCCAATAAGTTGAATACTTACTTGCATTTCTATCTAATAATAGGTATTATAGTGTAATTATGTCATGGGAAAATATAATAAGAATAAAATAAAACATTAAAATCATAATTAGTTCAAAGGCTTGAGATCCGTTAATTAAATGGATGGTTGAGATGGCGACACGCAAGTGTGGGTAACGGTTACCCCCACTTAGTTTGGGGCACCGGAGTGTTCACCACATATATATTATTTTCAAGTTTCCAAAATCTCACTAATCTTTATTTTTTAAATACAAATTAAATTTAATAAACTCACAAAAAAAGTTATATTTTAAATATAAAAGTCTAATCTAAATTATAATTAATTAACGTATAAACTTACTAAACTCTATAATGTGTATCACAAAACTCATAAACTTGCTGAACTATAAAATTCATCAAACCCTAATTCATTAAACTTTATAAAACGTCAAACGTTTGATAGATAAACTTAGATATGAACTCTATTAATGTACCATAAATTGATATTTACATTATAACAATCAACATTATTAAGCTATAACGTCAATTCATATCAACATAATCCTAAACCCTAAAGCCTAATCTTTAAACCCTCAACCCTAAACCCGAAGCTTTAAACTTGAAGATTAATAAGATCTAATGTCAATTCATTTCAGCATAATACTAAGTTCATTTACACTAAGTCGATAACGTGTTATTGTCAAATCGTAATTCACTATACCATCTAACGTATTATCGTTAAACTCAATTCACTAAACTCTATAACTTGTTATCAACCCTAATTTATTAAACTTTATGATATGCTAGCATGTCAAATATGCAATAGATAATCTAAGTTATTAAATATATCAACAAACCAAAAGCCCAACCATATATTGATCACGTCTAATTGCCTTACTCGACAAAAGATTCTTTCTACACATAATCTAAATATAGCGGGTATAGTTTAGTGGTAAAAGTGTGATTCGTTTGATTAACATTAGTAGTAGTTAAATGATCTTTTTACATTATGTTAATTAGACTTAATTCTATCAACGAGCTTGTTCACGAACATATATATGTACAATCTTGTTCACAAACCTATATAAACGAACCACTTCACGAACTCTTATCGATTATGTTCACGAATATTACTCACGAATATTATTCACGAATATTATTAACGAGCTTGTCCACGAACCTATAAATGAGCCAGTTCACGAACTGTTATACGAATATGTTTGCGAATATCATTAATAAACTGTTTGCGAATAATACATGAGCCTGTTCGCGAACAAGGCTCGTTGAGTTGCCGAGCTGAGCATGTTCGTGAACAAGCAGAGTCGAACCCCCTTGGCTCCGATTCGACTTGTTTATAAACGAATATGTTCGCGAACATGTATGCTTTGAACCAAATCGAGTCACAAACACATTTTTCTCGAGCCGAACGTCGAGCGACTCTGTTCGTTAACAGCCCTAACTGTCGAGCATTGATGTGATTCTGGATATTATGGTATGTTGTGATGATGATTTTTGGAGTGATGCATGATGGGAACAGAGGTAGAGGGAATTGATTGATCACTTAGAACTACAATACTAGAATGTTAAAATGGAATATAAGTATGGGTCCCATTATTGCTTTCCAATGTGGGAGTCTGGGATGCTCCCTAGGTAGTTTGGTGCATAGTTAAGCCCTGTGGGTTCACTCAGTTTCATTAGGAAAATGCTCCCCTCCAGTCTCTCTTTTAGTTAGAAGTAGTTGGCGAGTCGAACTTGTAACAATAGTTGTTGGTAGTTGGCACTGGAGTTGAGCTAGATGATTGAAGGATGTTGACCGAGGACTAGGAACTTATTTTATTTAATTTTATTTCAGTTGATTGTTTGGGGAATTTCAAATGTGATTTATTGTTGATCTTTTTTAAGAAGTTTTTGGTTGTTTGTGGTTTGCAATGTATTTAAGTGGGGATACCTAATGACACTAGATTTATCATGATTATCAGCCCCGTTTAAGCGACATTTCATTGCTTGTAACATGACTTTTGGGGTAGTTTAGTGGGTTTTCACGATAAATACATGACTATTTCCTACCGAATTGGTTACTTTGGCCCGTTTCGGGACTATTTGATGTATTTTCTAGTGTCTCTTTGAGCACACAAGTTTTTTCTATCAAATATGTAGCCATCATATGTGTTCAGGATGCACTGGAGCCCTAAGATGTGACCCGAAATCATCGGAGAACTCAAACCGATCGAAGAAAGAAGTCTAACTGCCCAACACAAGACTTCTCGGTGAGAAATTACACATTCTCACCAAGAATGTATTCAAGAAACTAGTCAACAGAAGCGTCAAAAGCCATCAGCAGATTACAAGGAAGTTCTCGGTGAGAACATCTGAGTTCTCACTGAGAACTTGTGAACAAATTAATGGAAATTCTCGTCACCGATTGCAGAGTATTTATACATAAGTTTTTGGTGAGAACTTTAATAATTCTCGCTTAAAACCTGGCCTAATCTGGTTCTGTATCGGCAAAGAGACTATTTAAGCAGCCTCCACCCCCAAATTAGAGATCATTCATACAATTACAGAATTTCAGACTTCTAGAGTTGATAGAGAGAGTTTAGTGCGTATCTAGGAGTTCCCAGAGAGATCCTGACACCATCTTTCCATCCCGGAGTACTCGGAGCTAGGAGTGAATATTTCTCGAGATCGAAGCTTCGCCGGAGTCCTCGAAATTAGGTTTTACAATTCTTCTTTGTTCTTCCTTGTTAAGATGAACTCTTTTGTTGTTTTCGATTATTTTAATTAAACATGAGTAGTTAAACTTGTTAAGCATAGATTAGATGAACCCTAAGTTACCCAGGGCCTTAAAGCGGTCACGGATCGGTGATAATAGATTCAAATTCAGATAGTTTCTCTTGCGTAATTGATTTGTTCTTTGTGTTGTGTTTCTTTTCTAGCTTGATCACCTAGATTAGATTCTTGTTCAAATAAGGATAGTTGGCGAACGTCTGCCTTATTTTAGAACCTCAAATCAATCAATTAACCTATTCAATGGAGTGTGCCTTTCGTAAGAACCATTTAGGGTTAATCAGCTTCTAGAGTAACTCACTAAAATCAATCAGGTGGACCAGTTAGTTATCCATTGCAGAAGTGAAGACACGAACGATTAATTAAGCTTGGTAGTTAGATCCGATAGAGCAAACGTTCGCGAGTTAGACCTAATGGTAAAGAGTTATCGCGGTGTCTGAGAACTAAATGAATTAGGACCGAAACTCGCCGGTTTGGTGATCACCAATGTTCTAGTAATCTTAGGGGGATTCAAGTCTAAGCTTTGTCTGTCAAATCATTAGCCAACCTTAATCAATCAATCTTTCTTTTAATTCAGTTTCATTTCATTCGTTTAATTGATTAGAAGTCGTGGAACTCACACCACGCAACTTGAATTTATACTCGAATAATTTGCCAATTCCTTTGAGTAAACAATTGGAATAAAACCCGTGGAATATGATCTACCTTACTCTTGTTTTGTAGTATTTGAAATCCTGTTTACATCGTTATTAAATTGGCGCAGTTGCCGGGGACTCTTCTCTATTGCTTGAAAGAAGAGTTGGCATTCATTCTTCCACTTTCCATCTTTTCACTTTCCATCACACTTCGATTTTACACCGGTTGTTCTTGTTTTTGTTAATTGCAGGTTGAATGCAGGTATATGAACCGTCCACTCACTCGTTCTCAGCTCAAGCCTATCAAGAGACTAAGAGCTCAGACATTCCTAGCAGTTCCATACCGACCAAGCAACATCAAAGAAGGAAACAAGTGCTAACCGATCTACTTCCCCCATCAAAGTTGAGGAGTTAAAGGAGAACTCCTCTTCTTCTTCCACGTCATCCACATCTTCAGATTCGCCACCACCCACTCCTCTTGCAATGGCTGCTCCACGCACCATAGAGGACTATAACAAGTCCAACGCGACTAGCGTCTGATCAAGCATCGCTGTGCCACTCAATGTTGTAGATCCCAACTATGAGATCAAAATCCCCTTCCCGGGAATGAACTCTAGGATATTCAATTTGAAGGGAATCCACATGACTACCCATGCACTCATCTGGCAGACTTCCATTCCATGTGCGAGACATTCAAGAGTGGGAACCTCGACAAGAACACTCTTTACTTCCGAGCATTCCCATTCTCACTCTGAGGAGCCGCCAAGAGGTGGCTTAACAGCAAGCCACCAGTCACTACACCAACTGGGATGATCTCGCCCAAGACTGTGGAGGAGTATTTTCCTCCGGCCAGAACCACAACTTACAAGGATAGCATTGCTCGGTTCAAATAGAAGGACGAAATGAGCTTATATGATGCTTGGAATGAATTCCAAGAACTTCTCTACAACTGCCCTCATTATGGGTTCGAGCAAAGACAACTGGCTGAGATCTTCGCTCGGGGAATGAATGATGAATCGGCAAAATGGGTCAACGCCTTGGATGAAGGAGATTTCACCGTCCTCGCACCAGAAGCTGCTCTACTTCACTTTGCTAGTTGCGCCTCCAAGCCAGGAATTGGGAGTGACAGTCTGAAGCATCCAAGAGTCAGCTAAGCCTTGAAGAACAGATTAAGGCCGAAGTACAGAAACACATGAAGAAGGCTGGCGCATCCACCAACTCTCCATCAGCCTCCATCTTTGTTACTTATTGTGAGTGGTGTGGGGTTTGTGCCATTCCATTCACGCTTTTGAAATAGTAGCTGGCTCACAATGGAGGAAGTTGTCAGAACTTCGGTAAAGCAGATGTCTGGTTTGTGGATGAAGTGAACTTTATTGGTCAAGCCTTCATCAACAATCAAAAAGGCTATTTCGACTACCGTCAATCCAAATAACCTCCACAACAATATCAACAAGGAAGTTTCCAAGAGCATCCTCTTTACAACCCTAGAGCCAATCAGAATCAGAATAACCGACCATCTGGGTCGTACCAAGAGAACAAGTTGGGTAATTAACCAAGTGGAGCTTACTAGCCACCTCACCAGAACTAGGGTAATTACGATATAGCATCTGGTAATCGCCAGAATCAGTACTTCAATAACAGTTACCAAAGACCACCTGGATTCACCGGAGGACAGCAACATCAAAGGTCAGCACCACAAAACATTAGGGAGAGCGAGATAGACAAGAAGCTCGACCTAATCATGACAAGACTTGATGACCATGATGCACAATTAAAAGCTCAAGCCGCCTTGAATCAAGGCCAAATAGCTCAAGGTCAGAGGATAGAAGATTAGATCAACAACATCATCAGCCTCCTCTCTTTTGGTCGTCCCATGGGTCAGTTACCAAGCCAGACAGAGCCGAACCCAAAGAATGAGCATGTCAAGGCCATCTCGACAAGAAGTTGAAAGCAACTAGCTGATGCTATAGCTCTTGATTCGGTCATGGTTCCCGATGATATCGCTATAGACATGCCAGAGATCAAGGATATCATGAGAGAAGAGGACGATAAAGACGAAGAAGAGGTGACTTCCCTACCTCCTCCGAAGCCAACCCCTGAGCCACCT
This sequence comes from Linum lewisii, assembly GCA_034768395.1. Taxonomy (NCBI): domain Eukaryota; kingdom Viridiplantae; phylum Streptophyta; class Magnoliopsida; order Malpighiales; family Linaceae; genus Linum; species Linum lewisii. Next base: position 46,285,504 of record CM068297.1, read on the forward strand.
CTCCCTCCTTATCAGCTGAAGATTCCATTCCCTCAGGCCATGAAGAATAAGACCTACGACTCTCAATTCAAGAAGTGGTATGGATACTTGAAGAAAATAGAGGTCAAAATACCAGAAATCGAAGTTATCCAAATGATACCACGGGTTGGAAAAGTCATGATAGATCTTGCAAAAGAAAAGAAGAAGGGTGAGATGTCTTCCATCCCTCTTCATGAAGAATTCTCCGCCATCCTCTACCAAACACCATCCATACCCCTGCCAGCTAAATGTCACGATCCCGGTTCTTTTACTTTACCGTGCACTATTAATGGTATTAAAATTGATCGTAGCTTAGCTTATCCAGGTGCTTCCATTAATGTTATGCCTACTTGCTTATATGAGAAATTGAATCTAGGCGAACTGAAACTGATTAGTATGCAGTTGGTGTTCACTGAAAGATCTGTTAAAGCACCTAGGGAAATAATAGAAGATGTGGTTGTTCGTTGTGGTCCTTTCACTATTCTAGCTGATTTCATTGTTATGGACACCTGAGAGGTAGATGTTACCCTCCTCTTAGGCTGACCGTTTATGGCAACAGCCGGCATGACCATCGATGTCCAACATGGTTCGTTGACTTCAAGGGTCGGAAGGAATAGTGTGACGATTCACCTCAAGGACGGTATGAAATACACTCCTAAAGAAGATGCACATTGTTTATCTATTGATACTGTGGGATTGGCCTCGGTCAACTCTAGTACTAATGAAAAATCTAGCATTTCTTTTAAAGATGTGTATGTCAGGACTTGAGCAGATTACCTGTTCAAAGGATGAGCTTGCAGCGTAAAAGGCAAGAAAGAAAGAGGAGCAGAAGGCACCCACTGCTGGAGCTGGACGAGTTGGAGATCGTGAAGGTGGAGAAAAGGCAAGCAAGGCGACAATGAAGGTGGTTTGGAAACAAGTTGATCCTCCATCAACCGCTAAGCCACCGGATGAAAGTAAGCATTTGAAGGATCTTTTCAGTCCATTCGAAGTCACTGGAAACCTCCTCGATGGTCGAACTCAATTAACCCAAGAAGATGGGAGATGATTCATCTTGACCGGACGTACACCAAAGCTGTACTTCATGCACTCTGATGTGAGCGTAAAGGAAGTCTTGAGTTGGGACGCCTCTTGATCTTTATCCATGTATCGTCCAGCTCAAGGACGTTAAACGAGAGCACTTCGTGGGAGGCAACCCACAATTGGATTTAGTTTGAATTTTTTGAGTCAGTCATTGTATTTTAAGTCGGTTTCGAGGGGGGCAAAAGTTTTAGTGTGTGTGTCTCGTATCGTCGGTTCTGTTCCAATCTATTTAGGATTTTTCTGATTTTTATTGATTTTGTTTTGGTCTTGTGAAGCTGGGACGTTAGTTCTGTTCGATTTAGTTTTTGAGCACCCATGTAACACCCGACCTGAATCAACCCCGTGTAACCCGTGGTTGAACCGGTCTCAAGTATTACTTAGTAAAAACCAACATAAATATCAAAGAAAAACCAAGATTTTAGAGAAAACAACGTAAGAGGTCTCCATAAATCCATGAAAACGTGAATCTGCATACAATTCGATCTCAACATAAAATCCATAAAATCCAACATAAACCCCAAGATTACATAAATCCATGAAAAACCCTCCAAAATATCCAAGGTCAACTGAAAGAAAGAACAAGTCAACTCCGAGTAGGCTCCACTCTTCACCTCATAGCTTCACTCTGGAACTTCTCGAAATCCACCATCAACTCTGAACTCTGCCACTCACTCTCACTAGCCACGAGATCCTAAAAGGGAGAAGGGATCAATTTCCTATTGAAATTGAGTGAACCCACTGGGCTTACGTACATGTTGTCCTAAGCCAAAGGAGCGGTTCCAAACTCCGCACAAGACATCGACAGTGGAGCCAGACCTTAACCCTTTCCGGATTTTAACAACCTAAAGTAGTCTTGGTGATCACATAGGTCAGTTATTCATTCTCATTCACAATCCAAAAGAACAACATAATTGAGCAACGTACATTCACAACACATGATTCACAACCATATCACATTCACCATCCAATATACACAACAACACGTACACGCACATCCAAACACACATGATCATTCTAGGTGAGTTATTAGTTACCGGCCATCACCTCCACACATCCCGTAGGATCTTTCCCTCAAGGGGATATAACACGGCGCATCCCCTAAGGGATCCTTCCTCCACGGAGCTACCACGACGCATCCCATTGGGATCCTTCCTTATCGGAGATTTCAACCACAATGACTCCCCGTGAATCGGACTCAATCTCAACAGTATTTCGGGTGGGGTAGTGTGGGCTCCTTCCGGTTCTACTTTCACATGTAATTCACAGTTCATTCCATTTCATCACAACACATCCATCCACATCACTCTTGATACCACATTTCATTCACATTTCACCACTCACCTCCATAGTACCACAATCCAATCACACCTCACAATTTATCCACACAACACATAACTAGGGTAATCGGCTAGCTCACCGACCACCCCCACCTGCAAGTACAGGGGAAGCCATGTCATGAGTGTAGGGACCACCCACCTGTTCTTCAATCTCAGAATGACCCCACATTGGCAGGGCCATTCTCCTGCAACCACAATTGACAATTCACAATATCGCAATACTAGCATCCATATCCCCAATTCCTTCCTAACACTAATTTCTAAGCTAATTCGTTAACCAATTCATTTTACACCAATTCCCCCAAACATAGCAATCATCAAACAATCAATCATAGCACATTCACAAACCAATTTACCCCTTTTACACTCATCAATTTCATGCATTTCCTAGCTTTCAACTAAGTCGAGATTAGAACTCCTCACGCTGTCCCAAACTACCTAACAATGCCCTCACCTGGAATAGAAGACGAGGCTCTAATCGTCTTCTAGTTCCTCAGAAACTCGATTCCCCCAACTCCCAACTCGTAGCCTAACCCTTCTCACTGACTACGATCTACACCAAGAAACCAGAAATTGAAGTTTGCGATCTCTTCTCCTCGCCTCTAGGAACGCGTAGCAACAAACAGAACTCAATTCCAACCTCTACAACTCCCGAAATCATCTTCTGAAGCTTGGCACAAGTTGGTTCGTCAATGGCTTTTGGTAGAGAGAAAAAGAGGTTGAAAGTTGTGAAATCCCGTCCAAAACTAGTCTTTTATATGCAGGTCACGATACATGATGTGTGTTATACACTACATGGCGTGTTTCTATAAAGCACAGCCGTGTTTCGTGTACTGGAAGTCTCGACAAGAGTTGTCTACACGGCGTGTGTTACAACACACGACGTGTGTTGTTCACAGCCTAGCACACTCACTTGTATCCTCAACCCGACTTAAACCCAGACGTCCTTGACCTCAATAGGACCACAAGAGGCACTGATTCCAGCCCTCTAGTCACCCAAACTTGAGTTCCAAACCATTTGGTTGGGCGGGGATGTTACAAGTCTCCACAACTTCAAGTATTTCGTCCCCAAAATCACTCCTAACTCATCCTAGCAACATGACACCGAAAAAAAACAGCAATTGCAACAAACTCAAACACCACATTCACAACCGAAACCTCTAACACAACCAAAACCTCTAACACAACCCAACAACCCCATCCTCAAAGATTACCAACCCTTTGCACTTCAATCCTCAACTTCACCCACCACAACATCACCACTAAGCACACCCTAAGTCCATTAGAAATGAGACACAAAACGAGCAAACGCAAGAAGTGTACTAATGAGAAGTAATACCTGAAGCATAAGCTTCCAACAACTCCGGATATCGTCTCCTCATACTCTCCTCGGTCTCCCAAGTAGCCGACTCGCTCTCGTGATTCCTCCATACCAACTTGAGCTGAGGAATCTGCTCAATTCTCAGAACTGGAACTTGCCTATCCACTATCGCCACCCGGCTTCTCCTCATATGTCATATCTTGCTCAATCTCCATATCCTTCGGCTGAATCATATGAGAAGGTTCACCGTGATAACGCTTGAGCATGCTCACATGAAACACATTGTGTATCCCTCGAGCTCACTTGGCAAAGCTAGCACATAAGCAACCAGACCCGACTTATCTAAGACCTCATACGGACCGATGTAATGAGGCGCCAACTTTCCCTTCCTACCAAAATGCATCAGCCCTTTCCATGGTGACACTTTCAGAAATACCTTCTCCCCAACATCGAAATTCAGCTCTCTAGCACGACCATCGACATAAGACTTCTGCCTATCTTGAGCCGCTCTCAACTTATCCTTGATAACCTTAACACGATCAACCGTCTCTTGCACCACTTGAGGACCCGACAACACTCTAGCACCCTCCTCATCCCAACACAAAGGCGTCCTACACTTCCTACCATACAAAGCCTCAAATGGCGTGAACTTCAAACTACTATGATACGAGTTGTTATAGGCAAACTCAACCAATGGTAGCAAATCAGTCCAAGGAACTTTGAATTCCATAGCAAAACTCCTCCAAAGTGAGGATCGTCCTCTCCGATTGCCCATCAGCCTGAGGGTTATAAGCCGTCGAGAATTAAAGCTTAGTTCCCAATGCCGTATGCAACCCTTTCCAGAAATGGGAGGTAAAACTCAGATCCTGGAATGATCCGGGCCACCAGGGCCGACCCGACTAATGTCGACCCGGCCCCAACACTAATGCCGGGCCAAAACTACACCAGGCCTAGGACTACACCAGAACCACCTCCGGAGGCTTGGAGAGCCAAAGCCACAAGTCCCGACCCCGAGCCAAGACCAGCCCTGAGCCGAGGGCCTCCACTAGGCCCTGACCTGATTGCCACAAGCCCTGGAGGTAAAGAGGAGCATGGGGAGTCTCTAGGAGCATTCCTAGAGCATTGGCGGATGAAGAGAGGAAAGGGCCCGACTGGAACTCACTGGAGCACGAAGACAGGCCCCGGAGCCGACCGAGAACTAGGCCTAGTACCTAAACTAGGCCCCATGACCAGTGCCACGAGCCTCGGACCATCACCAGCCATTAAAGACCCCTTGAGAGCATCCCTGAAGACCTGGATGAAGAAGAAAGCAGAAGGCTTGGCCAGAATCGACAAAGGCCTAGCACTGAGCCAGCCCCGTGCGCTGGACCAAGCGTCGGGCACCACAGAAGCGTGCTTTTGGCCCAGCCAACAATTGGCCCGTGCCTTTTGGTAAATTCCAGCAGCCCTGGATAGCTTGAAGTCTCAGGAGCACCCTCCAACAAACGGAGCTGAATTTGGAGGAGTATTGAGGGAGATAGGGCTAAATCAAGTCCTAGTGATGTTTGGCCTAAGCATCAAGGAGTGGAGCTCGGATGCTGATCCGAGGGAGCCAATAATAGGAGCTAGGATCAGGCCACCTCCTGAGCCTAATCCAATGAAGGATTCTTGACCAAAAAGGATATGGGAAATGAAGAGAAGAAGCCAAATACTTCCAAACAAGAAATCCTAATCAAGCTAGGATTTCCCAGTTTTGGACAGATTTCTAGTCTGACGAAGATTGACGAATATGGGCTACCTGGAGACAGAATTAGAACTGATTCCCAACACGAAAGTTGTGTTAGTGTTTAGGAAGGAGTCTTCTAGAAGTATGCCAAAGGGATTAATTTTCTGAATTAATTTACTATTTATTTGGCTGATTCTTCCAGAACCCGTTTAGCTGTTTTTTTAGGAATTTCTAGTTTTTCCTTTTTAGTGTTAGTGTTTAGGAAGGAGTCTTTTCCTTGGGGAACAAGGCTCCGAATTTCAGTCCCTTTTTAGGAATCTTTTTGTATTTCTTTATTAATTTATTAGTTAGTTTCGTAGGAGGAAAAGGAGAGCCTAATCTCCCTTCCTCACCTATAAATAAGAGGCTTCGGCCTCATTGTAAACACGAACCCCTTCTGTCGTGGAGCCATTCCTGGACACTACGGGTTCCTGGCTATATACAGCCGACGGGTCCTAGTACTTATCCGCCCCCGGTGCCAACGGTGATCGAGTGAAGGTTCAAGACTCGCGGTGGTTAGGGTGCCCACGGCTGCGGCAGTTCACACCAGTTTTGGTATCAGAGCTTCGGTTCAACTCGAGGAACCACAATCTATCCCAGTCTTCTGGTTTGAAACCCTGGATTCCTATCCTTTACTTTTCAGTCTTAGAAAATCCTTGAAAAACCCTATCTATCTTTGTTTTCGTGTTAGTAGAAAATCAGTTTAGAAAATCCATCTATTTTCATTCTTGCTCGAAGAATTGTAAGAAAAAGAAAAGAAAACAAAAAGAAAGGCAATCTGCCCTAGGGTTTCTCGTTCATTATAGGTTGATCTTAAGAATAGGGGTAGATAGATATATTTGCTTCCCTGTATTATCAACTAACATGGCAGACGAAAGACTCAACCACATGGAGGCCAACGTTCTCAACATCACTCAAACTCTAGCCACGCTACAAGAAGCCCTAGCTCGAATGGAAAGGAGAGCAGCTGAACATGAGTATGAGAGGGAGAGACCCCACGGCGACAGAGATAGGGAGGAACGGAGACTGCCCCAAGACGTCGACGACGATGTGAGTAGCCTTAAGCTCACTGTGCCTAAATTCAACGGAAAGACCAACACCGACAACTACTTGGATTGGGAGAGAAGCATGGAGGACTACTTAGACTGCCACAACTATTCCGAGAGGAAGAAAATCAAGGTGGCCACCCTGGAGTTCACCGACTATGCCGCTCTATGGTGGAGTCAATACCGGCGGCAAATCTTACGAGAAGAGGAAGAGCCTGTGAGGACGTGGGTGGAGCTGAAAAGAAGGATGAGAAAAAGGTTTGTACCGGCTGCTTACACTTGAGACTTGCATCTTAAGTTACAAACCCTAGGGCAATGAAGCATGTCCGTAGAGGAATACAATAAGGAAATCGAGATACTCGTGACGAGACTCGATCTTAAGGAAGATGAGGAGGCCAGGATAGCAGGGTTTACCAACGGCCTACAAAGGGACATCATGCATCAAGTAAACATCCTTCATTATGTTGACTATGATGATTTAGTGGCCTTGGCAATCCGAGTGGAGAGGGAGATCAAGAACGGCTTCGGTAAGAGGCCCACGCCACCCACCACTAGCACCTAGAAGGGAGCTGCCAGCACCAGCCAACCCCCATGGAGAGTCGGCCCTAATCGAGCACAAGGCAGCAGGCCAAACCCTAGCCCCGCTGCCAACCGGGTAACCCCAAGCACTGCCCCTACTGTACCGAGGACTAACCCTAGGCCTAGCGGCATTGTTTGTTTTAAATGTCAGGGTCGAGGACATGTGGCAAGGGACTACCCCAACCAAAGGGTAATGGTGCTCAAGGAAGGAGAAGTCATCACCGACGACGAAGAAGAAGAAGCGAAGGGAGAGAAAGAAGACGACTCTGATAATGGAGAAGAAGCCGAGGTTCAAAGCCTCGAAAAGTTCACTGGGATGTTCGTAAAGGACCTAACCCTAGGCCCTCAAACCTGGCAGGAGGCCCTGGCCGAGCCTTACATCCCTGGTGTCGGCCCGACTCAAGAGCAGCGCCCGGCCAGCATCGGGTTAACCCCGAGCCGCCACCCGGCGCCCTACGGATCGGAAGCCAAGCACTCAATGGCCAGCCCTTTATTGGTGCAAGAACAACACCCCGACACCCCTAGGCCCCCGAGGGACGTTCAAGCCATCCGCGACATGCACACAGAGGAGGTGCCTCACCGACTCTTGAGACTGGCACCCATCCGGATCCATCTACCTTCAAGACCGGCGACGGCCGATAAAGTCTTCTACTGGGACGACCTGTACTCCCCTATGTCTTCTACGAGCCTAAACCTCAAAGTCAACAGTCCATCGACTAATGACTACATGAGCACCGATGGTGCCAACGGTGATCGAGCGAAGGTTTAAGACTTGCGGTGGTTAGGGTCATCTGCCCACGGCTGCGGCGGTTCACACCAGATCCCGATTAGAAACAATGGATTGGGGAACTCTGTGCAACCTTACCATCTCCTCTATATACAGCTTGGCCAACTCTTCCATGCTTTCCTTAAACCGAATGGGTATGAAGTGAGCGACTTTCATCAAACGATCAACTATAACCCAAACAGCATCCTTCCCCTCCCTAGTTGGCGGAAAACCCGACACAAAATCCATGGTAATATCTGCAAACTTCCACTCCGGAATGGGTAGAGATTGCAGTAACCCGCCTAGAGCTCTGTGTTCCGCCTTCGTCTTCTGGCAAACTAGACAAGTTGACACAAAATAAGCTAAATCCCTCTTCATTCCCGTCCACTAAAACCTCACCTTCAAGTCATTGTACATCTTAGTCATTTCGAGATGCATAGCATACATCGAAGAGTGAGCCTCCTCGAGAATCTTCTTACTCAACTCTTCTACTTCTGCCACGCACAAACGACCCTTACACTTCAGCAACCCCCCATCTACCTTGAATCCGTTATCCAAACCTCTCTCAACTTCTTCCCGAATGGCCATCAAGTGAGCATCCTTAAGTTGCTTCTCCCCAATCATGTAGTTTAACATGGGTCGGATACTAAGCTTAGCAAGCAAACTTCCTACATCATCCATCTGCATCTCCACCCCAAGGCCCTAAGATCCACCAACTCCTATCGACTCAAAGCATCGGCTACAATATTGGCTTTACCGGGATGGTAGTCAATGGTGTAATCATAATCCTTCAAGAGCTCCACCCAACGTCTCTGCCTACTATTAAGCTCTTTATAATCCATAAGATGCATACGACTTTTATGAACGGTCATGATCTTGAACGTCTCACCATACAAATAGTGCCTCCACAACTTCAAGGCGAACACTACCGCCGCTAGCTCCAAATCGTGAGTCGAGTAATTAACTTCATACACTCTAAGCTGTCGTGAGGCATAAGCAACCACCTTCCCATTCTGCATGAGCACACAACCCAACCCTTGCAAAGAAGCATCACTATATACCACTACTCGCCACCCTCTACTGGCAAGGTCAACACCAGAGCTGAAGTCAATCTCTTCTTCAACTCCTCAATGCTCTTTTCGAATGCCTCACTCCACTCATACTTCAACTCCTTCCTCAACAACTTATGAAGAGGTGATGCTATGGTGGAAAACCCTCAACAAAGCTCCGATAATATCCAGCTAAACCGATGAAACTCCTTAGTTGCGACAACGTCCTTGGGTGGGGACCAATTAACCACCGCTTCGATCTTGTTTGGACCAACCTCAACACCCCTCTTAGAGACCACATGACCAAGAAACAACACCTCCTCCAACCAAAAGGCACACTTCGAAAACTTCGCAAAAAGTTGTTGCTCCCTCAACTTCTGAAAGACGATCCTCAAGTGCTCCTCATGCTCCTTCTCATTCTTAGAATAGATGAGAATGTCATCAATGAACACTATCACAAACTTATCCAAGTATTCATGGAAGAAAGCCATGAATGCCGTCGGAGCATTAGTGAGACCAAAGGGCATCACAGAAACTCATAGTGCCCATAACGAGTCCTGAAAGCTGTCATCGGCACCTACCCTTCCTCCACCTACAACTGGTGGTAACCTGACCTCAAGTCTATCTCCGAGAACACTTCAGCCCCATGCAATCATTCGAAGAGGTCGTCTATCCTTGGGTGTGGATAGCAATTCTTGATCATTGCCTTGTTCAACCGCTTATAGTCAATACACATCCTCATTGACCCATCCTTCTTCTTCACAAACAACACTGGTGCGCCCCAAGGGGATACACTTGGGCGGATGAACCCCTTGGCCAAGAGCTCTTGCAATTTCTCCTTGAACTACTTCAACTCGACTGGTGCCATGCGATAAGGTGGAATGGAGATTGGAGCAGTTCCAGGAACTAACTCTATATTGAACTCCACCTCACGCTCAATCGGTGCACCAGGTAGTTCCTCAAACATCCGCAAACTCCCGAGCTACCAGCACCTTCTCCAAATCTTCATTCTATCCAACCGACACTTGCACCCACAAAGCCTCACACCCTTCTTGAATCAAAAGAAAGCTTGCATTGCCGAAACTAACCCCATCGGTGTTGAATCCCTCTTTCTAACACCCTTGAACACCACTGACCGACTCCCTCCACCTGAAGCACAACTTCCTTCTTCCGACAATCAAGCAAAGCCCCATTTCTAGCCAACCAATCCATGCTAAGAATGACATCGAACTCATTGAAAGGAAGCACCACCAAATCATTTAACAACTTTGCACCTCCCACTAACACCTTACAACCCTTCCACACACTATCTACCCGAACAGAAGTCCCCAAAGGAGTTCTAACACCCCAATTAGTACCCAAACTACTAGCTACAACACCCAAGCTACTCAAACATTTCTCAGAAACAAAGGAATGGGTCAAGCCCGAATCAAACAAAGCATAAACAAAAAGATCTAAGATGGAGATCATACCAGTCACCACGTCGTTTGCGTTCTCTATCGCATCCTTAGTAAGAGCGGACAACCTTCCCTAATCCTCTGCCGCTCCAACAAGCATGGCATTAGCACCCGTTGCTCGACCAGCACTCACAGCTCCTCGACCAAGGCTACCTCCACATCTGCCTCCAAAACTCATAGACGGAGCCCTCAATCCTTACACCGATCCCACATACTGAGCTGGAGCAGCACTCCTCATCGGACAGAAGTTACTCCAATGACCAGGCTGGCCACAAGTGTAATAGGTCACCGGGGTAGGCCAAAGCATGTGACACACCCCAAAGTGAGGCTTCCCACAAGTGCCACACATAGGGAGTCCCGATGGTGCTCTTCCTCTCTGCATCGACCCCGCTCCTCTACACTCCGCACTCTTGTGACCCTGACGGCCACAATTGAAACACACGATGGTTTGACGTGATGGGGCAGAATGCACACTCCACTAACCTGAGAAAGCAGATTGAGGTCTCTTGGCTGGATGACTAAATGCCACCGTCTGAGTAGGCGGTGCAGACGCCTTCCTCTTCCTCTCTTCCTTCTTCCTGTTCTCTAGCCTCTCCCTCTCTAACGCCGCCGCCTTAACTGACATTAGACACCCCATGTCAGCGGTGGTGACCATTCCTGGATCTCCACTCTCAGCCCATTCTTGAACTTGCTAATGAGCTTCCTTTCCTGATTAGTCCGCTCGTCGTACCACTTAGAGAAAGAGGTGAACTATATGTAGTATGTGACGTGACCATGCCTGATGCCGTGACCAAGCCCTACTCGGCATTGCCACTAATGCCGAGCATTGTCGTATGCCTGATGCCGAGCCACGCCATCAACAATATTTGGAGCGGCCACCCTCTGATCCCGAGCCGTGGCATCACCAAAACAAGTCCGAGGGAGCTGATGTTGAAGCTAATGATCGTGGCTGACCAGGACGTTGATGCCAACCCAAGCATTGAGGCCGAGCCGATGCTAGGTACCAAGACCAGGCCACCACCTAAGCCTGATCCGAGGATGGATGACCAACCATCAGTGATGTGAGACAAGAAGGGAAGATGCCAAGAAAACAACATTCTGCCAAGAAGATATGAAAATGGAAACAATGTGAAGATTGATGATCCAATGGCAAGATTCAAAGGTTTTGTGATCTTCAGTGACCATTCTGCCATATCGGAAAGTTGAGGGGGTCTCATGAACGAAATTCATCTTCATTCATGCACTTGTTTTTCATGTTCATTCACTTCCCCATTGGAACCATTCATGCATTTGTTTTCATGTTCATTCACTTCCACATTAGAACCATGCACTTGCATTAAATGTGAACAATTAATTGTGTAGTTTTTCTAGAGGATTAGATTCATCGAATCTGGTGTAGGACACATTTTCTCCTACCCTATTTAAAGGGTTCTTTGTAGTTTGTTTCAAATCAGCTTGTTTGCTCACAATTAAAAGAATTCAGACTTCGGTTTACAGTATTTGTTCCTTTAAGCTTTTGCTCGTTGTTGCTTGGCTTAGGGAGTTTGGTTTATCGAGATAAGGGTATTCACCCCTTTGTTCGTGGTACCGCACACACTTGATACCTTGAGTTCTTAGCTCTATAGCTAAGGGTTCTGGTCCGATTTCCATCTTCTATCTTGATTGTGTTTTCGTTTGCAAATTGTTCAAAACCGAGTTGTGTGGATTGAGCCAACCTTGGCTTTGGTTCATATCAGTTTGGTATCAGAGCTCGGTTCAACTCTTGGATCAAAGCTTCTGTTGTTTTTCTTTCGATTATAAAAAAAAACCTCAAAAAAAAAATAGTAGCATTTTTTTGGCTGAATCGTGAGTTGTGTGATTTCAGATTTATAGTTTTGTACTAACCATTTCTTGGTGGTAAAAGCTGGTGTGCAGATTAAGAAGAAACAAAGTTTAAAAATCAAGAGGTCCAAAAGAATAGTTTCGACCCAATCAAAGCAAAGCCACCTCACCAAGATTGTGTCTAGAAGTTATAGCGGAAATCCAAGAAAGGGGGGTAAACAATTTCTGTTCTTTCAAAGTCAAATTCGTTTTGAATAGTTTGTTTTTCGAAAACCCAACAAAGAAATCTGACTAGGGCTTAGAGTGAACTCAGCTAGGGTTGTGTTTACTTGAATTTCGAATTACTTGACTTCTAAAGCTTTGAAGAAACTTGCAACTGCTCATAACAAACTTGCTTATTGCCGATTTCTGTTTCATCCTTTTCTCACCAAAAACTTGTGTGAAACACGAGAGGCAAAAGAAAGAGTGTGTGAGGTTCATTAGAGAGAGTTGGTGAGGCCATTGTGACTAATCATTGTTCAAGATGACAGATCCAGCAGGGTTCGAAGCAGCAATAAATGCGATGAGGACGAAGTTCGATGAAGCACTCAACACTATGGCTCAAACCCTCACCGCGGCCATCCAGAATAATCAGCCAAGGATAGATGATTCTGATGTGGAGGATGATGCACCTCCACGAGGTGGAGCAAGGCCACATAGAGAAGCTTTAAATGGAGAGGTGTTCACGGATGATGAGGACGACAAGGAGGAGTTCCAAGAAGGTGAAATCAAAGAGGAGGAATCGAAGGAAGAGGAAGAAAAGGTTCCAGAAGGCATGATGAGATCTCTAGTATACACACTTGGATGGATCCAGCTGCCGCAAGAAGATTTACCACCAGCACCGACCCTTGGTGATGAGCCAGATACCGACGATGAAAGCGACATAGAGATGGACACCGAGATTGATGCCGAAGATGATGTCGGATTAGAAGATTATGGCCACGAAGATTCGAGGACGAATCTTTTTGAAGAAAGGGAGAATGACGTGACCATGCCTGATGCCGTGACCAAGCCCTACTCGGCATTGCCACTAATGCCGAGCATTGTCGTATGCCTGATGCCGAGCCACGCCATCAACAATATTTGGAGCGGCCACCCTCTGATCCCGAGCCGTGGCATCACCAAAACAAGTCCGAGGGAGCTGATGTTGAAGCTAATGATCGTGGCTGACCAGGACGTTGATGCCAACCCAAGCATTGAGGCCGAGCCGATGCTAGGTACCAAGACCAAGGCCACCACCTAAGCCTGATCCGAGGATGGATGACCAACCATCAGTGATGTGAGACAAGAAGGGAAGATGCCAAGAAAACAACATTCTGCCAAGAAGATATGAAAATGGAAACAATGTGAAGATTGATGATCCAATGGCAAGATTCAAAGGTTTTGTGATCTTCAGTGACCATTCTGCCATATCGGAAAGTTGAGGGGGTCTCATGAACGAAATTCATCTTCATTCATGCACTTGTTTTTCATGTTCATTCACTTCCCCATTGGAACCATTCATGCATTTGTTTTCATGTTCATTCACTTCCACATTAGAACCATGCACTTGCATTAAATGTGAACAATTAATTGTGTAGTTTTTCTAGAGGATTAGATTCATCGAATCTGGTGTAGGACACATTTTCTCCTACCCTATTTAAAGGGTTCTTTGTAGTTTGTTTCAAATCAGCTTGTTTGCTCACAATTAAAAGAATTCAGACTTCGGTTTACAGTATTTGTTCCTTTAAGCTTTTGCTCGTTGTTGCTTGGCTTAGGGAGTTTGGTTTATCGAGATAAGGGTATTCACCCCTTTGTTCGTGGTACCGCACACACTTGATACCTTGAGTTCTTAGCTCTATAGCTAAGGGTTCTGGTCCGATTTCCATCTTCTATCTTGATTGTGTTTTCGTTTGCAAATTGTTCAAAACCGAGTTGTGTGGATTGAGCCAACCTTGGCTTTGGTTCATATCAGTTTGGTATCAGAGCTCGGTTCAACTCTTGGATCAAAGCTTCTGTTGTTTTTCTTTCGATTATAAAAAAAAACCTCAAAAAAAAAATAGTAGCATTTTTTTGGCTGAATCGTGAGTTGTGTGATTTCAGATTTATAGTTTTGTACTAACCATTTCTTGGTGGTAAAAGCTGGTGTGCAGATTAAGAAGAAACAAAGTTTAAAAATCAAGAGGTCCAAAAGAATAGTTTCGACCCAATCAAAGCAAAGCCACCTCACCAAGATTGTGTCTAGAAGTTATAGCGGAAATCCAAGAAAGGGGGGTAAACAATTTCTGTTCTTTCAAAGTCAAATTCGTTTTGAATAGTTTGTTTTTCGAAAACCCAACAAAGAAATCTGACTAGGGCTTAGAGTGAACTCAGCTAGGGTTGTGTTTACTTGAATTTCGAATTACTTGACTTCTAAAGCTTTGAAGAAACTTGCAACTGCTCATAACAAACTTGCTTATTGCCGATTTCTGTTTCATCCTTTTCTCACCAAAAACTTGTGTGAAACACGAGAGGCAAAAGAAAGAGTGTGTGAGGTTCATTAGAGAGAGTTGGTGAGGCCATTGTGACTAATCATTGTTCAAGATGACAGATCCAGCAGGGTTCGAAGCAGCAATAAATGCGATGAGGACGAAGTTCGATGAAGCACTCAACACTATGGCTCAAACCCTCACCGCGGCCATCCAGAATAATCAGCCAAGGATAGATGATTCTGATGTGGAGGATGATGCACCTCCACGAGGTGGAGCAAGGCCACATAGAGAAGCTTTAAATGGAGAGGTGTTCACGGATGATGAGGACGACAAGGAGGAGTTCCAAGAAGGTGAAATCAAAGAGGAGGAATCGAAGGAAGAGGAAGAAAAGGTTCCAGAAGGCATGATGAGATCTCTAGTATACACACTTGGATGGATCCAGCTGCCGCAAGAAGATTTACCACCAGCACCGACCCTTGGTGATGAGCCAGATACCGACGATGAAAGCGACATAGAGATGGACACCGAGATTGATGCCGAAGATGATGTCGGATTAGAAGATTATGGCCACGAAGATTCGAGGACGAATCTTTTTGAAGAAAGGGAGAATGACGTGACCATGCCTGATGCCGTGACCAAGCCCTACTCGGCATTGCCACTAATGCCGAGCATTGTCGTATGCCTGATGCCGAGCCACGCCATCAACAATATTTGGAGCGGCCACCCTCTGATCCCGAGCCGTGGCATCACCAAAACAAGTCCGAGGGAGCTGATGTTGAAGCTAATGATCGTGGCTGACCAGGACGTTGATGCCAACCCAAGCATTGAGGCCGAGCCGATGCTAGGTACCAAGACCAGGCCACCACCTAAGCCTGATCCGAGGATGGATGACCAACCATCAGTGATGTGAGACAAGAAGGGAAGATGCCAAGAAAACAACATTCTGCCAAGAAGATATGAAAATGGAAACAATGTGAAGATTGATGATCCAATGGCAAGATTCAAAGGTTTTGTGATCTTCAGTGACCATTCTGTCATATCGGAAAGTTGAGGGGGTCTCATGAACGAAATTCATCTTCATTCATGCACTTGTTTTTCATGTTCATTCACTTCCACATTAGAACCATTCATGCATTTGTTTTCATGTTCATTCACTTCCACATTAGAACCATGCACTTGCATTAAATGTGAACAATTAATTGTGTAGTTTTTCTAGAGGATTAGATTCATCGAATCTGGTGTAGGACACATTTTCTCCTACCCTATTTAAAGGGTTCTTTGTAGTTTGTTTCAAATCAGCTTGTTTGCTCACAATTAAAAGAATTCAGACTTCGGTTTACAGTATTTGTTCCTTTAAGCTTTTGCTCGTTGTTGCTTGGCTTAGGGAGTTTGGTTTATCGAGATAAGGGTATTCACCCCTTAGTTCGTGGTACCGCACACACTTGATACCTTGAGTCTTAGCTCTATAGCTAAGGGTTCTGGTCCGATTTCCATCTTCTATCTTGATTGTGTTTTCGTTTGCAAATTGTTCAAAACCGAGTTGTGTGGATTGAGCCAACCTTGGCTTTGGTTCATATCAGTATGCGAGAACAGACTTCTCACCCTGTGATATGACCCAGCCCAGCTGCCCTAGTACACGCCAGTACACCTACACCCCACCAGGGTCATCCGGGGCAGAACCCTAAGACCATACAAGAAGCGTGTAGAACCAAGGGCCGGCCACTTACAAGCTCTCAAGCCAAGGTATGAAATGAAATATAGGCTAATGCCCCCCCTGCAGGTAGGAAAGCTCAGAGGAAGGAAATGCCACTCCAGGCCATGCTGCTGGCCGAGTGTAGAAACCCTAGGGTGGAGATAAAGCCCCAGCCGGATCCTGGCCTAATCTCCAAAGGCCTTGATGATGAAGCACACTCTAGAGACCCTCTGGAGACATTTCTGGAGTACAGGAACAAGAGGGCTCAAGAGTACCTAGCCAAGAAGGGATGGCCACCCAACACTACCCCCGCCCCGGAGGATGCGGACAACCAACCCCAGTACCGGACAACCATGCTCCCCGCTCAAATTCTGTCAGACAAGTTAAATCCAGGAGACTCAGGAGGCCAAAAGGCTCGAGGAAAACCTTCCTTGTCCGAGGAAATTTCAACCAGGAGGTCCGGATGCCCCAACATCACTGGAAACCCTAGTACCAGGCCATGTCCACTAATGCCGACGACTGACCACCCGGACACCCGGAGCCCGTGAAAATTACAAAAATGCCACCGCGCGCTTTCGGGCTACATTTCTGAACCGCGGAAGGATTCCTGCCCGCGCCCGGGTTTTTCGCCGACGCGCCCAGAGCCTTTTCCCAATCCCACTCGGACACGGACTGCCGGTCAGCCCTAATCCACCCGGATTAGGGTTTTTCTGAATATTACCCGGTGTAGGAATTCCACCTTCGGACTACTTCATTATTTTTAATAGTTTCCTTGGCCTAATTTTTTAGTAGAGATTTATTATTCCTTTTTTAGAGTTGGAAACGGCCTTGGCCACCCATTGTACTATAAGTATTGGCCTTTGCCATGTTTGAAAGACAGATTACATATTAAGAAAAATTCCAGAACTTTGTTCTTTTTCCTTCAAGTCTTTGCTCGTTGTTGCTTAGCTTAAGGTCTTGGTTTATCATCAAAGGCATTCATCCTTTGTTTGTGGCACCAAATTCGACTGAATACTTGTGGTTCCTAGGTCATTACCTAGTGGATTTCAAGGTTCTCCACCGGTTTCAAAGGTTAGGTTCTCGTGGGGCTGATAAATAGTTTTGGGTGTTGAATCGATATCTTCCTGCAGAAGGCGGTTCGCATCACCCTGCCCCAACTCCATAAACTCCTTAGCCTTCTCCTCTTGCCAAAGATCAGGACAGAACTGATCACGGAACTCCCCCACAAACTCATCAAAGTCTATCTCCAGCGGAATCACCCGACTCTGCGGCATCGACTTTGACCAATTCAAGGCATGCCCCTTAAACAGGAAGGTCATTGCCTGCACCCTCAGCTCCTCATCAAGACCCATTTGCAGGAACTTGTACTCACACTCCTGAAGCCACTGCTCAGCCTCTTCTCCATTGAACTCCCCAAAGTTCCATCCCTTCAACAAACTTGGTTGGAACCTAGGAGCTCCTCCTCCAAACCCCGAATCCCCGGTGGACCTACTTCTCATTGCTTGACTGGACTCACTACAGGAGGCCATTAAACCATTCAGTTGACCACTCAAGAAATTACCGACAGTTCAAATCACTACTTGGTTTCAAAACTCCCCACCCGTTTAAAACAGTTTGAAAATCCCTAGAAAGTCGGTCTCGTACCGATGTCTCATCCCCTCTCTCAACGAGATTAATTACTCCCCAAAGAGAGGAGATGATCGACTAGTACAACATCGACAAACCAGGCTCTGATACCATTTGTAACACCCAACCCGAATCAACCGGTGAAACCCTTGGTTGAACCGGTCTCAAGTATTACTAAGTAAAAACCAACATAAATATCAAAGTAAAACCAAGATTTTAGAGAAAACAACGTAAGAGGCCTCCATAAATCCATGAAAACATAAATCTGCGTACAATCCGATCTCAACATAAAATCCATAAAATCTGACATAAACCCCAAGAGTGCATAAATCCATGAAAACCCCCCAAAATATCCAAGGTCATTTGAAAGAAACAATAAGTCAACTCCGAGTAGGCTCCAGTCTTCACCTCATAACTTCAATTCGGAACTTCTCAAAATTCACCCTCAACTCTGAACTCTGCCACCCACTCTCACTAGCCACGAGATCCTGAAAGGGAGAAGGGATCCATTTCCTATTGAAATTAAGTGAACCCACTGGGCTTACCTACACGTTGTCCTAAACCAAAGGAGCGGTGTCAAACTCCACACAAGACATCGACAGTAGAGCCAGACCTTAACCCTTTCCAGATTTTAACAACCTAAAGCAGTCTAGGTGATTACATAGGTCAGTTCTTAATTCTCATTCACAATCCAAATCATTAGAATAACATAATTGAGCAACGTATATTCACAACACGTGATTCGCAACCAAGTGACATTCACCATCCAATATACACAACAACACGTACACGCACATCCAAACACACGTGATCATTCTAGGTGAGTTATTAAGCGCCAAGAAGTATTGACGTGTGAATTTCAACTCACAACATTCAAGGTCGTATTTCCACGAGGTCCTCTCATAAACTAATACTCACACTGGTCATGAACGGTCTAAACATTTGAGTTGAGTTTGGTTTAAACAAGAACAATTCAAAAGCTTAAACAATCTAAGTCAAACAAGGCAAAACTAACAAGTAAAGTTGAGGATCAAACAAGAGAGAAGTAGTTTAGCTTAGCAAAGGGTTTCTTCAAGATCAAGGATCATGAAAGTTGAATTGAATCTCAAGCAACGATGTGCAAATGAATGACCATGCAAAACACTTAATTCGAATCAATGAACTCTCGCACAATTGACTCTCTACTCCTAAACCAAATGGACCATGTTCTCGCTATGTGAACAAAGGAATGGAGTGCTTTATCTAGCTTAATGAAATGCTCAAACACTTAATCTCTTAGCTAACATCCATCTAACACAAGGAAATGATGCAAAACATTCTCATGCCAATCATAGAACACTAGTCTAACAATTAATGAGTCTTCCAACCTCCAAATAACTGAAAACTAAGTGCACACCAAGTGTTCGACAAAATGTCAACAAGGAAAACAAGCTTAAAATGGTTGCAATTGGAAAGTTTAATCTCTCAAACCATCAATTACAATCCTACAACCTTTGATCAACATCAATCAATCACTGTCATGTATTGAAAGACATAGAAAATGTACCATAAGAACAAATCATGTTCACATGGAACCCAAGCACAAGGTCTAGGATCAGCATAGCTTGATCCATCCCCCACTAAACTAAACCCTAGGTCTAGCCTAGCATAACTATGGAAGAAACCTGAAATTTAGAGGAGGAGATCATCCTAGCTTCCATGGAGAAATCATCACTCGTACACTTCAAGATGCCAATCCAAGGTGAGAAACTTCAATCCTTAGCTCCAATTTCTCCAATTTGGGTCTTCAAATGGCCTCCTAGGGTTCCAGAGGTGTTGGGGACGAAGTGGGGTGTTCTTGGGTCATGGGTGATGAAAAAGAAATGATAGATTCCCCCTTTGAACTCCTAAAATCGTCAATATAGAGAAATCTGCTGGGCATACACGTCGTGTATGACTACACGTCGTGTGCCATAAAATCTGCACAAACCGCAATTTTTCTTCGCTCATTTCTCGCTCATCCAAGCTCCGATTTGGCCTCCATTTGGTCCTATGGACTCCTTGTCATATCTACTACAACTTCCTGGCCTGAAATGTACACAAAAGAGACTAAAAAGCACGTCAAGTGGGGCCACAAGTGACTCCCGGGCAACAATAACTCAACTTGTGCAAAAGGGCTCGAAATGCATGCAAACTAGGACGGATGAGGATCAAATCACGGAGAAAATAATGGTAGGACTTAGGATAAATATGTATGAAATAAGGTCACATCAAACTCCCCTACGACTAAGCTTTTGCTTGTCCTCAAGCAAATGAATTAGAAGGCATCCAGGTTTACAAATGACAAGATCGGACCAATTGAGATTCAAACATTAACAATTTGGCTTAGACTGTTCCACGAACAAACTTAACCTACACATGAAAGAACGTCAAGCAAACAAGTCTAGACCTCACTATTTTCTACACAATTCAAGTAGTAGTTAATTAGGACACATTTCTTTCCAAAAACAAATTTATCACAAATTATCCGACCTCGACAACACCACTCTAATCAAAAGGTCTTAAACTTGGGATATGAAATGGATTACGTGGGGGTAGGAAATATTTGGGAATGGTGAGTGATCGTGACGTGGTGATAGGCTGCAGAATAACGGTCGATCAAATAACTACCAAGCTGTGAAGCTAGGGTAGATCGTATTCCAGGGGTTTCCTCTACTTCCTTACTCAAAGGTGTTGGCAAAATAATTCAAGGTTAAACACGTTGTGCGTGGTGTGAGTTCCACGTCTTCTATACTAAAATGCAAGGAAAAATTGAAATGAAATTAAAGCGAGGAATGATTGAAGATTGATTGATTGACTAGAAAGATGACAGACAAGCTTAGACTTCGAATCACCCTTAGATTACGAGAGCAACAACAGTCAACAGAGCAGCGATTTTCGATTCTAGTTCATTCAGTTCACAAAACACACCATAACTCCTGACCCTTAGGTTTAAGATTGGCGAACGTTCGCTCTATCCGATCTAGCTACCATGATTAATTAGCCGCCCGGGTACGGTCGCCTCTCGCAACGACTTAACTTAATTGGTGCAAATTCTAATGATTAATGAGTTACTCTTGCAATGGATTAACCCTAATCGGTTCCTACGAAAGGCACACTCCAATTATAAGGTTAATTGTTCAACTTGATGTTCTAAAGTAAGGCGAGCGTTCGCTTCTATCCTTAGCTTAACAAGAATCTAATCTAGGTGGCCAAACCAGACAAGAAACACAGAGAACGAAGAACAAATCAAACATGAAGGATGAAACTGAATGAATTTCAAATCTAATCACCACCGATCCGTGACCGCTTTAAGCCCTGGGTCACTTAGGGTTCATCTAATCTAAGCTACACGAGTTTAGCTACTCATATTCAATACAGAAGAATCGAAGACAGACAAAGAATACATCTCTGGTAGGGTAGACAAAGAAGAACTATAAAACCTAATTTCGATGACTCCTGGCAGCTTCAATCTGCTGGATCTTCAACTCTTAGCACTGGCTCTCCGAGATGGGTGGATGGCGTCACGATCCGTTCCTGGCTCCTCGAACTGTATCCACTCGTTCTCTCCCTTTCTCAGTCTTGGAAGTTTTTTCGTTTTTTGCTGTGTGTGTGATAAAAAAGTGATCCCCTTATGTTGCCGTTTGGTTTTGTATTTATACTTAGCCGACAATTGCTGCTTTTCCACTGGAATTTTCGCCGAAAATCCAAGGATATTTTCGGCGAAAATATCTGTTCAAATGTGGCTTCATCCGTCTGTTTCTCCTGGTTGATTTGGCTTCGGGTTTTCGCCGAGAATGCTTATGTATTTTCGCCGAGAACTCCCTCTTGATCGGGTCAGTGGATTCTTCTTCCATGTTCGGCGAAAACCCAAGGGTATTTTCGCCGAAAATATATGTGTAAATGGGGCAGGAATTCGTTTGCCTTGAGTGATTTCTCCGGTTGATTTATGTGTGATTCTTCGGGGTTCCAACGTCTAAGACACGTCCCTGGCTACCGCATTCGATGGCAAAAACCTGTGCTAACATAAAAACACTAGAAAACCATCAAATAGACCCGAAATGGGCCAAGGTAACACAAAAGGCATAAGATGGATCGATTGAGTAAATATTCACTATTCTACTCTAAAAGTCGTGTCTTAAGCAATGAAATGTCGCTCAAATGAGGCTGATAATCACGTCAATTCGAGTGTCATCAAAATACCCCACACTTAAGCTTTTGTTTGTCCTCAAGCAAACTGAATTAGAACACACTCAAATTCACTAATGACACGAGATTAAATTGAGATTCAGTTCTAACAATTTGGTTTAGATTGTTCCACGTAGAAAAGGTGACCTACACATGCAAGAACATCGACCAAACAAGTTTCGATCTCACTGTTTTCTGCACACTTCAAGTAGTAGTTTTAACAAAGCACGTTTCTTGGCAAAACAAATGAATCATAATTAACAGACTACGATAACAACCGTTCTAATCAAAACGACCTTAAGCTCTAGCCATGATGTGGACGCGGAGGAAGGAAAAGTGACGTGGCTATCGACCCGACTTCATCCACTTCTAGATCTGTAAGTTACATGTTCTAGCTAGGACTGATTTAAGCACCAATTCTTCTCTCTTTTTTTTTCAAGATTCAAACTTTCTCAAATTATTTACTGCATAATAGTGCTCGATACCAAACACTTCACTTAGGTGTTGGACCTGCCTAGCTCACAGTATTTGTGCCTTTGCTAGTGCTCAACCCGGACACTTCACTTAGGTGTCGGGCTTGCCTAGCTTTATTTTAAGCACTTTAAAGAACTTAACATTGATTCGATTAACTCAATTACTTGATTTAACCATTTAGCCACTTAATCCTAGCTAGTTATAACTTTTTACACAAGATTTCGAATTGGATTTCCGTCTAATCACAAGCCACAATCACAGGTGATCAAATATGGAGTGAAAAACATGGAAGAAGCTAGCATTTATCATCTTAGAACGGTGTTAACAAGCTTTATGATTAACAAGCAAAACTGTTTAATTGATTCAAATGTCAACTACAAGAGTGATGTATGATCTGTTCTGACCTAGACTCATTTTATCTTAGTTCTGACACGTTGGTTACAGGTTCTAAGTGGAACAGTCTAGACATCATTGTTCAAAATTGAAGTCAATTTAACAACAGAAGTCAAGAATTGAGCAGTTCTATGCTAGAGTGACAGGACAGGAATCACGAGGCACACAAAGATAAAGGCAATCAATATCATGCATGGTTTTCTAACAACCCACCCCACACTTAGACTGTTCTGTGTCCTCACAGGACCAAACTAAAGGAGAGAGATAGGAGGAACCTGAAAGGTGATGGGCGGTGTGGCGGATGAGCACGAAGAGGCCGGGGCGGAGTAGCTACTCAAAATCCTACAAAACACAAACAACAAAAAAAATCAAAAGGATACCGGGACAAGTGCCCCGGTTCCACACAGAATAAAAGTGGATCGAGATCCGAAAAGAAGAAAGAAAAGAAAAGGAAAGGATAGAAACAACCTGATCACTGTTCCGAGGGTGGGGGTGGAGGCGGTGTCGGGAGAGGTGAAATGCCAAGCCGCTGCTCCAGCTGCTGTCGCCATGCGAGATCGTCCGTGTGTCTGGAAGACTGGTCGGCCATGAATTGCTGGATAATGGACCAACGCTCATTCTGAGTCTCTTCATGTGCTACTCGGTCCTTCTGCCATTGAAGCGAACCAGCCTCTCATTCATCTCCGTGGTGAGTTGCGCTCGCGACGGCGGGCGTTCAACAAGCTGGGGAACGCGGTGAGGGAGTGATTTGCAATGCTCAAAATCCAAAGAAAGGTCGATGCCCCGTGCTATGGCGAGGTCGGCACCTACGGGCTCAATCGGGACACGAGGAATATCGGGGCCCCATTTGTCACCGAGCTGGAGATTGTCGATCAGGAAAGGCCCCCCTGGAAGCTCAGAAGGAAGCTTCTTGGTGGTAGTGCGCTTGTGAAAGAATCGTGCAAGCCACCATCCGGGATGCAGGTTGGCATCCTCCTCTAAAGCACGGAAAAAAAATGAGCTCCTCCAAAGAGACATGGTGACGGCTCGTCTTGCTGCAATAACACAGAGATTGCACCCAAACATAATGCAGGAATTTAAGAATAGGGTGAAAGATGTCACCAACCGTGGGGTTGACGATAGGTGAGATCTCATCTTCGCAGCAGGCCCATCTCCACACGTCTGGGTAAGGAGCACTCATGATGGAGTATGTGTCCTTGAAGCCAGCGGATGTTGTATAATGGTCGACGTGCGGATCCAGCAGGTGGCCGAACTCGAGAATGGACTTCTCGTGGAGAACACCACCAAGGCAGAAGGATACGAATTTCTGCTCACGTATGGGCTTCGGGGTGAGGCGCCGAAACGAACTCCAGAACTCATGAAGAGCGACAAGCGGGTAGGGGGAACCATGAGCGGTCAGCACTCGTAAACTGACTTTATGAAGGGCGGTGTCAATGGAGGAGTGCCAAGCCGGATTGTGCGCCTTGAGACTGTCTAGAGAAAGAACTGCCACCTTGGCCGGAGGAATGTCTTTGATCTTCTGAAAGTTCTCTAGTTGGTGCGGCTCCAGAGCTGCAATGAAAGGATGTAGGGCCCCCTTGGCAGGTGCAGGAATAGATGAGATAGGAGTCACAGGGGTTGGTGCATCCTCGGGGATGATGGCTACTGCCCTCGATGTTTGTGCAGCTGGTGCGGGTTGTCGGGAGGGTGGTGTCCTATTCTGGCGAGCTGAGGATCACTGCGCTCTATCTGCACTGGTAGTCTTAAAATGTTTGGGAGCCCTATAAAACACAACTCAGGAAAGACCAACATCAGAAGACAAGACTTCTACCCCACACTTAGGTTGACAAGCGGGGTAAGCCAATAAAATAGAGAGATCATCGAATCGAGATATAGCAGGAAAGAGCTGTCAATCAATTAAGCAGGCATGAGGAATGGAATGATTCATGAACACGAACGCACAGACAACAAGTTACGAGCCTAAAAAGGTCACAAGGGAGTGCCAAAACCTAGCCAATTGACACCGACAAAGCAATCATGAAAAATCGAGGGAGAACCAAAAAGTCAACCAAAGTCAACCATGCCAAAAACCGAAAGTCAAAAAGCGAAAAGATTCACAATCAAGGGATGAACAACTAACCGTGAAGACATGACTCGATAAAACGATTGGAAATCCGAGGAAACGATGAAGAACTTGAAAACTAGGTCGGCCAGAACCGGAGCTGAAAAGCTCCGATTCTAGGGTTTCGAAAAGGGGCTAGGAAAGGGTGAAGGGTGGCGGGCGGCGGCTGAAGAAGCGGCGGCGGTTGGCAATCGGCGGGCAGGCGGCGGCGAACAGAGAGAGAGAGTGTTCTTGTGGGGAAATTTTCGGATGGGGTAGGGATGTGTGAATTTCGCGAAAACAAAAAACCGAAGGGGCCTTATATACCGGTGAAAAGGGGGCAAATTTTTGGCGAAAAAGATGATTGATTTTCGGTGAAAATCTCAGTTTAAATGATGAAAAGTTTTCGGCGAAAAGATGGTAGTCTCGGTTTGAAAAGTTGGGACAGGAGAAACAGGTCGGTTTTAAAAGGAATTTTTCGGCGAAAATAATGGTACATTTTCGCCGAAAATGTGCTTGAAAACGGCGACAGTGTTTTATTTTTTCTTTTTCAAAATGAAGTTTTAAAACAAAACGACTCAAAA
Organism: Linum lewisii; assembly: GCA_034768395.1. Taxonomy (NCBI): domain Eukaryota; kingdom Viridiplantae; phylum Streptophyta; class Magnoliopsida; order Malpighiales; family Linaceae; genus Linum; species Linum lewisii. Next base: position 46,311,270 of record CM068297.1, read on the forward strand.
TGAAAAATAACTGACTCAAGCCGTGGGTTGCCTCCCATGAAGCGCTCTTGTTTAACGTCCGTGAGCCAGACGATACCTGGATTCAGATCACGGATCCGTCGTGAGGTAGTGCATGTCGATGGAAGAGACCGCTAATCCTTGCAGGTACTTCTTAAGCCTATGCCCGTTGACCACAAATGGTTCTTGATCGTGCAATTTGATGTAGACGCTGCCTAAGGGTGTCCGGACCACGGTATAAGGACTGGACCATCGGGACTTCAGTTTACTCGGGAAGAGCTTCAATCGAGAGTTATATAAGAGGACTTCTTCTCCAGGGTAAAACTGCTTGATCGTTTTTAGTTGAGAGTCATGAATTCTCTTCGTGCGCTCTTTGTATAGCTTCGTGCTCTCATAAGCGTGGAGGCGGTGCTCCTCAAGCTCAGCGATCTGGTCATGGCGGTTGTTACCTGCTACTGCATAGCTCATATTCAACTCTTTGTTAGCCCAGAATGCCTTGTGCTCAAGCTCAACTGGTAAATGACATGCCTTGCCATAGACCAATTGATACGGTGAGGAACCGATGGGAGTCTTATAGGCAGTTCGATAAGCCCATAAGGCATCATTGAGCTTAGATGACCAGTCCTTGCGAGACCGGCCAACTGTCCTATCAAGAATCCGCTTGAGCTCACGGTTCGTCACTTCCGCTTGACCATTCGCTTGAGGGTGATAAGCTGTGGACATTCGGTGGGTGACGCCAAAGCATTTGCACACCCGGTCGAATTGTCCATGGAAATGGGTACCCCTATCGCTTATGATGAAGCGCGGTGAACCGAATTGCGTGAAAAGACGGGTAAGGAACCGACCCACCACTCTAGAATCATTAGTGGGTAAAGCTTCAGCTTCAGCCCACTTAGAAACATAATCAACGGCTACAAGAATATACTTTTTTCCGTTGGAGGGTGTGAACGGACCCATAAAATCGATTCCCCAAACATAAAAAATTTCAACAGTTAAAGAAACAATTTGGGGCATCTCATTACGGTTAGAGATGTTACCTGATCGCTGGCATGCATCACAATGTCGAGCAAAAACATCGCAGTCACTAAAGATTGAAGGCCAATAAAAACCTATTTCGAGTACCTTTCTTGCCGTGCGGTTTCCTCCAAAGTGTCCTCCGAACTGTCCTTCATGGCACTTATGCATGATGTCAGCTGCTTCAGTGTAAGAGACACATCTCCGGATCATTCCGTCAAGACTGATGAGGTATAAGAAAGGCTCATCCCAGAAGTATGACTTGGCTTCTTTAAAGAGCTTCTTGCGTGCATTGAAATCCAGCTCAGGAGGTACAATGCCGTGTGAGAGATAGTTAGCCAGAGTTGTATACCAAGGCTCCTCTAAATCGGCGGCATTACTCAGATATTGAGCGTGAGGGATTGCCCAGGGCTCGATAGCTATGCTGTTAACCTGTTCATATGTTTCAACACGCAACAGCTCATCAGAGAAAGAATCATTGATAGGGGTATTAGACTTACTTGTTTGTGATTCCTCCAGTCGGGAAAGATGATCCGCTGCTAGATTGTCTGCTCCCTTCTTATCTTTAATATCTATGTCGAACTCTTGGAGGAGAAGGATCCATCGGATGAGACGTGGCTTCGAGTCCTGCTTGGCTAATAAATGGCGTAGGGCAGCATGATCTGTGTAGACAATGGTATGTGACAGAACCAGATACTGTCTAAACTTGTCAAAGGAGAAGACGATGGCCAGAAGCTCTTTCTCCATAATAGTGTAGTTTCTCTGAGCATCATTGAGTGTCTTGCTCGCAAAGTAGATTGGATGAAATCTCTTCTCCTTCCTCTGACCAAGAACTGCGCCAACGGCGAAGTCGCTAGCATCGCACATAATCTCGAATGGAAGATTCTAATCCGGTGCTGTAAGAATTGGTGCGGTGGTGAGTTGAGTCTTCAAGGTTTCAAAGGCTTCAAGACAGGCTTTATCAAAGACGAAAGGAACATCTTTCTCAAGAAGCTTCATCATTGGAAGAGTGATGTTGGAGAAATCTCTGATGAATCTTCGGTAAAATCCAGCATGACCCAGGAAACTTCGAACCGTCTTAACTGAAGTCGGCGGTGGTAAGCTAGTGATGGTCTCAAGTTTTGCACGATCGACTTCTATACCTGTCTTAGATATCCTGTGGCCTAGAACAATGCCTTCGGTAACCATGAAGTGACATTTCTCCCAACTAAGAGCTAGTTTGGTTTCTTCACAACGAGCTAGCACCTTGTCCAGATTAGCCAGACACTTTGAAAATGAATATCCATAGACGGAGAAGTCGTCCATGAACACCTCAACCACATTCTCTACCAGATCTCTGAATATAGCAAGCATGCATCTCTGAAAGGTAGCGGGGGCATTACATAAACCAAAAGGAATACGATGATAAGAAAACGTACGAAACGGGCATGTGAAGGTCGTCTTCTCTTGATCATCAAGCTCAATGGGGATCAGGAAGTAACCGGACATCCCGTCTAAGAAGCAGTAGTATTCATGACCAGCCAATCGTTCAAGCATTTGATCAATGAACGATAGTGGAAAGTGATCTTTCTTGGTGGCATCATTGAGTCGTCGATAATCGATACAGACTCTCCATCCGGTAACTGTGCGGGTAGGAATGAGTTCACCCTTCGGATTAGGGATGACTGTGATCCCTCCTTTCTTTGGAACGACTTGAGTCGGACTGACCCAAGGACTGCCGGCAATAGGATAGATGATACCGGCATCTAGAAGCTTGAGTACTTCCATCTTTACAACTTCCTGCATCAGAGGGTTAAGTCGGCGTTGTGGTTGTCTGACTGGTTTGAATTCTTCATCAACGACTATCTGATGTTTGCAGAAGGTTTCAGAGATGCCTCTGATGTCTGCTAACTGGCAGGCAATAGCTCGGACATGCTTCTTGAGTAGCCCAATCAATTGCTCTTTTTGCTCGGGAGATAGATTCGAACTGATGATGACTGGTAACTAGCAGTCCTTCCCCAGAAATGCGTATTCTAGGTGGTCGGGCAGCTCCTTCAAGGTAAGTTCTGGCAGATTCTCGTATGAGGTAGTAATTCGACTCGATGTGATGTGAACCGCTGCAACCGTGGGTAGACGACCCTTAAAAACCGCAAGTTGAGACCGTGCAACGAGGTAGAACCGTCGAGAACCGGGGGCGGAAAGTACTTTGACCCGTCGGCTATATAACAGCCGGGAACCAGAATTGTCCAGTCGAAGACGCCACGCCAAGAGATGGATGCTCTTGATGATAAGTCGATCCTTCAATATCGCGTCATACAGATACAATAAGGGTTTCAAAACAGAGTTCTTTCAAAGGGGGTTTATTTCATAAAAGTCTATCTTACAAGGGTGGCCGGCGGCCTCCTTATATAGGTGAGGGAACAAGCTCTCCTCCCTAATCACTACTTCTAAATAATAATAAAATAAAGAGTCCTATTCCTAAATAGTCTCCTAAAAACCCCTAAATAATCCTACTAAAAAGGAATAAACATAAAATAATAGTTGTAGTCTTTAAAGCAGAATAAAAGACCTAAATTAGGTCAAAAACCCTAATCTGGCCGCATACGGCTGCTCGGGCCGGTTGGGCACGTGTGGCGGCCCGGTGGGCTTGACCGGCCGAACGTCGGGCTTGACTCGGGTGGCGGACGCGGGCTTCGGCTTTGGGCGGGCTCAGTGACCGGACTTCTTGTCCAAAAGATATGTTCTTCATGTTCGGCTCCATAAAACTCCCTTGATCGGCCCGGCTGCTGGTTTAGGGCTTGTGGTTGCTCTCTCCTTGGTCCTTCTTTCTTCTCGCTCGGGCCTTCTTCTTTAAGCTTCAAATAGGCCTCCAGGTAGCTTTGGACGTAGCTCTCTGTGGTCAGCCCGAGTGTTATGCTTTGGGGCCAAGGACTCCAAGTCTTCTCATGCCTCGGCTCAGGTTCAGTCTTTGACAGCTCTCCTCTTCGGGCCAAGGCACTACAAGAAAAAGATGATTTTGTGGCAGGCGACGGGGCCGTCTGCGAGTAGCTTAGTGGCAGGCGCCTGAGCTTACTCGCAGACGCCATCTGTCTGCCACTAGCTTGTGGCAGGCGGCCTGCCACTAAGCACGGCCTGCCACTAGCTTGTGGCAGGCGGCCTGCCACTAAGCACGGCCTGCCACTAGCTTGTGGCAGGCGGCCTGCCACTAAGCACGGCCTGCCACTAGCTTGTGGCAGGCGGCCTGCCACTAAGCACGGCCTGCCACTAGCTTGTGGCAGGCGGCCTGCCACTAAGCCCGGCCTGCCACTAGCTTGTGGCAGGTGGCCTGCCACTAAGCACGGCCTGCCACTAGCTTGTGGCAGCTTGTCTGCCACTAAGCACAACCTGTCTGCTCCAACGTTCCTCTCTGCTTTTTCACCCTTTTTCCCTCTTCCCCGTTCTTTCTTTCTTTCTTTCGGGATTCATTCATCCACACCGCCACTATGCCAGATCGTTCCTACTCTACTCAGCTAGGTCTTCTACCTTGAAGCTTCCTCCTCCTAGCTCTTCCTTCTGTTTCTCTCCTCTGATTCTCCACTTCGGAGACAGCCAATCGGCCGACTCCTTCTCCCTCGCCAATCCTCGCCACCACAGGCAGAAGCTCGAGGTCTATAACGAGGTCCTCAGGAGAATTCAGGATTCCGCTCACCAAGACGCCGATCATCAACCACCGCAGCTTCCCTCCTCCAACCAACTCAAGGAACATGCTGCATTTGCAATAAGCTCTTCCTCCTAGTCCTATGTCTTATCCTATCGCCATATCATTATTCATTCGTCAAGCTTTCTTCTTGTTTTGTTCTGGTGTAATCTCTCTCTATGTACATACAACGCTAAATCTGATATATATCATATAAATGTGTATGTATATTCTTCTCTAATTCTTTTCTTTTCTCCTATTTCTATCAAATGCAACCCAGTTCTCTACAAATGATAGTTGGGTTTTTTCATTTTGGGTAAGATCAATGTTTGTTTCTTTTCCCAAATGAATCCACAACTCTGAACACAATTTCATTCCCATCAACAGATAGATCATTAACGCAATTTCGAACTCACATTTAATTCCACCAGAAAAATTTTGATCACTTAATTCCCTTTTGACTCAGACGGAATCGACCATCCCAATAGAATTAACTTTGAATGCATATTCTGACGAAAATTGGTAATTCCGACCGGAATTGGACTGGTGGAACAGAGAATGTGGGTTTAGTGCTTAGTGGCAGGCGCCTGCCACTAACCTCCGCCTGCGAGTAGCTTAGTGGCAGGCGCCTGCCACTAACCTCTGCCTGCGAGTAGCTTAGTGGCAGGCAATGCCTGCCACGTGTTGTGCTTCCTCGCGGATGCTTTACTCGCAGGCCCACCCGTGCTTAGTGGCAGGCCCCGCCTGCGAGTAAGCTCTATCTTTAGTGGCAGGTTGCCTGCCACAAAGCTCCTCGAGGCCTGCCACCAAATCGCAGCTTTGTTGTAGTGAGGGTTCTTGGATTCTCTTCCTTTTGTACTCCAGAAATGCTTCCAGAGGGTTACTCAAAGAACCGACTTCTTCTTCAGGGCTCCTGGAGGTTAGACTAGGAACGGGCTGAAGCTTCTCTTCGGTGCTTGGCTTGGGACAACATTCCCTTCCTCGGAGTCTTTCTACCAGCAAGTGAAGGATTTAGGTGATATTTCTTGTCATACCTTGGCTTTAGGGCTCGAGGATGGCCTGACCTTGGATTCATGCGCTTCTTGAAAGGCATTAGGGTCTTGCCTAGGCCAGGGGATCCTGGTGGGGTGTAGGAATACCGGTTGGCATCGGGGCAGCATTGTTGGATCATATCACGATGCTGGCTCAATATGTGTAGGCGCGGTGATGGGTGTGAATGTCGCCTTCTGCTCGTCTAACTCATCTTGCCATAGGCGTTGCTCTGGATCTTCTAACGCATTATCAATCCCCGAAATCAAACACAACTCTAGCGGGTCACTAGATAAAGCATTAGTAAAGCAGTCGGCCGAGGCCAACTCTAGGGGATCAATAGTATAACATTTATCATCTTGAGCAACAGAATATCTCATGCTATCTTTAATGTGGAATGCAACACTCTCTTGTCCTACACTTAAAGTTAACAGGCCTTGTTTGCAGTTAATATTTACACTAGCAGTTGCTAAGAAAGGTCGACCTAGGATAAGTGTTCCATCTAACTCACGAGTATCTAAAACAACGAAATCCGCAATTATAGTAAACGAACCACAACAAACAGCTACATCTTCTATTATACCTCTAGGTAGTTTGACAGACCTATCGGCTAACACGAGATGCAGAGTAATCAGTTTTAATTGCCCTAGATTCAGCTTTTCATATAGATAAACAGGCATAACATTAATAGAAGCACTAGAATCAACCAGACTGCGATCAATTTTAATGCCATTAATAATGCACGGTAATGTAAAAGAACCGGGATCAGGACACTTAGCTGGGGTGGTGGCGGCTGTCGAACGGGAGATGGCGCACCGAGAATGGATGCACATTCATTAGTAAGCGTGATAGAGTATGCCTCCCTGTTCTTCACCTTCTTCACGAGGTCCTTAAAGAACTTCCCAAGTGGTGGTATGATCTCCACAGCTTCAGTCACTGGTATCTTGATCTCTGCAGTCTTAAGAACATTGTACCACTTCTTGTACTGAGTGTCGTGATCCTTAGCCTTGCTCATTGCAGCTTTTGGGAAGGGAATTCGAGGAACATATGGCGCCAAAACAGGCTCAGGAGCTGTCCTGGGCGGAGGAGGAGGAGGAGCGGATGCTTCCTCTTCCTCTTCTGTGATATCTTCAATTTTTGGCATATCCATGGCAGCACTGGTATCTGGTATTACTTCATGTTCTGGAGCCTTTGGATCATTTGTTTGTTTGCCGCTCCTGGTGGTAATTGCTTGAGCGTGTTCGCTCTTTGTACCGGAGTCTGCTTGAAATGCTTCTGGATTAAGGAGAGGATTGCTAGTAAAGAGTTTAGTCATATTACTTATAGCATCCTCTATCCTCTGGCTCTGAGCTCTCTGTCCTTGATTGAGTGCAGCTTGAGCTTTTAGTTGAATGTCGTGGTCGTCAAGTCTGCTCATAATCTGATCGAACTTCTTCTCATAGTCCATGTCTCTATTGTAGTACGGCTTTGCTTGAAACTGGTGTTGTCCTCCAATGAATCCCGGAGGTCTATAATAAGAATCTACTAACTGGTTGCTCTGGTTCCGTGGCACGTAGTTTCTGTAACCGGCATAGCCTTTCTGATTGTTAGCGAAGCCCTGATCGATGAAGTTTATCTCTTCTGTAGAGTAGACTTTTGTTGTGCCGAAGTTAAGGCAGCTTCCACCGTTATGAGCATAGGACCCACACCATCCACAGTCAACTGAAAAGATGGTGGCTGACGGGGAATCGAGGGGAATACCAGCTGCTTGTAGATGTTTCTGGACCTCTGCCTTGATCTGCTCTGCAACACTCATCTGACTCTGACTCTTGTTTCCTTCTATTTGCCTCTCCCAGTTTCTAGACTTTGAAGCACAGTCAGCAAAATGCAGAAGAGCATCCTGAGGAGTAAGGGCGGTGCAATCTTCGCTGGCTAGAGAGTTGACCCAGTTTGCAGATTCTTCGCGCATACCACGAGCAAAGAATTCAGCCAGCTGTCTTTGTTCATACCCATGGTGAAGGCAGTTGAAGAGAAGAGACTGGAATTCATTCCAAGTGTCATACATGCTTGCATCCTCTCTCTGAGTGAATTTGGAGATGCGGTCTTTATAAGCAGTCGTCCTTGCGGGAGGAAAGTATTCCTTAACAAAATCTTGAGCTAATGCCTCCCAGTTAGTGTAATGACCCGGCGGCTTGCTTCCAAGCCACTGCTTAGCTGCACCTCTGAGAGAGAAAGGAAAAACTTGGAGATATAAAGCGTTCTTGTTGAGGTTCCCAGACTTGAAGGTGTTACAGACAGCCAAAAAGTCATCTAGATGGGAGCAGGGGTTATCATCTGGCCTCCCTTCGAATTGTACGTCCTTAGAGATCAGTTCTAGGAGAGGAATCTTAATCTCATAGTCAGGATCATCGTCATTAGAAAGCACCATGATGGGGGATCGAAAGTTGGATGCACGCGGCTTACTGTAGTCCGCAACACTCTTAAGATTAAACATTACGGTAAAGGAAGATGGAACGGAAGTGATCCGTTTCTGTACCTACTATGATCTGCAAGAGACAAAAACAAACACAAACGGTGTAAAATCGAAGTGTGATGGAAAATGAAAGATGGAAAGGTAGAAGAATAAAAATGCCAACTCTTCTTTCAACGAAATAGAAGAGTCCCCGGCAACGGCGCCAATTTGATAGGCTGCAGAATAGCGGTCGATCAAATAACTACCAAGCTGTGAAGCTAGGGTAGATCGTATTACAGGGGTTTCCTCTACTTCCTTACTCAAAGGTGTTGGCAAAATAATTCAAGGTTAAACACGTTGTGCGTGGTGTGAGTTCCACGTCTTCTATACTAAAATGCAAGGAAAAATTGAAATGAAATTAAAGCGAAGAAAGATTGAAGATTGATTGATTGACTAGAAAGATGACAAACAAGCTTAGACTTCGAATCCCCCTTAGATTACCAGAGCAACAGCAGTCAACAGACCAGCGATTTTCGATTCTAGTTCGTTCAGTTCACAAACACCACCATAACTCTTGACCCTTAGGTTTAAGACTGGCGAACGTTCGCTCTATCCGATCTAGCTACCACGATTAATTAGCCGCCCGGGTACGGTCGCCTCTCGCAACGACTTAACTTAATTGGTGCAAATTCTAATGATTAATGAGTTACTCTTACAATGGATTAACCCTAATCGGTTCCTACGAAAGGCACACTCCAATTATAAGGTTAATTGTTCAACTTGATGTTCTAAAGTAAGGCGAGCGTTCGCTTCTATCCTTAGCTTAACAAGAATCTAATCTAGGTGGCCAAACCAGACAAGAAACACAGAGAACGAAGAACAAATCAAACATGAAGGATGAAACTAAATGAATTTCGAATCTAATCACCGCCGATCCGTGACCGCTTTAAGCCCTGGGTCACTTAGGGTTCATCTAATCTAAGCTACACGAGTTTAGCTACTCATATTCAATACAGAAGAATCGAAGACAGACAAAGAATACATCTCCGGTAGGGTAGACAGAGAAGAACTGTAAAACCTAATTTTGATGACTCCTGGCAGCTTCAATCTGCTGGATCTTCAACTCCTAGCACTGGCTCTCTGAGATGGGTGGATGGCGTCACGATCCGTTCCTGGCTCTCTATCCACTCGTTCTCTCCCTTTCTCAGTCTTGGAAGTTTTTCCGTTTTTTGTTGTGTGTGTGATAAAAAAGTGATCCCCCTTATGTTGCCGTTCGGTTTTGTATTTATACTTAGCCGACAATTGCTGCTTTTCCACTAGAATTTTCGCCAAAAATCCAAGGATATTTTCGGCGAAAATATCTGTTCAAATGTTGCTTCATCCGTCTGTTTCTCCTGGTTGATTTGGCTTCGGGTTTTCGCCGAGAACTCCCTCTTGATCGGGTCAGTGGATTCTTCTTCCATGTTCGGCGAAAACCCAAGGGTATTTTCGCCGAAAATATATGTGTAAATGGGGCAGGAATTCGTTTGCCTTGAGTGATTTCTCCGGTTGATTTATGTGTGATTCTTCGGGGTTCCAACGTCTAAGACACGTCGGCAAAAACCCGTGCTAACATAAAAACACTAGAAAACCATCAAATAGACCTGAAATGGGCCAAGGTAACACAAAAGGCATAAGATGGATCGATTGAGTAAATATTCACTATTCTACCCTAAAAGTCGTGTCTTAAGCAATGAAATGTCGCTCAAATGAGGCTGATAATCACGTCAATTCGAGTTTCATCATGTGGCTATCGACTCAACTTCATCCTTCTTTAGAACTCCACTTCATACGCCCGAGCTAGGATCGCTTCATCAAAGACATCTTCCAAAACTTTTTTTCCGCCATTTGTTTACTACATATTAGAGCTCGGTTCAAACACTTCACTTAGGTGTTGGCCGGCCTAGCTCACAGTCTTTTCCTATGCTAGTGCTCAACCTGACACTTCACTTAGCTACCGAGCTTGCGTAGCTTTTCTTACGGAACTTCAAGAATTTGAGAAATTTGAACTTTTTCTTCACACTTTGAACATTTTTTTCAAAACTTGGCTCCTTGGATTGTCACTTTAGCCACTTCTTGATCCTTAGCAAATTATAACTTTCACATACGACTTCAAATTGGATTTCCGTCTACTCTCAAGCCACAATCACGAGGGATCAAAAAGGAAATGAAGAACATGGATAAGGGCTGAAAATGGGTGTACACCAACAAACAGGCCAAAGCACAACGAGTTATCATATCGGATAATGATTCAGGTAGGGTTTTTGGCTGAATATGGTGAAATCTAAGTGCCTTTATCATCTTAGAATGGTGTTACGAGTAGTTTTAAAAACAAGAATCAAACCAATCAATTCTAATTACAAGAGTGATCCAATCTCTGTTCTGACCTAGACTCAATTTGATATTAGAGCCAACATGGTGGTTATAGGTTCTAAGTGGAACAGCCTAAACGTCATTGTGAAAGCTTGAAGTCAATTAAACACCAAAAGTCAAGAACCGAACGATTCTACGATAGAGGAATTTGGCAATCAATCAAGAACATGCATACCATTAAAGCATATCATTCTACTTCTACCGAGAAACAATCACACCAAACCTCAAATTCCCCATACGACTAGCATGAGCATTGTCCTCAATGATCAAGAGAGAGAGAGAGAGTAAGGTGGAATGAGTATACCGTGCGGTGAAGCGGAGCATAGGAGGCAAGAGTGGTGAAAGAGTCCCATAACGATCATTGGTTAAGAGTGATCCTCAAACGCTTGCCAAGCCTTATTCAAAAAGTTAAAACAACACAAAAACAAACAGAGCAAATAAAAGCAAAAAGTAAAGATAACATGGGGTCATAAACAAGTGCAATATAGTCAAAAGAGAGCCCTGATTGATCTACACACAATCACAATCAAATAAAAAGAAAACAAGAGACTCGAGATAGAGGTGTGGCCCTGGAAAGTTTACTAGGAAGGACGTACACAACAATCACTAATCAAGTATCCTTCAATTCCAAAATCCAAATCATGAAAAATCGGAGCAAAGATCAACAATTTAACATCCACAGCTCAACGATCACATCAAACTGGCAATATCACTTAGCACGAAACAAGATCATCAAAGTCAAGAATAACAACATATGCTAGCAAAAAATATTTCATTAAAATCCACAATTCAGCAATAGGCAGGCATCACGGATCAATAACACGAATCAAAATGTAAGGGGGGTGTACAAAAATAAACCAACAAGTGGTGATCAACCACACCCCTCCTCACACAAAGATTGGAATTCAGTCCCTGAATTTAGCACCTACAACATTCAACTAAATGACACAAGAGGCAAGGTATGGAAGCCAAGTCAAACAGCCACAAACCAAGCCAAACCACAAGACAAACCCATCGAAGAAACATGAATTCAATGTACCATGCCCACAAATAAATGAACCACCAATTAATTTCCCAAAATGTATTCAACCAGCACAAATTAGCACATCAAACAATAACAACCCACAAGTGAGAAGCAAAGGCACACATGAGCACAAAGTAACTCACTAAACCAAATCAAATACCAACAAGGCCCCTCTGACAAATCCCAAAAATATACCCACAACAAGTAAGCACAACCCCTGATGAAAAAAAATGGTGGAAGTTACAATGGCCAAATCCACCCCACCAAGCAACCCACGAACATGAACCAACCACCCAACAAATAACCACAATGAACCACAATTAACCCCGCCAACCAGCCCTTAATCCCAAGCTAATCCCTAACAAATCAGGGTGACTAGAACTAACTCAACACAAGCACCCACTGCTCCAACTGCCAAAAGAAAACAAATTAATTGAAACTAATCAAAAGAAACCTGATGGGAGAAGGAATTTGGGCGGCGGCAGCTGGGAATCGGGGAAAGTGGGTGGAAGTGGTTGGTGGCTGGTTGGTAGAAGCGAAGGTGGGGGTGATTGGAATTGAAGAATGGAGGTGGCGACTGGACAAAGAGAGAGTCGACAGCAGTTGGAGTGGCGGCGGCTGCTAGGTGCGTGGCAGAGGGGAGTTGGAAGTCGGCGGGTGGCAGGGGACGTTGGACTACGGTGGCAGGCGGGAGGGTCGAACGGTAGATGGGAAGCAGGCCGGCGGGTAGAGAGAGAGGGGCTGGCGGTGGGGTTAGTGGGTGGTGTGGGATTGGCGCTCGGGGTCAGGAATTTCAGGGGGGCTGGGTGTTGGTTTGAGACGGCGGTGACTAGGAGGCAGGGGAGTAGTGGCGTCGGCGGGAGGAGGGCTTCGGTGGCTAGGTTGGAGGTTGCTGGCGGCGGTGGAAGAATTAAAGTCGGCGGCTAGAGACGGTGAAGCCGGTGGGGGTTGGTCGGCGGCTGGAGATGGTGAGGCCGGCGGGGGTTGGAGTTGCGGTGGTCTGGGTGGGTGGGTCGGTTCGGGTTGGGTTAGGTGAGTGGGTGAGGGCTGGGTGGGTGGGTCGGTTGGGTGGGTTGGGGGGAGAGTGGGTTGGGTTGAGTGGTTAGGTGGGTCGGGTGAGTGGGTTGGTTGGGTGAGTTGAGGGTTGGGTGGTTTGGGTTTGGGTGGACTCAAAACTAAATCAAACAGAAACAGGGCAAAACCAAACACCAACCACAACTCAAACCAAAATTGACTCAAAATGGATTACACGACGTGTAACACTACACAACGTGTGGTTCCACACGATGTGTAAAAATAAGCCATTTTTGGGAACATAAGGATGGGGTTGAGAAAGTACACGGCGTGTACTAGTAGACGACGTGTATGACTACACGTCGTGTAGTCCCCTTCACAAAAAAATGCAATATTTTCTAAACTTACCAAACAACTCCAAACACCAAAGGGTCCTAGACCCAAACAAAATCAATTTCCCACAGCATCACAGACCAAGAACCACCTCTAAATCTCAAGGACTCCAAAGTAAACAAGAACACACACAAAGACAAAGCAAAAACAACGAGAAAACACTCTGGTTGCCTCCCGAGAAGGGCTTGGGGCTGGCCTTTCCTTGGGCCTTCTCCATTTCCGCTAGGGCATTTTCTTCAAGCTTCAGGTAGGCCTCCAAGTAGCTCTTGATGTAGCTCTCCGGGGGTGGGGTCGGTCTAAGTGTCATGCCTCGGGGCCAAGGACTCCAATTCTTCTCATGGCTCGGCCCAGGGTCAATCCTTGGAAGCTCTCCTCTCCAGACCAAGTATTCTTGGGCTCTCTTCCTTCTGTACTCCAGAAATGCTTCCAGAGGGTCACTCAAGGGGCCGGCTTCCTCTTCAGGGCTCTTGGAGGTGAGGCTAGGAGCAGGAGGAGGCTTGTCTTCAGTGCCAGGGCTTACATCCTCGGCCAGCAACAATGCCTGGAATAGCATTCCATCTCTTGGAGTCTTTCTACCTGCAAGGGAAGGCCTTAGTCGATATTTCTTGTCATACCTTGGCTTTAGGGCTTGAAGATGGTCTGCCCTTGGATCTAAATGCTTCATGTGAGGACCTAGGGTGCTGCCTTGGCCAGGGGATCCTGGTGGGGTGTAGGAGTACCGGTTGGCATCAGGGCAGTATTGTTGGATCATATCATCAAGAATAGCCGCATTAGTGTCTTCTTGAGAGATTGAAGATCCACCTTCTTTGTTTGGAGGAGGTTTGTTGAAATCGGGTGGTCCATTACTCTTGTGGGTGTACATCCCCGGTGGATTAGAAGCTTGACCACTACCTTGATTACCTTGATTTTGATTACCCCCTTGAGTCCATTGGTTTCCTTGACTTTGATTTCCCCCTTGATTCCATTGGTTGTCTTGATTGTACCCTTTATAGCCTTGGAATCCTCCTTGATTACCTTGGGTGTAACCCTTGTTATAACCATCACCTTGATTACCTTGGCCTTGGTAACCTTGGTTAGGCTTGTTGTAACCACCTCCTTGGTTCCAACGGCGGTTGTAGTTACCCCCTTGATAATTCTCTTGGGGATTGAAGTTTCCATAGAATCCTTGGCCTTGCACAAAGCTTACTTCCTGAATGCTTTCACCTTGGTTAGGCTCGAAAGTAGCGGAAGGGCAAATATTGACATCATGGCCTTGGCCTCCACAACACTCACAACAAAACACTGTAGCAACCGATGGATTGCCCAAATGAGATGACTTAGAAGAAGGGAATTAGGCATACTAAGATTGCTTACTTGAGAGGCCATAGCATCAATCTTGGACATAAGGAGAGCGATCATAGGATCGTCTTCATCACGGTGTCCCGGTATCTTCGACTTCTTCCCTTAGCTAGAGGACTCCTTTGGTGCATCAACACTTACGGCCCGAGAATCATAGTGAGTGTCGCTTCCATATTTGGACTTAGGAGGTTGTTGTCGAGACCAACTTCTTGTCTTGTTGGTCATCTCCGCGAAGAGATCAAGAGCATCTTCGGGAGTGAGCCTCCTTAAGTCACCTCCGGCCGCTTGGTTGATCATCCTTGCATTCTCAAAATCAAGGGATCTAGCAAAGATGTCCGCCAAAGTCCACTCGGCAGTGTTGTGGTGAGTACAAGACCGAAGAAGTGCTTGGAACCGATTCCAAGTCTCATGAAAGAGCTCACCATTATGTTGTGTAAAGTGATTGATGCGTTCTGGGATTGCATCCGTCATATAAGGAGGAAAGAACTCTTCGAGGAAGGCTTCGGCTAGGCCCTCCCATGTGGTGAAAGCTCTACTCGGTTGGTTCTCCAACCATGTCTTAGCTCTTCCCTTGAGTGAGAAAGGGAAAATTCGGTGTCTCACACAATCCGGATGCACTTGGTCATTCTTCACCGTGTCCCAAGAAGTCCTTGAGATGCCTAGATAGACATTCATCAATGCGATTGAACACCACTCCATTTTGAACCATTTGGATCATATTAGCCTTGAGCTCAAAGTTCCTAGAATTGATGGGTCGTCGAACAATGCTAGAGGTTGCCCCTTCAAGAGTAGGAGGAGCATAATCCGCCAAGGTACGTCTTGCACCCCTTTGTGAGTGATCATCATCATTGGTATGGTGAGAATGCTCCGAATGATTGTCTTCATCTTCATGGTGAGACATGTTGTTGCGTGTGGCGCTATGAACCAAATGAGAGGGAGAGAAGGTTGGTGGCTCAATCACTTGTGCAAGACCTTGAAGTCGTGCTTGAAGACGAGTGAGTCGCCTCATGCACTAGTACAAGATACCTTCAAACAAGCACAACAAAAACACCCAAGTAATACGACAATGCGGAATAACAAAACCAAACAACAAGTACGAAGGAAGCAAAAACTAAATTGGAAGGAAGTGAATAGAACAGTCCACTACTAAGTGCTTTCAAAGGAATGAGAGAGTCCCCGTCAACGGCGCCAAAAACTTGACGTGTGAATTTCAACTCACAACATTCAAGGTCGTATTTCCACGAGGTCCTCTCATAAACTAATACTCACACTGGTCATGAACGGTCTAAACATTTGAGTTGAGTTCGGTTTAAACAAGAACAATTCAAAAGCTTAAACAATCTAAGTTAAACAAGGCAAAACTAACAAGTAAAGTTGAGGATCAAACAAGAGAGAAGTAGTTTAGCTTAGCAAGCGGTTTCTTCAAGCTCAAGGATCATGAAAGTTGAATTGAATCTCAAGCAAAGATGTGCAACAGAATGACCATGCAAAACACTTAATTAGAATCAATGAACTCTCGCACAATTGACTCTCTACTCCTAAACCAAATGGGCCATGCTCTCGCTATGTGAACAAAGGAATGGAGTGCTTTATCTAGCTCAATGAAATGTTCAAACAATTAATCTCTTAGCTAACATCCATCTAACACAAGGCAATGATGCAAAACATTCTCATGTCAATCATAGAACACTAGTCTAACAATTAATGAGTCTTCCAACCTCCAAATAACTGAAAACTAAGTGCACACCAAGTGTTCGACAAAATGTCAACAAGGAAAACAAAGCTTTAAATGGTTGCAATTGGAAATTTTAATCTCTCAAACCATCAATTACAATCCTACAACCTTTGATCAACATCAATCAATCACTTTCATGTATTGAAAGACATAGAAAATGTACCATAAGAACAAATCATGTTCACATGGAACCCAAGCACAAGGTCAAGGACACCATCTTACACAATGGCTATGAGAAACTCAATCCACACAATCAATCATCTATCCAAGCTTGATCCATCCCTAAACCCTAGGTCTAGCCTAGTGGTGGGACCTCCGGTCGTTGGTCGGGATTCAGCCAAATAAAAACTACTAATGCTAAGAAAAAGCGTATAGCAGATCGTATTCCACGGGCCTTCGAATGATTGGCTACTTCAAAACTAACAAATTATTCAAAGAAAAAAAACACTCAGTGCGTGGTGTGAGTTCCACGACTTCTACTTCTAAGAAATGCAGAAAAATTAAAAAGATTAAACTAAAGCAGATTGAGAATTAGGGTTTGGAAACAAGAATGGCAGACGAACTTAGACTTTGAATCCCCCTTCGTTCCCCAGAGCATTGGCAATCAACAGATCAGCGGATTTCGATTCTTATTCAATCAATTACTAAGACACCACCATAACTCCTTACCCTTAGGTTTAAGACCGGCGAACATTCGCTCTATCCGTTCTAACTACCAAGATTAACTAGCCGCCCGGGTACAGTCGCCTCTCGCAATGACTTAATTAATTGGTGTAATTACTAGTGATTAATGAGTTACTCTTGCAGTGAATTAACCCTAACCGGTTCCTACGAAAGGCACACTCCAATTATAAGGTTAATTGTTTAATTCGATGTTCTAAAGTAAGGCGAGCGTTCGCTTCTATCCTTAGCTTAACAAGAATCTAATCTAGGTGATCAATCCAGACAAGAAACATGCACAATGAAGAACGAATCAAACATGAAAAAGAACTGATTGAATTTCGAATCTAATCACCGCCGATCCGTGACCGCTTTAAAGCCCTGGGTCACTTAGGGTTCATCTAGTCTAAGCTCTAAAGGGTTTAGCTACTCATGATCATTATAAAAGACACAAAGACAAAGAAAGAGTTCATCATTCAGAGGAAGAACAGAAAAGAATCTGAAAAACCTAATTCAGACGACTCTGACAGACTCCGATCTTTGGTAAGTTGCACTCCTAGCTCCGGTTCTCCGAGGTGGAAGGGATGGCGTCACGATCTCTATCCGGCTCTTTGAACTCCAACTCCTCGCTCCAGAACTTCAGAGAATTCTGATCTCAAAAAGTTGTATTATGATTAATTATGAATTTTCTTCTTTTTTCAGCCGCCAGATTAAGTATAAATACTTAACCCTAGTTGGGCCGGGTTGAGCTGATGGTTTCGCCGAAACCATAGGGATAGTTTCGGCGAAACTGGCTTTGAGTTCAATGCTCCGCCGGCTGTTCAATGTCTTCAGTCCGAGCAGTTGATTGGTTTCGCCGAAACCATCCTTCTCTTGGCATCAGTTGATTTGAACTGCTGGTTTCGCCGAATATGGAGGCCTGGTTTCGCCGAAACTGTAAGTGTGAATGGCAGATTTTTGGTTTGACTTGATTGGCTCCTTGGATCGATTCCAGTTTGATTCCTCGAGGTTCCAATGCCTTAGACACGTCCATGGCTACTTTATTTGACGGCAAAAACCTGTGCTAACATGAAAACACTAGAAAACCATCAAATAGACCCGAAACGGGCCAAGGTAACACAAATGGCACGAGATAGGGCAATCGATTGAATATTCGTTATTCTACCCTAAAAACAATGTCTTAAGCAAAGAAATGTCGCTTAAATGAGGCTGATAATCACGTCAAATCGAGTGTCATCACCTAGCATAACTATGGAAGAAACCTGAAATTGAGAGGAGGAGATCATCCTAGCTTCCATGGAGAAATCTTCACTCTTACACTTCAAGATGCCAATCCAAGGTTAGAAACTTTAATCCTTAGCTCTAATTTCTCCAATTTGGGTCTTCAAATGGCCTCCTAGGGTTCTAGAGGTGTTGGGGACGAAGTGGGGTGTTCTTGGGCCGTGGGTGATGAAAAAGAAGTGATAGATTCCCCCTCTGTTGGGCATACACGTCGTCTATAACTACACGTCATGTATGACTACACGTCGTGTGCCCTAAAATCTCCACAAACCACAATTTTGCTTCGCTCGTTTCTCCCTCATCCAAGCTCCGATTTGGCCTCCGTTTGGTCCTATGGACTCCTTGTCATCTCTAATACAACGTCCTGGCATGAAATGTACACAAAAGAGACTAAAAAGCACGTCAAATGGGGCTACAAGTGACCCCCGAGCAACAATAACTCAACTTGTGCAAAAGGGCTCGAAATGCATGCAAACTAGGTCGGATGAGGATCAAATCATGGAGAAAACAAGGGTAGAACGTAGGATAAATATTTATGAAATAAGGTCACATTAGTTATCCACACCACCAGCGCCGGCCATCACATCCACACATCCCGTAGGATCTTTCCCTCAAGGGGAGATAACACGGTGCATCCCCTAAGGGATCCTTCCTCCACGGAGCTACCACGACGCATCCCATTGGGATCCTTCATTATCGGAGATTTCAACCACCATGACTCTCCGTCATGGGATTCACCCCAGTGAATCAGACTCAATCTCAATAGTATTTCGGGTGGGGTAGTGTGGGCTCCTTCCAGTTCTATTTTCACATGCAATTTTCATTCCATTTCATCACAACACATCCATCCACATCACTCTTGATACCACATTTCATTCACATTTCACCACTCACCTCTATAGTACCACAATCCAATCACATCTCACAATCTATCCACACAACAGATAACTAGGGTAATTGGCTAGCTCACCGGCCACCCCCACCTGCAAGTACAGGGGAAGCCATGTCATGACTCTAGGGACCACCCACCTGTTCTTCAATCTCAGAATGACCCCACATTGGCAGGGCCATTCTCCTGCAACCACAATTGACAATTCACAATATCGCAATACTAGCATCCATATCCCAAACTCCTTCCTAACACTAATTTCTAAGCCAATTCGTTAACCAATTCATTTTACACCAATTCCCCCAAACATAGCAATCATCAAACAATCAATCATAGCACATTCACAAACCAATTTACCCCTTTTACACTCATCGATTTCATGCATTTCCTAGATTTCATCTAAGTCGAGATTAGAACTCCTCACGCTGTCCCAAACTACCTAACAATGCTAAGCCATCACCTGGAATAGAAGACGAGGATCTAATTGTCTTCTAGTTTCTCAGAAACTCGATTTCCCCAACTCCAAACTCGTAGCCTAACCCTTCTCACTGACTGTGACCTACTCCGAGAAACCAGAAATTGAAGTTAGCGATCTCTTCTCCTCGCCGCCAGGAAAGTGTAGCAACAAACGGAACTCAATTCCGACCTATACAACTCACGGAATCATCTTCTGAAGCTTGGCACAAGATGGTTCATCAATGGCTTTTCGTAGAGAGAGAAAGAGGTTGAAAGTTGTGAAATCCCATCCAAACTCCATCTTTTATATGCAGGTCACGATACACGGCGTGTTTCATAACACATGACGTGTGTTATACACTACACGACATGTTTCTATAAAGTACGACTGTGTATCGTGTACTGGAAGCCTCGACGAGAGTTGTCTCGAAATAGTGCACGGCGTGTGTTGTTCACAGCCCAAGACACTCACTTGTATCCTCAAACCGACTTAAACCCGGACGTCCTAGACCTCAATAAGACCACAGAGACACTGATTCCAGCCCTCTAGTCACCCAAACCTGAGTTCCAAGCCATTTGGTTGGGCGGGGATGTTACAACCCAAGTTCCACATTCTCGCCGAAAACTTGGTGTTTTATTTTGAAATTTCCCAGCGTAAATTTTTTTGAAATGTTTGTTCAGAAGTTTTTTACCGAGAACTTTGGTATTTGGGAGTCAGTTTTCGTGTTGCTTTTCAATATTGGTTTTCAAAGAAGTTCTCGGCGAGAACTTAGTTAAAAAAAAATTTGTCCCCCCATCCCATTTCCCTTCCCTTTTATTTCTTCTTTTCGGATTTCGGTCCAATTTTATTGTGTAGATCAGGGACACTTGTCCCGGTTTCCTTTTGATATTTCTATTGTTTTTGTTTTGTAGGATTTTGTGCAGCTACTTCACTCCATTCTGGGCTCTCCACCGCATCCTCGACGTCGACCATCACCTTCCATATTTTCCGGATAACTCTATTCTCTTTTAGTCCTGTGAGGACACAGTATATTCTAAGTGTGGGGTAGGATGCTAGAGATATTTGCAAGATCTTGTTTGCTTATCTGTGATTCCGTGGTGCATTTCAATTCCTCTAACTAGAATTACTCGGTTCTTGACTTTTGATGTTAAGTTGACTTCAATTTTTAACAATGATGCTTAGACTGCTTAACTTAGAACCTGTAACCAACATGCCTACTTTGATGCTAAATGAACCTGGTCAGAAAAGAAACTAGAATCACACTTGTAGTGTCACCTTGAATTGCACGAAAATGATCGAGTCCGACTAGCAGCCAATTGTGAGCTTTTGATCCATTGCACATAACTTGCAATTTTTATTCTTTTTTAGTGGCTTTTCTCGTACTTTGAATGAGTTAGTATTTGCATGAGACCTATTCGAGACCACACGATAACACGAGTACTAGGAGGAAAGAGGCACCTAGAATTGCTACTTAAACCAGCAGCTATCCCGACATTAATCCCTCTAGGTGTAGACCCTTGTGCTTGGCCTGTTCTTTCAGTTCGATATTACATTACAACCAATTCCCCTGTTCTTGTTCACCCCGTTGATTCCATGTGGTAGTAGTTTAAGATTAGCTAACCGGAAGTCGGTCTGTGGTGACTTGCCTATAGTCAGTAAACCAGTGGTCTTAGCTAGTATGTCCAGACATGCAAACCCCTATAGCAACTAAAAAAATTTAGCACTAAAAAAGAAAAAAAATAGACAAACAGAAAAATAAAAAGAAGAGTTTGAAAAAGTTACAAGTCAAAGTAGTAGTTAGAAAGTCCAAAAAGCAATAAGCAAATGTAGAATGAAAGAAAAAAAATATTCAGTAAAAAAATAATAAAAGTGCTAAGTTGTTGAGGGTATCATAGGACAAGCGTACATTGTTATTTCGGTCTGACACTGATTCTAATCACTATCCAGGCCCAGAAGACCATGCCGAGCAACCCCCAGACATGACCACCCATGTGAAGAAAATTTGGAGAAGTCTGTTATGTGCACGGAGAAGGCAAGAAATGGATTCGAGGACGAATCCAAAATAAGAAGAGGGGGATGAAGTGATTCGGGCCACCAGCCCCGGTGCAAATTGATATTCCTACACCCCACCCGGATCACCCACAAGGGGCCGAAGCCTAGGACCCTACAAGAAGAGATTAGAGCCAAGACTTGCTCATAACCGGGCCATACAAAGGTTCTTCAAACCAAGGTATGTGACTCAGTTGAAATACAGACCCGCCCCAGCAAAAACATAAGCCAGGATCACAGTTAGGCCGCACCGGGCACTCAGGCTAGCATCGGCACCCGATACGGGCCATAGGCCGATGCTAGGACTGAGCCTAACACCCAACTTAGGCTCTGACTCAAGTCCTACAAGCTTGGAAGAAAAGGATCAGCCCTGACACCCTCTGGAGGTTTTCCTAGAGGAGCGCCAGGGAAAGAGAGCTGAAGGCTTGGCCACAAAAGGTCGAAGCCCTGAGCCAGGCCCTGATGCGGGCTTCGTGCGGAGCTTAACATCCAGTTTAGGCTCCAAGCCAATCCCTACGGGCCCCAAGGATGAGGACCTACATGAAGGCATCCTTAGGGCTTTCCTAAGCCTTGTGCCAAGGTAGAACCCAAAAGGCCTGGCCAGATATGAAGGAAGCCGAGAGTCGAGCATGCTGCAGGCACCATGCCTGGGCACGGATGCAACAGAGGGGCGCTTTGAGCCGAGCCAACAATTGGCTCGTGCCTGTTGGGATTTTCGAAAGGCGTTGGAAACCTTATGGCCCCAGGGTCACCTCTTACAAGTCCAGTTCGGATCGGAGAAGGATCAAAGAAGGACATGAAGTCCTTGTCCGCTGCGGATAAGGAATCCGCATCCAGGGCGGATACGACACACGACGCAGATACAACATCCGCATCTAGCGTAGACACGGACACGAAGACCACATCTAGCATGCACACGGAATCCAAACCCGGAGAGGACACTAACCCGGTCACCTAATTCGGTGCGGGCACGGATTAGGGTTTTTTACTTGGTTTTTCCAGATTAGGGTTTTTAGACTATTTTGGAGTTTTCTTTTCTTTTTAGTATTTATCTAAGATTTTCCATTCTAGTTTTGAATATTTAGGAATAATTTAGTCCTCCTAGTGATCTAATTAGGACTCTAGTTTATTTCTTGAATAATTTAAGAGTTAGACTTTAAGGAGGATTCATAGAGCTTGTTCACGAATTCCTCCCTATAAATAAAGGCCACCGGCCTCACTTGTAAACTCAATCTTTGATTAATAAATTTTCCAGAACATTGTTCTTTTTTTCTTCAAGCTTTTGCTAGTTGTTGCATCGCTTAGGGTATAGGCTTATCGTCAAGAGCATTCATCTCATGGAGTGGCGCCATCGACCAGACACTTAGGGTTCCTAGACTTCGCGTGCTAGTGGGTCTAAGTACTCAACCGCCGCCAGTTTCATAGGTTCGACTTGATAGCTAGGAGATAATCTTGTGGTGTTCAGGTCACGAAGCATAGCCGGCCGTGGTTCACATCACATCGTGAGTGGAATACCTATCAAATTGCCAAGGTCGACCAAGAAGTATATGGTAAGCTTCCATAGGTACAACATCACATAAAACTTCATCCGTGTACCTTCCAATGCTAATGGGAATAACAGCTTGTCTCGTCACCCTTAATTCTCCACACTTACTGAGCTAGTATAGCTTTTAGGGATGGGGGTGCTTCTGAGTTTTAAGGCTTAAACCTTCCACCGCTTCAATGTTGATTGCATTAGTACAACTCTCTCCATCGATCACCATGCTACAAATTTTATCCTTGATCACAAACCTCGTGTGGAATAGGTTCTCCCTCTGCTCCCATCCATCTTATATTGTTTGGGCACTCAAAATTCGTCGTGAAATGGCTGAGAAGCATCAGGTGTGATCAAACAGTGATTCAGCGCCAGGGTCGGGGCATGGGGCTGTGTCGAGGGTGGTGTTGTGGGTGGGGCTTGGGGTTGTGTCGGGGTTGGGGCCCTAAGCTGTGTCGGGTTGGTGCCAAGGCTGGGGCTCTGAGCTGTGCCGGAGCTGGTACCCTGAGCTGCGTTGGGGCTGGTGTCGGGGTTGGGGCCCTGAGCTGTATCAGAGCTGGTGCTGGGGATGGGCCCTGAGGTTGGGCCGTGGCCGGTGTCGGGGCTGGGGCCTGAGGCTGGACCATGGCTGGTGCCTATGCCAGAGCTTGGGGCTGTGACGAGGTTGGTGCTGGAGGCTGGGCCGGTGCTGTTGCCGGTGCCGGGCTGTTGTCGGTCCTGGTGTCCATTGCTCAGCTCTCTCCATCTCCTGTTCGCTCTCCAAGGTTTTCAACTTCTTTTGGGATGGCCACCATGTGGGGCACGGTATCCGACTCGGATAGGGTGTCGAGGTCTGTGTCTGTGTCCAGGGTGTTCACGCTGGATAGTGTGTCCAGGGTGAGCACTTGTGCCGCATCGGCTAGTGTGATCGCGTCGGCTTGGACATCCAAGCTTGGGGCTCGGATGTACATAGCTGAGAACTTCTCCAGGCCCTCAAGGGCGACTTCTTCCTCTTTCTCGGAACTCGTGTCAATCTCCTCATCGGCTGTATCATCCTCATCATCTGTGAACACCTCTCCTTGTTTAAGCACCATGGTTTTTTGGTTTGGACAATCTCTCGCCATGTGTCCTCTCCCTTGGCATTTAAAGCATATAATTCCACTGGGTCGTGGGTTAGAATTCTGAACATTAGGAGTATTAGTAGTAGGGTTTACTCTTTATATAGGCCCTTGGATATTAGGGCTTGGTCGTGGCCCAGTACTCCTACTAGCATTCGGCCCCCATGGTGTATTTCCTTTCCAAGGGCTGGCTGTGGGCTTCTTTCCAAAGCCTTTCTACAACTCCCTCTCCACACGGATGGCAAGGGTCACTAGGTCATCATAATCAACGTAGTTGATCATGTTGACTTGTTGTTGTGATGTGACTCTATTTCATGCGTTTTAAGACCTATGTTTAGCCTAAGAATCTCCCGTATTTGAGCTCGAAATGCCATGACTTATATACTTTTTATAGATGTTTTGGACAAAGTGTCCTTTTGTTGTCCGGAAGCCACTTTGGGGCCAAATTCATGGTCTATTGGATGTATTTTTGTGCATTTTCAGGAGTTGGCATTGTAGTATGGATGACAAGGAGCACATAGGACCAAACAAGAGGTCAATCGGAGCTAGGACGGAGGAGTTAAGGCCGTTGTAATTTTGGGATTTATGCACAGCATTATTCCTACTGAAGTTCTCAGCGAGAACTATCAAGTTCTCACCAAGGAGTTTGAACACTTACACTTACAGGAGGTGTGCATTGGATTTCTGAAGAAGTTCTTGGCGAGAACTTTAAATGTTCTCACCGAGAACATATGAAGGATTGAAGGTTGTCTTCAGGGAGATTTTCGAAGAAGTTCTCAGTGAGAACTTAATAGTTTTCACCGAGAACTCTAGCCTTTTCCAGCACATGTATATAGGGAGCAGACTCGGAGAGAAGAGGGGAATTCATTCATTATTCATTTGACACAAAGAGCCTCGATGAAAACAGAGCCCTTCTCTCTTCCTCTCATCGCCGATCATCATCCACCAACCCTAGAGCTATTTCTGGTGCAACTCAAAGTAGAGGAGCTTGGATTGAAGTCCACAACCTTGGGAGAGGAGCTTGCAAGAGGAGGATCCAAGCCATCGTGTTCTTGGTGATCAACTCCTTTTTTATTTCTTTATTTCCCTTGGCCATGTGTGGCTAATTTCCTAGGTTTATCTTGGATTGATAGATAGTTGTGCTATGATAGAGGGTTGATTATGTAAACATGCTATGATTGATCTTGGTTGTAAGAAGATGATCTCTAGACTTGTTCTCAATTCCAATTTATGTTATGATTGCTTAATTTGGTCTATTCAATGTGATGTAATGCATGAGAGTGCTTAGATTACAAGGTTTATAGGTCTAGGGATTGCAGTGAGTGTGTTCTAAGAGATTAGATCATCTCAATTCAACCATTGTTGCATGATTTCTCTCTTGTACATTTTATCGAACAATTGGTGTGCACTAGGTTTTTCATTCATTTGAACTTTGATTAGTCTTTTGATGATTCTCTTAGTGCTAGGGCATTGACATGAGAGTGTGATGTGTAGCCTTGTGGTCATAGAGTTATAGGAGAGAGTTTTGTGGCTTGGCATTTCATCAAACACCTTTAATGCATCCTTAGTCACTTAGCCTGAGAGCGAGAGCCTAAGTCGAGTGGTTTTAGGATAGGGATTTAGTGCTACGAGAGTGCATTGAGTCCATAGAAGGGAATTGCATGGTCATTCGATTGCATTCTCGATCATGTTTGGCTTGTTTGTTCATTTACTCCTCTTGAGCATGATGAAGCTATCTTTGCAAGTGAACCTCCTTTATCTTTGATTTGCACCGTTTTGCTTTCTTGTTTAGTTTTGTTTATGCTTTTGATTTCTTTTTCAAACCAAAACTCTTTTGAGAAGAATAGATCGTCCATTAATAGTGTGAGTAGTGGCCATTCAGAGAACCTCGTGGAAATATGACCTTGATAGTTGTGAGTTAAATACTTATACGTCATGTTGTATGTCACTTCCCAACCCGTTTGTGAACCTCGTGCTTTCACATCCTCCTTTAAGTCGAGCCTGCCAACCAACATCTCAATCTCCTTGTTGTACTCCTCCACCACCATGTTACCTTGCTTCAAGGAATGAACCTTGGTGTGCAGGTCACGTGTGTAGGCAACCAGTACAAACCTTCTCCTCATCCTTCTCTTTAAATCCCTCCACATCATGATTGGATCCTCCTCATCTCTCTGGACCTATTGATGTGAACCACCACAACCGTGGGCAGACGACCCTAACCAGCGCAAGCTGATCTTAAAAGAAACAAGTATCAAGTCGAGGGTGCAAGTTCAAGAGATGAATGCTTTTCACGATAAGCCAACCTTAAGCAATGCAACAAGCAAATACTCGAAGGGTTCAGAACAAAGTTCTGAAAAAGGGGGTTTATAAATTTGAAGTTGTGTTTACAAGGGTTGGCCGGCGGCCTCTATATATATGAGGAGTTAGGGAACAAGCTCTCCTAATCCTTCTTGAAAACTACTTCCTATTCTAATAATAAAATAAAGTAAACACTAACTAGGACTCTTAAAATGACTTAAATAATCTGACTAAATAGGAAAACTAGAAAGAAAATTATAAAATAAGCTAATATAGTCTTGGGACCGAATAATCATCCCTAAATACGTAGAACCGGCAAACCCTAACCCGAGCATGATTCCTTGTCCGAATCGGACAAGTCTTGACGGGCTTGGCAGGGATTCTGGCTCGGATTAGGCCTTCCTCTCGTGTCCCAGTCCTAGATGGATTGTGGACCACAGGCCCTTTTTCGTTGCATCATGGATTCCTGATCCGGATAGGAATCCTAGGCACGGTTAGCTTGTATACATGGGCCCAGATCATGTATCAGCTTACCCTCACGTGGCGTGGGCTTAAATTCTTCTCCAAATGCAATGCCGTTTGTTGGAGGGTGTTCCTGGGGCTTCAGGCTATCCAGTGCCTTTTGAAATTCCCCAAAGGCATGATCCATTTGTTGACTCAGCCCAGATCACGCCGTTACGGTGCCTGATGCTCGGTCCGGAGCACGGGGCTGGCTCAGCACTAGGCTTTCTTTGATTCTGGCCAAGCCTTCGGCTTTCTGCTTTGGCCAAGTCTTCAGGAATGGTCTTAGGGGTTCTTCAAGTGCTGGCTCTTTCTTGAGGCGTGTGGCATCTGGCCTGGGGCCTAGTTCTGGTGCTAGGCCCGGTCCAGGGCTCGTGGCAGGGCCTTTCTTCGGGTGCCAGCCTTTTCCAGTTAGGCCTTCCTTCTTTTCTCTCCGGTGCTGCTCTAAGAATGCTTCCAGAGGGTCCCAGGGATCGTCCTTGTCATCAGGGCTTATGGGGATTAGTCCAGGGCCTAGTTGAGGCCCTTGGCTCGATGCTCGGTTTGGCCCTAATCTTGGCTCTGGGCCTGGACTTGGGGCTTTGGCCAGTATAATGGCCTGGCGTGGCATGACCTTCATTTTGGTTTCCCTAGCAGCTAGGGGTGGCATGTGCCTGAATTTAGTCACATACATAGACCTAATGAATCGTTGGAGAGCCCGGTTGTGAGCTCTCCTTCACCCTAGGCGCTTCTTGTATGGCCCTAGAGTTCTGCCCTTAGTAGGTGACCCTGGTGGGGTGTAGGAGTAACGGTTGGCACTTGGGCAGCTGTGGAGGATCACATCATCCCCCTCTTCTTATTTTGGATTCCTCCTCGAATCCATTATTGGCGCTCGTTGTGCTTCCAGCAAGCCTCTCCAAATCTCGCTGACCAATTCCCAAAAGGCTTGAGCCATTTGTTGGCTCGGCCCAGATCACTCCGATATGCTACTCCGTGCTCGGTCCAGCGCCCGGGCTGGCTCAGCACTAGGCTTTCTTCGATTCTGGCCAAGCCTTCGGCTTTCTGCTTCACCCAAGTCTTTAGGAGTGGTCTTAGGGGGTCTTCAAGTGCTGGCTTTGTCCTGAGGCGCGTGTCATCTGGACTAGGGCCTACTTCTGGTGCTAGGCCCGGTCTAGGGCTCGTGGCAAGGCCTGTTTTCTGGTGCCAGCCTTTTCCAGTCAGGCCTTCCTTCTTTTCTCTCTAGTGCTACTCCATGAATTCTTCTAGAGGGTCCCAGGGTTCGTCCTTGTCATCAGGGCTTATGGAGATTAGTCTAGGGCCTTGTTGAGGCCCTAGGCTTGGCTCGGGGCCTGGACTTGGGGCTTTCGCCAGTATCATGGCCTGGCGTGGCATGACCTTCATTTTTGTTTCCCTAGCTGTTGGGGGTGGCCTGTTCCTTAATTTAGTCACATACTTAGGCCTCATGAATTGTTGGATAGCCCGGTTGTGAGCTCTCCTTGGCCCTAGGCGCTTCTTGTATGGCCCTAGGGTTCTGCCATTAGTAGGTGACCCTGGTGGGGTGTTGGAGTAATGGTTGGCACTTGGGAAGCTGTGGAGGATCACATCATCCCCCTCCACATATTTTTGATTCGTACTCGAATCCATTGTTGGCGCTCGTTGTGCTTCCAGCAAGCCTCTCCAAATCTCGGTGACCTATGCGGCCATGTCTGGGGGAGATTCAATGATGACACTCAATTTTACGTGTTTATCAGCCTCATTTAAGCTACATTTCCTTGCTTGAATCACGAGTTTTAGGGTAGTTTAGGGTGTTATCACTTGATTGCTCCAATTCTTACCGTTTTGGTTACTTTAGCCCGTTATGGGTCTATTTAATGGTTTTCTAGTGTTTTTGTGATAGCATAGGTTTTTTCCATCAATAACGTAGCCATGGACGTGCTCGGAAAGCAAGGGAACCCCGTAGGATAGCTGAAATCAATCCAGAAGTCATACAAGTCAAAGGCGAAATCCTCCCCTGTTTTAACTGAAGTTCTCGGCGAGAAGAACAAGGTTCTCGTCGAGATGTTTTGAGCAAGAACGGACAGTGAGCGTCCAACTGAAGTCCTCGGTGAGAACTCTCAAAGTTCTCGCCGAGAAGTATGGCTGCATAACGGACAGTGAGCTTTGAACTTAAGTTCTCAGCGAGAACTCTCAAGGTTCTCGCCGAGAAGTCTATCCTTTTACGGCTGGGATTTTTCAAACCCTATAAATACAAACCGGCGGCCATATTTTCAAATGCACTTATTCCTTGGATTAATTTACAAACTTCAGAGTTCGAGAGAGAGTTTAGAGAGTTCGAAGAGCCAGGAAGAGATCGTGACACCATCCTTCCATCTCAGAGACCTCGGTGCTAGGAGTTGAAAATCCAGGAGATTGAAGCTTCACAGATTCATCAGAAATTAGGTTTTATAGTTCTTCTCTGTTCTTCCTACTTGAAGATGTATTCCTTGTTTGTTTTTTATTCTCTTGTATTGAATATGAGTAGCTAAACTCATAGAGCTTAGATTAGATGAACCCTAAGTGACCCAGGGCTTTAAAGCGGTCACAGATCGGTGAAAATTCAGATTCAGTCAGTTTCTCTTGCATGTTTGATTTGTTCTTCATTGCCAATTTTTCTTTTCTAGCTTGATCACCTAGTTAGGATTCTTGTTAAGCTGAGGATAGTAGCGAACGTTAGGGTTAATCCGCTGCTACAGTAACTCATAAATAACTAGTAATCGCGTCAGTTAGTTTTCCGTCACAAGAAGCGAGAGCTCGTGCGGTAATTAATCTTGGGAGTTAGATCGGATAGAGCGAACGATCACTAGTCTTAAACCTAAGGGTCAGGAGTTATGGTGGTGTCTGAGAGCTGAATGAATTAGAATTGAACGTCACTGGTCTTGTTATCGCCAATGCTTCTGGTGATCTTAGGGGGATTCGAAATCTAAGTTTGTCTGTCGTCTTGTCAAGTCAATCAATCTTTCAATTTACTTTCTGTTTTCATTTCAATTTCCCTGCTTTATGGCTTAGAAGTCGTGGAACTCACACCACGCAAACTTGTTTTTACCTAAATAATTTGCCGACTCATTTGAGTAGTCAGTTTGAAGAAATTCTTGGAATACGATCTATCTTACTTTGTGCTTGGTAGTTATTTGACGACATGCATTTCGCGCATCATCAAATTGGCGCCGTTGCTGGGAACTCTTCTAACTGTTTGAAAGAAGAGTTGGCATTTTATTTTTCTACCTATCCATCTTTCATTTTCCATCACACTTCGATTTTACACCGGTTGTGTTTGTTTTTGTTCTTGTCAGGTTGTTCACAAGTTTATGCATCACCGCCCAATCACTCGTTCTCAGTCGAAGTCTATAAAGTCTTCTACTTCAGACAAGCTGGGTACTTCTGCGCCGCATAAGCAACCGCGAATTCCGAAGCAATCTACTACCGTTCCACCCCCATCCTTCACTCCAAATAAGATTGAGGAGCTGAATGAGAGCTCCTCATCTTCATCCGCTTCGTCCACCGCATCACTCTCACCGCCACCCTCTCCAACCGCAATGGCTGCTCAAAAGAGCCTTGCAGATTACAACAAGCCGAGCGCAACCAGCGTTCGATGTTCCATCTCGGTGCCGCATAATGAAGATGATATTGACTATGAGATCAAGATCCCCTTCCTGGGAATGATCTCTAGGGACGTGCAGTTTGAAGGAAAGCCGCACGATAATCCTTGCACACACTTGGCGGACTTCATTGCTCTGTGCGAGACCTTCAAGAACGGGAATCTCGACAAAAACACCTTCTGCTTGCGAGCGTTTCCATTCTCTCTCAAGGGCCCTGCCAAGAGATGGCTCAACAGCAAGCCTCCTGGTCACTACGATAGCTGGGATAAGCTGGATCAAGAGTTTGTAGAAGAATACTTTCCTCCTTCAAGAACCACAACATACAAGGATAAGATCGCTAGGTTCAGACAAAAGGAAGGAATGAGCTTGTACGACGCTTGGAATGAATTCCAAGTGCTTCTGGTGAACGCCCGGTCGTTGGTCGGGATTCAACCAAATAAAAACTACTAATGCTAAGAAAAAGCATATAGCAGATCGTATTCCGAGGGTCTTTATGATTGGTTACTTCAGAACTAGCAAAATACTCGAAGGAAAACACATTGTGCGTGGTGTGAGTTCCACGACTTCTACTTCTAAGAAATGCAGAAAAATTAAAACAAATTAAACTAAAGCAGATTGGGAATTAGGGTTTGAAAACAAGGATTACAGACGAACTTAGACTTTGAATCCCCCTTCGTTCCCCAGAGCATTGGCAATCAACAGATCAGCGGATTTCGATTCTCATTCAATCAATTACTAAGACACCACCATAACTCCTTACCCTTAGGTTTAAGACCGGCGAACGTTCGCTCTATCCGTTCTAACTACCAAGATTAACTAGCCGCCTGGGTACTGTCGCCTCTCGCAACGACTTAATTAATTGGTGTGATTACTAGTGATTAATGAGTTATTCTTGCAGTGAATTAACCCTAACCGGTTCCTACGAAAGGCACACTCCAATTATAAGGTTAATTGTTTAATTTGATGTTCTAAAGTAAGGCGAGCGTTCGCTTCTATCCTTAGCTTAACCAGAATCTAATCTAGGTGATCAATCCAGACAAGAAACATGAACAATGAAGAACAAATCAAACATGAAAAAGAACTGATTGAATTTCGAATCTAATCACCGCCGATCCGTGACCGCTTTAAAGCCCTGGGTCACTTAGGGTTCATCTAGTCTAAGCTCTAACGAGTTTAGCTACTCATCATTACAGAAGAAACAAAGACAAAGAAAGAGTTCATCATTCAGAGGAAGAACAGAAAAGAATCTGAAAAACCTAATTCAGACGACTCTGACAGACTCCGATCTTCGGTAATCTACACTCCTAGCTCCGGTTCGTCGAGGTGGAAGGGATGGCGTAACGATCTCTATCCGGCTCTTCGAACTCCAACTCTTCGAACTCCAACTCTTCGCTCCAGAACTTGAGAGAATTCTGATTCGAAAAGTTGTGTTTTTGCAAATTATGATTGTATCGAATGTCCTCCTCTTGTTTTGGGCCGCCGGGTTAAGTATTTATACTTAACCCTAACTGATCCGGAATAGTGTATTATTTTCGCCGAAAATTCCTTAAGAATTTCGGCAAAAATTCCTTTGTGTTCGGGAGTGCTTTCTCTGCCTTGTATTTTTGTTCCGAAGAGTACAATGTTTTCGCCGAAGATGTCCTTTGACTCGGCACCAGTTGAATGCACTAATATTTTCGCCGAATATGCAAGCTCAATTTCGGCGAAAATCTCTTTGTACTCGGGCAGGATTTTGTTTGACTTTGACTGGCTCCTTGGGTCGATTCCGGTTTGATTCCTCGAGGTTCCTACGCCTTAGACACTTCCATGGCTACTCTATTTGACGGCAAAAACCTGTGCTAACATAAAAACACTAGAAAACCATCAAATAGACCCGAAACGGGCCAAGGTAACACAAATGGCACGAGATAGGCCAATCGATTGAATATTCGTTATTCTACCCTAAAAACCATGTCTTAAGCAAAGAAATGTCGCTTAAATGAGGCTGATAATCACGTCAAATCGAGTGTCATCAGCTTCTCTACAACTTCCCTCATCATGGCTTCGAGCAGAGGCCGCTAGCCGAAATCTTTCCTCAGGGTATGAATAGGTTAACTCCTTAGCTGAAGGAGATTGCACTGCTCTCACGCCAGAAGCTGCTATGCTTCATTTTGCTAACTATGCTTCCAAGTCCAGAAACTGGGAAAGACAATGAGAAGGAGCCAGAAGCAAGCTCAACATTGAAGAGCAGGTTAAAGCTGAAATTGAGAAGCATCTGAAGAAGTCTACCATGCCAATCAAACCTCCATCAGCCTCTGTCTATGTCTTCAAGGTTAGTTGTTGGGTTTTCATTGCGAATCTTTTGACATGTAGAATGCTGAATTTCGTCAAGTTTGACTTTGGTTGACTTTTCGGTCTACCTCGATTTGCGTGCCTGCTATTTTGGTGTGATTTTTGCTGAATTGTTTGATCCTAGATGATCTAGTATGCTCAGGGAGTGTTGTGCCATGATTTGATGATTGTTGAACGAGAATTAATTGATGATTTTATTGTGGTGTTGACTTTTGTTGACTTTCGGGTTGACCTTGAATTTTTTAAGCTCATATGACTGTCTGGTTCATTTCTATAGGTGCCTAATGATGTCTTAATGTTTTTGAACCTTTGATAATGCCATTTGATGCCTTTGATCGTGGTTAGCTATGCTTAATTGCCTAATTATGTTAGGGTGTTGACTTTTTATAAATGTCGGTTTGACTTTGAGATGAATGGGTGAATTTTCTGTCCGGGCAGTCCCTATGCATGACTTAGGATCAATTTTGGTTAGCGAATGTTGAATTAGCTTATCCCCACTCGGTTTTCCTCGTTTCTTTGTGAAATTGAGTTTTTCGACCAAGTGTGGGGTAAGTTGTCGGTTTAACTAATGTGGTTTCCAAATTTTGATATCTTTTAGGAACAGGAGTAAGAGACCGAGGGTAGCACCCAGCGGTCCAGGGTCGACCTCCATTACTCCAGGCACCGGAGTTGGTGCCAGTGCTCCGACCCCGATCACTCCCATTCTCGCTGGTCCTCCTCCAGTCAACCCCGACCGTCGAGGGATTCACCGCTTCCTTGCACACCTCCCGGACCACTACTTCGAGTCCTACCAGAGGATTCAGGAGATTCCACCAGCCGACCTGCGACCTCTCTACATGCAGTCCCTCCAGGAGCATGATGAGGCTTGGCACAACACCGTGCACCAGTCCCTTACCGCGGCAGGACTCTTAGAGCTCACCACCATCGCCGAAAACTTTTCGCATGTTGCTGTCTAGGACATCTGGAGTACTTTTGAGCTCCACACCCACAAGAGTAGACAACGCTCAAAAGTAATCACCTTCCGCCTCGCCGGCCGGCTCCATGAGCTCACATACGATGAGTTCTTTGACCTCCTTGACATTCCGGCTGAGAAGTACACTTGTCACCATCGAGGATGGGAGAGTGATATGACCCAGCCCGACTGCCCAAGTATCCGTAAGTACTCATACACTCCACCAGAGTCACCCGTCCAAGGAAGAACCTTAGGGCCCTACAAGAAGCGTATAGAGCCAAGGGAAGGCCACCTACAAGACCCCAAGCCCAGGTATGAGGTAAGGTACAGGCTCAGGCCTCCCCCTACAGGTAGGAAAGCTCAGGAGGAAGAAATGCCACTCCAAGCCATGCTGCTGGCCGAGTGTGGAAACCCTAGAGCTAAAGGTAAGCCCCGGCCGGATCCTGACCTCATCTCCAAGGACCCTGAAGATAAAGCACACTCCAGAGACCCTCTAGCGGCATTCCTGGAGTATAGGAGCAAGAGAGCCCAAGAGTACCTGGCCAAGAAAGGATGGCTACCGAAGACCGACCCGGCGCCAAATCCTGAGGAGAATTGGAGCACCTGGTTCCAAGGCACCACCCCTGGCCCGACCCTAGCCCATGAGAGTCACGTATGGAATTATCTGAGGCGATGCCCGAAGCTAGGAGAGGAAGCCCCGGGAAGACATGAAGAAGTTCCCAAACCGGCCCCGCCCCGAGCCCTAGACCGAGAGCCGGGCCGATCGGGATTATTTTATGGGAATGGACGCCGTGTGGACCAAGCCATTTGGCAAGGCCCTAGCCCTTGGACCAGCCCGGAGCATCAGGCCCCAAGGCCCGGCGAAGGCCCGCCATCGAAGAAGAAGAAGCCCGGAGCCGAGCAAAGGCCCAGCCCGAAGACCGACTGCCCGCCGAGTCCTAGTCCCACCCGGACTAGGAAACCCTAAAACCGCCGGTTTAGGGTTTTAAGTGTTTTATTCCTATTTTGAGTTGGATTCTTGGATTTAAAGACTATTTCATTGTTTTTCCTTTTTAGTAGGACTTGTTTAGGGGTTTTAGGATTCTAATTAGGAATAGGACTCTTTATTCTATTCTTATTTAGGAATTAGACTTTAGGGAGGAGAGCTTGTTCCCTCCCTATAAATAGAGGCCGCTAGCCACCCTTTTTCTGCAGACTTTTATGAAATAAACCCCCTTTTTGATAGAACTCAGTTCTTGAAACCTTGGTGTATCTGGATGTTGCGATACTGAAGGCCCCTACTTATCATCAAGAGCATCCATCTCTTGGCGTGGCGTCATCGACTGGACACTTCTGGTTCCCAGCTATATACAGCCGACGGGTCAAAGTACTTATCCGCCACCGGTTCCCGACGGTTCTACCTCGTTGCACGGTCTCAACTTGCGGTGTTTAAGGGTCGTCTGCCCACGGTTGCAGCGGTTCACATCAGTTGGTATCAGAGCACGGTTCAGCTCACGGACCACAATCTATCCCAGTCTCCAGGTTTACCTGGATTCATATCCTTTACTGCTTTCTTTAGAAAATTGATTCGAAAATTTCTCTTCTATTTCAATTTTAGTTTCGAGTTATAAGAAAAGAAAAAGAAAAGAAAGTAAGGCCACCTTGCCACGTTATTTCCTTTCGTTGTAAGTTTATTTCTAAGAAGAGGGGATAGAAAATTGCTTCCGTTCGATAGTACTAACCATGGCAGACGAGAGACTAGCCAACATGGAAGGCAGCCTTAGGAACCTTGGAGATACCATGGCCGCCGTCCACGAAGCCCTAGCTCAGCTTCAACCGAGAGAGGACGAGATGAGCGCCGAGAGGACAGCCCTGAAGGCCTAAACAGGAGAGCCCGACGACTAGCTCAGGAGATTGACGATGACTTGAGCAACCTCAAGCTCACCGTGCCAAAGTTTGCTGTCAAATACAATGCCGACGAGTACCTAGATTGGGAGAGAAGTATGGAGGATTTCCTCGAGTGCCACCACTACTCCGAATGTAAGAAGGTAATCCTTGCCACCCTTGAATTCACTGACTATGCTGCCCTATGGTGGAGCTAGTTCAAAGGACGGATCCAAAGAGACGAGGAGGACCCTATCGAGTCGTCGCGAGACCTCAAGAGGATCATGAGGAAGAAGTTCATTCCTAGCACCTACACCCGAGACCTACACACATCCCTCCGGAACTTAAAGCAAGGCACCATGTCCGTGGAGCAATACACCAAGGAGATAGAGATGTTGGTAGCCAGACTCGACCTTAGAGAAGAGCCTGAAGCGAAGATAGCACGGTTTGTGGGTGGGCTACACCCCGAGATCATGCATCAAGTCAACCTACTTAACTATGTTGACTACGAGGATCTCAAGGGCCTAGCCAACCGTGTGGAGAGGGAGTTGAGGAGAGGCTACCCTAGAAGATCAGCCACTGCCCGTGGAGAGGCTCGGCCACAAGCCAAGCCTCATGGAAGCCCGACCAGCCCGAGGCTCAAGTTCACGGCCAAACCCTAACCCTAGGCGTTCGGCACCACGGTAACATCTGCCCAACCTACTTCTACGGTTCAGAATTCTAACCCACGTCCTAGTGGAATTGTATGTTTTAAGTGTCAAGGTAGAGGACACATCTCAAGGGACTGCCCTAACCAACGGACGATGGTGGTAAGAGAAGGAGGAATCGAGATGGACGATGAAGAAGAGGAGAAGAAGGAAGAAGAAAGGGAGTCTGATGAAGGAGTAGAAGTTAAGCCCGAACGGCTTGAAAAGTTTGCAGGGTTCACTTTTAAAACCCTAGCACCCTGCGCCCCGGCCTCAGCCCCGGCCCTTGCCCCGGCACCAGCCCTGGTCCCGGCCCTGGCACCAGCCCCGACCCTAGCCTCGGCACCAGTACCCAGCCCCGACGCTACCCAACCAGGCCCCAGCACCCCAGCGCTCGGCCCCAGCCCCGGCGCTGCCCTAGGCCCCAGCGCCCCAGCGCTCGGCCCCAGCCCCGGCGCTGCCCCAGGCCCCAGGGCCTCAGCACTCGGCCCCAGCCCCGACGCTGCCCAACCAGGCCCCATCGCTCGGCCCCAGCCCCGG
Organism: Linum lewisii; assembly: GCA_034768395.1. Taxonomy (NCBI): domain Eukaryota; kingdom Viridiplantae; phylum Streptophyta; class Magnoliopsida; order Malpighiales; family Linaceae; genus Linum; species Linum lewisii. The sequence continues at coordinate 46,348,064 of CM068297.1, forward strand.
CGCTACCCCAGGCCCCAGCGCCCCAACACTCGGCCCCAGCCCCGGCGCTGCCCAACCAGGCCCCAGCACCCTAGTGCTCGGCCCCAGCCCCGGCACTGCCCAACCAGGCCCCGTCGCCCCGGCGCACGGCCCCCACCCCGGCGCTGCCCGACCCTGCCCCGGCGCCCCAGCGCCCAGCCCCGACTGGCACTACCCGCCCAGCCTTGGCGACCCAGCACCCGGCCCCGGTGCTGCCCTACCAGGCCCCGACGCCCCAGCGCCCGGCCCCGCCTGGCCCTACCCGCTCAGTCCTAGCGCTCCAGCACCTGGCGCGACCCTGCCTGACCAGGCCCCGGCCGCCCTAGCACCTGGCCCCGACCTGTCGCTGCCCAAGGCTCCCCGGCGCATCACCACCCGACGTGGCCCCCGACCACGAGTCCGACGCGTTCCTGCCCGACGCTCAGCCCCGGTCCTACCCGACCCCGGTTGTCCCGACGCGACGATCCCTTACGCCACCGACCTGCCCGCCGCCACCGGCTCTCCACTGCTCGCCGCCGCCGCCTCACCATTGGCCGCCACCGCCGGCCTCCTACTGCCCGCTACCGCCTTCCCACTGCCCGACGGATCACTGCCCACCGCTGCCGCCTTGCCACTGCTCGATGCGTCACTGCCCGACGCCGCCGCCACTTTGCCCCTGCCCGACGCGTCACTGCCCGACGCCTCCCCATTGCCCGGCGCCGCCATCCTGCCCGGCACCCCCGTGCCCCGACTCGGCGCTTCACCGATGGTTCCCTGTGCACCCAAGATTTAATGGGAGATCATCTCCCGACGAGTTTTGAGAGCTGCCCCGAGTGAAGAAGATTCGGATGCTGACCCGGATGTAGAGATGAGTGAGGAATTCTCACCCGCCACCTCCCCGAGCCTTAACATTATTGTTGATAGTTTTTCAGGAGAGGGAGCTATGGAGACCGATGGAGAAAGCGCTGAAGGACCCGAGCCTTGGTCCGTTACTGATTCCAATGACACTCCTAGGTCTAAAGATGAAGCTGAATCTTCCCCGATCGTGGCCGACAAGATTGCTAAAGTTTGGAAGGGAGTGATGAGTTCTAGAAGAGAAACCGAGATGGATTTGGGGACAAATCCAAGGCAAGAAGAGGGGGATGATATGACCCAGCCCGACTGCCCAAGTATCCGTAAGTACTCATACACTCCACCAAGGTCACCCGTCCAAGGAAGAACCTTAGGGCCCTACAAGAAGCGTATAGAGCCAAGGGAAGGCCACCTACAAAACCCCAAGCCCAGGTATGAGGTAAGGTTGATGACACTCGATTTGACATGATTATCAGCCTCATTTAAGCGACATTTCTTTGCTTAAGACATGGTTTTTAGGGTAGAATAACGAATATTCAATCGATTGCCCTATCTCGTGCCATTTGTGTTACATTGGCCCGTTTCGGGTCTATTTGATGGTTTTCTAGTGTTTTTGTGTTAGCACAGGTTTTTGCCGTCAAATAAAGTAGCCATGGATGTGTCTAAGGCGTTGGAACATCGAGGAACTGAACCGGAATCGATCAAAGGGGCCAATCAAAGTCAAACAAAATCTTGCCCGATTACAAAGATATTTTCGCCGAAAATTACCTATTGATTTCGGCGAAAATAACATCACAAATCAACTGGTGCCGAGTCAAAGGAATTTTTGGTGAAATCGATCAAGTGTTCGAACCGAAAACTGAGTCCAGAGAAGAGCGGAAAATATCCCCTCATTTGCAAAGGAATTTTCGCCAAAAATTCCTCAAGAATTTCGGCGAAAATATTAGAGGAATCCGGATCAGTTAGGATTAAGTATAAATACTTAACCCGGCGGCCCAAAGAAAATATACATCATAATTCTGAAAATACTTTTCGAATCAGAATCCTCTCAAGTTTTGGAGCGAAGAGTTAGAGTTCGAAGAGCCGAAAAGAGATCGTGACGCCATCCCTTTCATCTCGGAGAACCGGAGCTAGGAGTGTAGTTACCGAAGATCGAAGTCTGTCAGAGTCGTCTAAATTAGGTTTTTCAGATTCTTTTCTGTTCTTCTTCTAGATGATGAACTCTTTCTTTGTCTTTGTTTCTTTTGTAATAATCATGAGTAGCTAAACTCGTTAGAGCTTAGACTAGATGAACCCTAAGTGACCCAGGGCTTTAAAGCGGTCACGGATCGGCGGTGATTAGATTCAAAATTCAATCAGTTCTTTTTCATGTTTGATTTGTTCTTCGGTGTTCATGTTTCTTGTCTGGATTGATCACCTAGATTAGATTCTGGTTAAGCTAAGGATAGAAGCGAACGCTCGCCTTACTTTAGAACATCAAATTGAACAATTAACCTTATAATTAGAGCGTGCCTTTCGTAGGAACTGGTTAGGGTTAATTCACTACAAGAGTAACTCATTAATCATTAGTAATTGCACCAGTTAATTAAGTCGTTGCGAGAGGCGACCGTACCCGGGCGGCTAGTTAATCTTGGTAGTTAGAACGGATAGAGCGAACGTTCGCCGGTCTTAAACCTAAGGGTAAGGAGTTATGGTGATGTCTTAGTAATTGATTGAATGAGAATTGAAATCCGCTGATCTGTTGATTGCCAATGCTCTGGGGAACGAAGGGGGATTCAAAGTCTAATTTCGTTTGTCATCCTTGTTTTCAAACCCTAATTTCCAATCTGCTTTAGTGTAATTTGTTTTAATTTCTCTGCATTTCTTAGAATTAGAAGTCGTGGAACTCACACCATGCGCAACTTGTCTGCCTTCGAGTATTTTGCCAGTTTTGAAGTAGTCAATCTTAGAAGACCCCTGGAATACGATCTGATGTAGCTTTTTCTTAGCTTAGTAGTTATTTGGTCGAACGTCCGAACAACGACCGAACGGTTCTTCAAATTGGCGTCGTTGCCGGGGACTTCTTTTGATTGTTCGAAAGAAGAACTGGCAATTTATTCTTCTACTTTCCATCTTTCACCTTACCATCCACTTCAATTTTACACTGGTTTTGTTTGTCTTTGTTAGCTGTAGGTTTACAAATGTATGCCTCACCGTCCTTGGACTCGCTCTCAAACCGAACAGGCTAAGAGTGCAGAGAGACCAGGCAGTTCTGCTCCACCTCTACGATCACAGATTCTGAAGAAAGGCAGATCCAATCCATTCATCACTCCGATCAAGATCGAGGAACCGAAGGAGAGTTCCTCATCTCCGTCTTCACATGTACCGTCATCTTCATCCGCTTCATACACCGAGTCACTCTCACCCCATCCATCTCCCACCATGGACGATAGATTACCACCACCACAACCTGCACAGAAGAGTCTAGCAGACTATAACAAGCCGAGCGCGACTAGCGTTCGATCTGCCATTGCCGTTCCGCGCATTGAAGGAGATCCTGACTATGAGATCAAGATTCCATTCTTGACTATAATCTCTAGGGATTTACAGTTTGAAGGCAGGCCCCTAGACAATCCGTGCACTCATCTTGCAGACTTCCTTGATCTCTGCAGCACTTTCAAGAGCGGAAACCTCGACAAAAACACTCTTTATCTGAGAGCTTTTCCGTTCTCTCTGAAAGGCCCTGCTAAGAGGTGGCTTACTGGCAAACCACCTGGCTATTACACTGATTGGGATACTCTGGCTCATGACTTCGTTGAAGAATACTTCCCTCTAGCCAGAACAACCGCCATCAAGGATAGCATCGCCAGATTCTCCCAGAAAGAAGGAGAAAGCTTATATGATACTTGGAATCGATTCCAAGAATTTCTCTACACCTGCCCTCATCATGGATTCGAGCAGAGGCAGTTAGCTGAGATCTTTGCTCGTGGACTTCGAGAAGAATCCGCCAAGTGGGTCAATTCTCTAGCTGAAGGGGATTGCACTACACTAACACCTAAAGCTGCTCTTCTTCACTTCGCAAACTGTGCTTCCAAGTCAAGGAACTGGGAACGTCAATCTGAAGGATCAAGGAGCAAGCTAGATCTCAAAGCCACAATCAAAGCAGAGGTAGAGAAGCATTTGAAGCAGTCTACCACACCGATCAAGCCGCCGGCAGCCTCTGTCTACGTTGTCGATTGCGAGTGGTGTAGAGCTTGCGCACATAACGGAGGCCGTTGTCAGAATTTTGGTAAGGCAGAAGTCTGGTCTGTCGAAGAGGTAAATTTCATCCAACAAGGCTTCGTCAATAATCAGAATGGTTATGCTGGCTATCGTAACTTCAGACAGCAAGGGAACTATCAAGACAGACCTCCCTATAATGCTGGCGCCAACCATAACCAGAACCAGAATAACCACCCGGCTAGTCCAGCTCAGGATCAGAAGCATAACCATCCGCCGGCAGGTGTCTACCAGTCGCCGCATCGCAATCCGGGTAATTATGGAACTGCTCCTGGCAATCGCCAGAATCAGTACCTTAACAATACCTATCCAGGGCAGCATCATCAAAGAGAGAACAATGTCAGTGACCTGGATAAGAAGCTCAGCCAGATCATCACAAGACTCGATGATCATGACAGTCAGTTCAAGGCTCAAGCTCTTCTCAATCAAGAACAGATAGCATCTGGACAAAGAATTGAGCAAGCCGTGAACAACATTTTGAGCATGCTAGCATCTGGTCGACCATTTGGCCAACTTCCAAGTCAGACAGAGCTGAACCCGAGAAAGGAGCAAGCCAAGATGGTAACCACTCGGAAACTCCCAAACTTAATTGTTGATGCTTGTTCTGTCTTACGCAGGATCGCTAAAACTCTGAAGGAAGAAGAAGAACAGGAACTGGCGCCTAAGGAGGATGATCCTCCTCTTGCACCGTACGTCGTGCAGCCTCCTTTTCCTAGAGCATTGCTGCCAAATGCAAGGATCAAGACTGGCATGAAGGGGAACAAGGAAGGATATCCTGACATTCGTATTAAGAAACCTGCCTCTCCATATCCAACTAAGTTATCTGATCCTGGTTCTTTTCCCTTGCCTTTGGTCATTAATGATGTTGAGATTGAACGTTGCTTAGTTGATCTAGGAGCGTCTGTTAATGTCATGCCTATGAGCCTGTTTGAAAAATTAAACCTAGGAGAACTTGAACTGCCTAGTATGCAACTCGTCTTTGCTGATAGATCACTTAAAACCCCTAAGGGAGAGATTAAAGACGTTGTTACTAAATGTGGTCCGTTCACATTTTTAGCTGACTATGTGATTATGGATACTAGTACAGATGATTCTACCATTCTCATAGGTCGACCTTTCATGGCTACTACTGGAATGAATATTAACGTTCCAAATGGTTCTTTAACTCTAAGGGTCGGTAAAGAAACACAAACGTTCCGTCTTAAAGATGGCATGAAATATGACTCTAGGAATGAAGAATCTCACTGCCTAGCTATTGAAACTGTGGGGTTGACTCCGGTCAACTCCGTTACTATTGCTTCTTCCAGTGTCTCTAGATCAGTTGTTGCTGCAGGTATTGAACAGGTTATTAAGAAGAAGCCAGAAACTTCGGTTCAGAAGCCGCTCAAGAAGAAGAAGGAACTGCAAGCCTCTTCTAAGCCGCCGAGCGCTAAACCGAGCAAACCTCGAGGAAAGAACAAGAAGACGAAGACCCAAATGGTCTGGAGACCAAAAATTCTACCGTCTTCCACCGAGCCAGCTGCACCACCAATTAGTTCCGAGAAACCGGCGCCGGAACAAGTATGGAGGGAGAAGCCAAAAGCATCTCCTAAGGAAGTACTGACGATCACCGATCCTGGTGATACCAAGCCGGAGATAAAAGAGAAGAAGAGGCCGACGGTCCTCATTCCTTCCATTATAACACTCAAAAAGGATGACCTCTCTAGAGAACTGTTCGGACCATTCAAGTTCGTCGATCATCTTCCCGATGGACGTCCCAAGCTTCTACATGCAAACGGGAAGAGATTCACGCTTACCGGAGAAGCCCCGAAGCTGTACTTTATGAACTCCGACGTGAGCGTGAAGGAGAATCTAAGTTGGGATGTCTCCTAATACCGTCCAGGTATCGTCCAACTCAAGGACGTTAATAAAAGAGCGCTTCGTGGGAGGCAACCCACGGCTGGAGTCTGTTTTTAATTATTGTCGAGCTTGGTATTTTAGAGTCGGTTCGGGGGAGCCAAAAGTGTCAGTTTGTTTGATTTATTATTTTTCGTGTAGAGTCTGTGTGTCATAGAGTCAGTCGCAAGTTGATTGAGGTCGTTCTAATTTTTGTGGATTTAACTGTGATTTTCTGAAGTTGGCCGATTTATGAAAATATTGTCACCCGAGTAGTTCAAAATTTTCGGCGAGATCACCCCATTTTTTTGGCGAAATTGCCTTTTGGTTTTCACTGAATCTCCATGTTCATTATTTTCGGTTCGAAAAGTTATTTGTTTTCGGCGAAACAATTTTTGAAGACCAACAGCCATTTTAATTAAAATTTTCGGCGAAACCATATGGTTATTTTCGGCAAAATTACCTTTGAAAACCCGGCAGTGCATTTGAACTGAAATTTTCGGCGAAACCACCCTCTTATTTTTGCCGAAAACTCTTTTGAAAATCACCCAAACTTCCCATTTAAAATCCGGATTTAACATCCTCTCTCGCCTTCTTTCATTTTCGTTCAAACACCCGAAAAAAACCCTCCCCTTTTCGTTTTCAAATTGCCGCCGCCACCACTCTTTAAAACCGCCGCCGCCGCCACCACTCTTTAAAATCGCCGCCGCCGCCACCACTCTTTAAAACTATCGCCGCCGCCATTTTCCGCCGCCGCCACCATCGCCGACCAGCGCCGCTCGACTCCCCTCCAATTCCGATCGATTTGAGCCCTAGAACATTCAAATCGGAGCTCTGCAGCTCCAGTTCTCCGAAACCCTTATTTTCAGAGTTTTTCACCGATTCTTCCCAAACCATTCATTTTTAGCATCCATGGCTTCAAGGTAAGTTGTAGATCTTTTCAATACGAATCTTTTGACATATGGATTGCTGAATTTCGTCGTGGTTGACTTTCGGTTGACTTTTCAGTTTGCCTCGATTTGCGTGCCAACTGATTTCGTGTGAACTAGGTTAGCTGAACTTATAGAACTATTCTAGCATGCTTAGGGAGTTTCGTGCTTAATTTCCATATCATTTGATCATATGTTGCTTTGCATAGGATTGATTCTTTGTGATGTTGACTTTTGGCTGCCTTATGTGCTTGTTATCGTTAAGCTCATTGTGTTTGCCATCTGAGTTCATATTTTGCCGTAAATTTCCGTGTTGTGATAAGTCTTGCCATGTTAGGATTCAATAGGCTCTGATGTTGACCTTTTGAATGTCGGTTTGACTTTTGAATCCTGATTGTGCTACTCGATTCTGGTTGTTCCTAAGCATGTGTTTTATAGTTTGTGATTACCGGTTGATCTACTTTGCTTACCCCCACTCGGTTTTCCTCATTTCTTCGTGAAATTGAGTTTTTCTACTAAGTGTGGGGTAGGGTTTAAGTTTGGCTAATCTGGTTTCATTCTGGTTTTAGGAACACCACTTATGAGCGCAGGACTAAGGCGCGACTTGATGGCGCCTCGAGCTCAGGAGCTGCCGCTCCCGTCACACCTGTCGTTCTGGGTCCTCCACCCACACTACCTCACCGGGCTGGATACCATCGCACCATCGCCCATCTATCGGATTACTACTTTAAGTGCTTCTAGAAGATCGAGCACATTCGGGGAGCTGACGTGCGCCCGCTTTCCATGGAGTCCATGCACGAGCACGACGAGGACTACTACTGGAACGTGCATGACGCCCTAGCACCGACGGTCTCCTAGAGCTGACCACCATAGCTGCCGAGTTCCCAGACATCGCTCTCCAGGAGTTCTGGGCAACCTTTGATCTGGAGGAGCACAAGAGGAAGCAACGCCAGAAGGTGGTCACCTTCTATCTTGGTGGGGTGTACAGGCAGCTCACCTACGATGAGTTTGCTGCTCATCTCGGCATTCCCTACGAGCACTATCACGATCATCACCTAGGTTGGGGTGAAGATGATGACGACGAGGAGTACAACGCGCTCTGGAGCCACATGACAGGCGTACCTGGCGATCGCCTCGGGGCGAGCAACTCAGTTAAATCTCTCTCTCACCCGCTCTATAAATTTATTCATATGGTTTGGCGGAGGTCGCTGTTATATGTTCCAGATAAGGATCGCCACCAAATCCTCAAGGAGGAGCTTATGCTTCTCCGAGCCATCTGAGAGAGCTACCCTCTACACCCCGGCTGGGTACTGGCACGCATCTTCCGCCAGAAGACAAAGAGGAAGATGCCACCTCGCAGACTCTTGGGGGGTAACTTCATAGGACAGCTCATCTCTCATTCGGCATCAGCCATGAATATGGCCCGAACATTCCACGACACCGAGTTAGGACTGTTGGAGGAGACTTAGCGGTTGAGTACGACTTAGAACTCGACCTCAGTCCCCATGTAGCAGCAGATCCTCCACTCCAGCCTGTGGTCGAGTCGGAGGAAGAAGATGATGCTGAGGAGCAGCAGCCCCAGCCACCGCCAGAATTCCAAGACTATATACCCTCACAACATCATCAGGCAGGGTATGCTCACCAGTCGCCGCCGCACATTCCCGATCCATACCCGGCGCCTCCCCAGCAGCCCCGACACCACCCCGCGGATGTTGGGGAATTGTACGAGCGACTGCAGGAGTGGCGCATCACTGACAACGCCACTCAAGAGGCGCGATGGACTATTATGCAGCAACATATGCGTCGCGCCGACAGACAGTATGAGGCACAGCTTGCGTGGCAACACCAGCTCGGCGAATTTCTCCACTTTCCACCTCCCGGTTCACCTGACCACCAGTGACCGGGTTATGTCCTCTTTCTTGTCCCTTCTTTTTATTTATTCTTTTCGGATTTCGATCCAACTTTTTTCTGTGTGGATCCGGGACACTTGTCCCGGTTTCCTTTTTATGTTTTATTTGTTTTTGTTTTGTAGGCAGTAGGGAGATTCCCTTTGCTTCGCTTTGGTAGATTCCCTCCACTCCGAGGACCCGTGCTCATCCCCTACACCAATCATCTCGGTCCAGGTTCTTCTATTTCACTCTGAACTCTAGAATTAGTCCTGTGAGGACACAGTCCGATTTAAGTGTGGGGTAGGATGCTAGAGAACCTTGCATGAACTTGATTGCCCTTGATTGTGTTTTGTGTGTGCCTCGTGATTCCATTCCAGTCTCTCTAGCATTAGAATGGCTCAGCTCTTGATTTTTGATGTTAAGTTGTTGTTCAACCCTTCATAATGATGCTTAGATTGCTTAACCTAGAACTTGAGAACCAACTTGTATACTTTGATGCTAAATTGCCTGGTCAGAACAGAATTTTTAAATCACACTTGTAGTTTGTAGCCTTGATTGCATGAAAATCACCGAATCCGACTAGCAAACCAACTGTGAGCTTTTGATCCATTGCACGTAACTTGCAATTTTAATTCTTTCTGAGTGGTTTTCTGTTTACTTGAATGAGTTAGAATTTGCATGAGACCTACTCGAGACCACACGATGACACGAGTTCTAGAAGGATAGGGGCACCTAGATTCAGCTACTAAGCCAGATAGCCTACCAAATGATAAAATCCACTAGGTTTAGACCCTTGAGCTTGGCCTGTTCTTTCGGTTCGATAATACATTACAACCATTTCCCATTTCTTTCATTACCCGTTGATCCCCCGTGGTTGTAGTTCTAGATTGACCTACCGGAAGTCGGTTTGTGGTAACCTGCCTATAGCCATTAAACAGGTGGTCTTAGCTAATATGTCCAGACGTGTAAACCCCTCTAGCAACTAAAAGAAAAATGCACACAAAAAGAAAAAAAAGTAAAGTAAGAAAAGAAAGAAAGTTTCAAAAAAAAATGATGAAAAAAAGAAAAATCAGAAAAAGTTCAAAGTTTTAGTTCAATAAAACGTTCTTCTCCCTACAAATGGAAGAACGAAGTCAAAAGAAAAGTTCAAAAGAAAGAAAAGAAAAAATCGTGTAAAGAAAAAGAATAAGTGCTAGGTTGCTTGAGGGTATCATAGGACGAGCGTTCATTATTCCACCTGTGTTTGGTTAGACGGTAGGAAGCCATAGATTAGATTCGAGGAAGTTAGTCGAAAGCTACACCGCACAAAGCCATCATCATACATTCCCATCATCCATCTCATTATCAACCCGAGTAGTGTAGATTTCATTACGGTCCTAGCAGGGAAGTCCTTCTTGACTAGATACTCGTGTTGTCACAGTGGTGGAGATGTGGTCGAAATGCAAACCTATGACAGAATTTGGTATCAGAAAATGATCGAGAGCAGAAACACGTCCTTAAACACAGAGAGTGAGAGTTCCCATTGTACTATATATATCCTGCGTGAGGAGTCTGGTCGATCAGGTCAAATTCGTGCATAATTGGTTGCTAATTACTTGTCGTGTGCAGTTTATTAGTGAGACTAGGTAGTTTGGCTGATCTGTATGCATGGTAGGTTTATTGTTCTAGGATCGAGCTGTCTAATAATTCATTGTGTTTGATTGAGCTCCAATTTAATCGATCTTATCATTTATGAACATTAGCGTTTCTATTCAGTTTGCTTGAGGACAAGCAAAAGCTTAAGTGTGGGGTATTTGATGACACTCAATTTGACGTGATTATCAGCCTCATTTAAGCGATATTTCTTTGCTTAAGACATGGTTTTTAGGGTAGAATAACGAATATTCAATCGATTGCCCTATCTCGTGCCATTTGTGTTACATTGGCCCGTTTCGGGTCTATTTGATGGTTTTCTAGGGTTTTTGTGTTAGCACAGTTTTTTGCCGTCAAATAAAGTAGTCATGGACGTGTCTAAGGCGTTGGAACATCGAGGAACTGAACCAGAATCGATCAAAGGGGCCAATCAAAGTCAAATAAAATCCTGCCCGATTACAAAGATATTTTCGCCGAAAATTACCTATTGATTTCGGCGAAAATAACATCACAAATCAACTGGTGCCGAGTCAAAGAAATTTTCGGCGAAATCGATCAAGTGTTCGAACCGAAAACTGAGTCCAGAGAAGAGCGGAAAATATCCCCTCATTTGCAAAGGAATTTTCGCCAAAAATTCCTCAAGAATTTTGGCGAAAATATTAGAGGAATCCGGATCAGTTAGGGTTAAGTATAAATACTTAACCCGGCGGCCCAAAGAAAATATACATCATAATTCAGAAAATACTTTTCGAATCAGAATCCTCTCAAGTTATGGAGCGAAGAGTTAGAGTTCGAAGAGCCGAAAAGAGATCGTGACGCCATCCCTTTCATCTCGGAGAATCGGAGCTAGGAGTGTAGTTACCGAAGATCGAAGTTTGTCAGAGTCGTCTAAATTAGGTTTTTCAGATTCTTTTCTGTTCTTCCTCTAGATGATGAACTCTTTCTTTGTCTTTGTTTCTTTTGTAATAATCATGAGTAGCTAAACTCGTTAGAGCTTAGACTAGATGAACCCTAAGTGACCCAGGTCTTTAAAGCGGTCACGGATCGGCGGTGATTAGATTCGAAATTCAATCAGTTCTTTTTCATGTTTGATTTGTTCTTCATTGTTCATGTTTCTTGTCTGGATTGATCACCTAGAATAGATTCTGGTTAAGCTAAGGATATAAGCGAACGCTCGCCTTACTTTAGAACATCAAATTGAACAATTAACCTTATAATTGGAGCGTGCCTTTCGTAGGAACCGGTTAGGGTTAATTCACTACAAGAGTAACTCATTAATCAATAGTAATTGCACCAGTTAATTAAGTCGTTGCGAGAGGCAACCGTACCCGGGCGGCTAGTTAATCTTGGTAGTTAGAACGGATAGAGAGAACGTTCGCCGGTCTTAAACCTAAGGGTAAGGAGTTATGGTGATGTCTTAGTAATTGATTGAATGAGAATCGAAATCCGCTGATCTGTTGATTGCCAATGCTCTGGGGAACGAAGGGGGATTCAAAGTCTAAGTTCGTCTGTCATCCTTGTTTTCAAACCCTAATTTCCAATCTGCTTTAGTGTAATTTTTTTTAATTTCTCTGCATTTCTTAGAATTAGAAGTCGTGGAACTCACACCACGCGCAACTTGTCTGCCTTCGAGTATTTTGCCAGTTTTGAAGTAGTCAATCTTAGAAGACCCCTGGAATACGATCTGCTGTAGCTTTTTCTTAGCTTAGTAATTATTTGGTCGAACGTCCGAACAACGACCGGACGGTTCATCAAAGGTACAGGCTGAGGCCTCCCCCTACAGGTAGGAAAGCTCAGGAGGAAGAAATGCCACTCCAAGCCATGCTGCTGGCCGAGTGTGGAAACCCTAGAGCTGAAGGTAAGCCCCGGCCGGATCCTGACCTCATCTCCAAGGACCCTGAAGATGAAGCACACTCCAGAGACCCTCTAGAGGCATTCCTGGAGTATAGGAGCAAGAGAGCCCAAGAGTACCTGGCCAAGAAAGGATGGCTACCCAAGACCGACCCGGCGCCAAATCCTGAGGAGAATTGGAGCACCTGGTTCCAAGGCACCACCCCTGGCCCGACCCTAGCCCATGAGAGTCACGTATGGAATTATCTGAGGCGATGCCCGAAGCTAGGAGAGGAAGCCCCGGGCAGAAATGAAGAAGTTCCCAAACCGGCCCCGCCCCAAGCCCTAGACCGAGAGCCGGGCCGATCGAGATTATTTTATGGGAATGGACGCCGTGTGGACCAAGCCATTTGGCAAGGCCCTAGCCATTGGACCAGCCAGCAGCATCAGGCCCCAAGGCCCGACGAAGGCCCGCCATCGAAGAAGAAGAAGCCCGGAGCCGAGCAAAGGCCCAACCCGAAGACCGGCTGCCCGCCGAGTCCTAGTCCCACCCGGACTAGGAAACCCTAAAATCGCCGGTTTAGGGTTTTAAGTGTTTTATTCCTATTTTGAGTTGGATTCTTGGATTTAAAGACTATTTAATTATTTTTCCTTTTTAGTAGGACTTGTTTAGGGGTTTTAGGATTCTAATTAGGAATAGGACTCTTTATTCTATTCTTATTTAGGAATTAGACTTTAGGGAGGAGAGCTTGTTCCCTCCCCATAAATAGAGGTCGCCGGCCACCATTGTTCTGCAGACTTTTATGAAATAAACCCCCTTTTTGATAGAACTCAGTTATTGAAACCTTGTTGTATCTGCATGTTGCGATACTGAAGGCCCCAACTTATCATCAAGAGCATCCATCTCTTGGCGTGGCGTCATCGACTGGACACTTTTGGTTCCCGGCTATATTCAACCGACGGGTCAAAGTACTTATCCGCCCTCGGTTCCTGACGGTTCTACCTCGTTGCACGGTCTCAACTTGCGGTGTTTAAGGGCTACCCACGGTTGCAGTGGTTCACATCAGAGAGCAACAAGACGATGGGTCCGATCTTTGATACCCTATGGAGATACATCATGCTACAACATAACGTTGGTTTCATCACAGGCCGTCTGTGACAAAAGACGCGACCTGTGACAAAGCTCATCTCAGGCGTACAGGTTTGTCACCGGCAAGCGCCGACCTGTGACAACTTTTTCGCAGGCTGCCTGCAACAAAGCGTTGTCTGCGACTAGCTTTGTCGCAAACACCCTGCGACAAAGCTCGTCTGTAACAAAATTTGTCGCAGGTAGCCTGCGACAAGGCCCACCTGCCTGCGATAAAGTATCGAATGACCCTTCATCTTCGACACTCAGCGATCAATTTCTCCGAACTTCTCTCTGAAATTTTCTCTAAATTCTCCTCCTCCTCCGCCTCTCTTCCTCCGACGGACTTATTCCTCCGACTGCTTCCTCCTCCGACTGCTTCCTCCGGCAGACTATTCTTCCCCCTCCGACCGGGTCCTCCTCCTCCGACTGGTTCCTCCTCTTCATCTGACTCCTTCCTCCTCCGACTGCTTCCTCCCGCGGACTATTCTTCCCCCTTCGACCGGGTCCTCCTCCTCATCCTCCTCCTTCCTCCGACGAACTGTTGAGGAATGACTGCTTCTTCCGAAGGTATCTGCTGTATCCTTTTCACATTTTCATCTTCGTATCTGTTGAAGCTGACTACTGCCAACTATCTCCAGATACACCCGCAAACTACAGACACGTAAACTCCAGCTTCTACCTACAATCACACTCACGCTCACCAACAGAAGGTATTCTTGGTTCATCAGCTGATCAAATTCACCATTATTTGACCTGATCATCCCCTAACTGATTAGTGTATAACATATGTTGTCTAGCTATTCAAACGGAGAATCCTCACTTGTTCATCAGATTCGGGTGTTCGTTCATCTGTTCGATTTAGTTAGGTAAGATCATTTGTTCTTCGTTTTGACTTACTTTACTGTTATGTTTTCTGGTTCTAATACTTTTTTCTTGATCTTTGATTTCGTGGTGATTTGCAGTTTGTTCTTGTTCTTGCGGCAGTCCGTCGGATTTCTTTTGGTCATATCTTTCTTCCGGTAATTTTTTGTTCTTAATTTTTTCATAACTAATTAGAATAATTTTGTATTCTAATATGATTATCTTAAATTTTTTGAACCAGGTTTTGTATTATATTTGTTCTCGATTATTCACTAGAAGTTTCTGATTTCTTTCATCAATTTCCAGGTACGAAATTTATAGAAGTTTCTGATTTCTTTCATAATTATTATAGAAAATATCGTTAATGATTTCTAGTTATACATGTAAACAGTTTGATGTAATATAATATATTGATCACGAACTTCGATATAAAGAAACCGATTTGATATAAATATATGCATGTAACTGGCCTTGTAATAATTAGTATTTTAGGAGTTTAACTTGAATATAAATATATGCATGTAACCTGGATTAATTTTTGTGTAATTAATATGAAATATAAACATGAAATTTATTCTTTCGTACTAATTAACAAATTTATAAGTAAAGTATTTACAACTACAAATTATATAAATTATAAATTCATGAAATTAATTACTATGCATGAAAATTATTAGGTAGTAACTATTCACCTTATTTAATGTATAAGTGAAATATATGCATGTAAATTATTAGGTAGTAACTATTTACCTTTTTAATTTAAGTGAAATATATGCATGTAAATTATTAGTACGTAACTACTCACCTTTTTTATGTATAAGTGAAATATATGCATGTAAATTATTAGGTAGTAACTATTCACCTTTTTTATGTACAAGTGATATGCATATAAATTATTAGGTAGTAACCTATATATTTAACCACTTAACAATACTGTATCCGTTTAACAACTTATGTCAAACTAAGTTTGTAAATACAGTATTTCAACGAGTTATTGTTAGAAGTAGGTAAACTTAGCGTAAAGCTAAGTTGATTACAATTTTTTTTTCATTACTTGATAACAAATTCAAACTGACACTCCTTAGTTCAATATAGATGGATAAGTCTTGGATTCGAAAATTGCGTCATACTCATGAGTATTACGCTGGTGTTCAACAATTCTTTGACTTTGCAATCTCCAACGCAATTGATGGAGTGAACATACTATGTCCTTGCCCAAAATGCAACTTCAAGAAGTGGAAGCCACGAAGTGAAGTTAATCAACACTTGCTGGCAAAGGCATTTCCGTCTGCATACGATGTATGGAATTTACATGGAGAGTTAATCACTGATTTTAGAGCATCAACTTCTATAATTGAGCCTGAACTAATCATTCGTGATCAAGAAGCAACTGCGCCATTTCTAGTTGAGGAACAACCAGTACTTGAGCCAGACTTATTTCAGAACATGGTCAATGACGCATTTGAAATACGAGAGTCACATGATAACCCCAACGTGCTTCTCGATGATGATGAATTCCCACAAGGAGGTGATGTACCAATGCTAGATATACCCAACATGCAACCAGATGACGAGTTCTTCCGCATATTGAAAGATGGTGAAGTGCCATTATATGATGGTTGCACAAGTCATACGAAATTGTCTTTCATGATCAGCTTATTTCATATCAAGTATATGCACAAAATCAGTGATAAAGCAATATCGAAGATATTGGACTTGCTACGCAAAGTGTTTCATACCACCAAAATTCCAGCATCTAACTATCAAGTTAAGAAGACAATAAGAAAACTTGGGTTGTCCTATACCAGAATTGATGCATGTAAGAATGATTGCATCTTATATACCAGAGAAGATAGTGAAGCTAAGGAATGTCGAGTGTGTGGGGTGTCTCGATTCAAGCACGTGGGGAAGAATACAGGTGGAAAAAGGCGAAAACCTCAACCCGAAAAGGTATTTCGGTATTTTCCATTAATACCTCGGTTGAAGAGGTTGTACATGTTCCCTTACACAGCAGAAGATATGAGTTGGCATGCTACGGAGAACATAACAGATGATGGAATGGGTAGCCATCCCAGAGACGCAGAAGCATGGAATTTTTTTGATTCAAAGTACCCTGAATTTGCAGCTGATCCACGAAATGTGAGACTTGGGCTTGCAACGGATGACTCCAATCCATTTGGTACTATGAGTATAAGTCATAGCACTTGGCCGTTTGTGCTAATTCCATATAACACTCCATCGTGGTTGTGTATGAAGCAGACAGGTCTTATATTATTTGGCATTATTCCTGGTCCTAAGATGCCTGGAAATGACCTGGACGTTTTTCTGCAGCCACTGATTGATGCGTTAAAAACTTTGGTTACTTTGGCCCGTTTCGGGTCTATTTGATAGTTTTCTAGTGTTTTTGTGATAGCACAGGTTTTTGTCGTCAAATAATGTAACCTAGGATGTGTCTAAGGCATTGGAACCTTGAAGAATCACACCGGAATTGATCCAAGGAGTAAATCAAGTCAACACAAATCTTGCCAGCTTTACAAAGAAGATTTTGGCGAAAAGACATAAGGATTTCGCCGAAAATCCAAGAAGAAATCGTCAGAGCTTAGAAGGAGACATTTTTGGCGAGAAGACTAAGACTTCGCCGACAACTCTCGATCAAAATAACACAGGATAACAGTCGATCGGTGCTAGCCTTTTCAAAGAAGTTTTTGACGAAAAATCCTGAAGTTTTCGCTGAAAACCGTAAACCTAATCCTGCTGGGAAAGGGTTAAGTATAAATATAAACCGGCAGCTCAAAAAAGACAATACAACATATCATATTTTCCCAACCTAAGAAGTTTGAGAGAAAAGAGTTTTGGGAGTCCGAAGAGCCAGGAAGAGATCGTGACGCTATCTGGTGAGCGTGTCGTTGTGATGCGTTCAACCAAATAACTACTAATGCTAAGAAAAAGCGTATAGCAGATCGTATTCGACTCGAGGTTTCTTCTAATCGACTACTTTGAAGAAGCTGGCAAATTACTTAGGTTAAAACACGTTGTGCGTGGTGTGAGTTCCACGACTTCTAATCTATTAAGCAAAGGAAAACAAAAGACAGAAAGATTAAAAGATTGACTAACGGGAAGATAGACGAACTTAGATTTTGAATCCCCCTTAGATCACCAGAGCAACGGCAATCACAAGATCAGCGGTTTTCAATTCTAATTCAATCAATTTCTATACACCACCATAACTCCTTACCCTTAGGTTTAAGACCGGCGAACGTTCGCTCTATCCGTTCTAACTACCAAGATTAACTAGCCGCCTGGGTACAGTCGCCTCTCGCAATGACTTAATTAATTGGTGAGATTACTAGTGATTAATGAGTTACTCTTGCAGTGAATTAACCCTAACCGGTTCCTACGAAAGGCACACTCCAATTATAAGGTTAATTGTTTAATTCGAAGTTCTAAAGTAAGGCGAGCATTTGCTTCTATCCTTAGCTTAACAAGAATCTAATCTAGGTGATCAATCCAGACAAGAAACATGAACAATGAAGAATGAATCAAACGTAAAAAAGAACTGATTGAATTTCGAATCTAATCACCGCCGATCCGTGACCGCTTTAAAACCTGGGTCACTTAGGGTTCATCTAATCTAAGCTCTACAAGTTCATTTACTCATATCAGAAACAAGGAAATCAAAGGCAACAATGAAGATGATCATACAGAGGAAGAACAGATAAGAACTGAAAAACCTAATTCTGACGACTCCCACGAAGCTTCAATCTCCTGGATCTTCAACTTTAAGCTCCGAGTTCTCCGAGGTGGAAGGAAGGCGTCACGATCTCTCCACGGATCTTCGAACTCTCTAAACTCTATCTATCGACCCTAGAGTCGGCTGACTCTCAAAAGTCTGATTTGAGAAAATATGAATAATGAGTTGTTGTGTGTTGTTATTCTATTGTTGCTGGTTACTTCTTTAAATAGGTACGTTTTAGGGTTTCCAATACAGCGCCGAATTTGGAAGGGATTTTCGCCGAAACACTAGGGACAGTTTCGGCGAAACTGGCTTGAGTTCAGGGCTCGCCGGCTGTTCATTATTTTCGTCCGAAAGCAGTTGAATGGTTTCGCCGAAACCATCCTTCTGTTGGCGCCATTGATTTTCCCTTGCATTTTCGCCAAAAACCTGGGCTCTTTTCGCCGAAACCATCCTTCTCTGGCATCAGTTGATTTACATGTTATCTTCGCCGAAACTGGAGGCTAGTTTCGCCAAAACTGTAAGTGTGAATGGCAGATTTCGGTTTGACTTTGATTGGCTCCTTTGATCGATTCCGGTTCAGTTCCTCGATGTTCCTAAGCCTTAGACACGTCCATGGCTACTTTATTTGACGGCAAAAACCTGTGCTTACGCAAAAACACTAGAAAACCATCAAATAGACACGAAAAGAGCCAAGGTAACACAAATGGCACGAGATAGGGCAATTGATTGAATATTCGTTATTCTACCCTAAAAACCATGTCTTAAGCAAAGAAATGTCGCTTAAATGAGGCTGATAATCACGTCAAATCGAGTGTCATCAAATACCCTACACTTAAGCTTTTGCTTGTCCTCAAGTAAACTGAACTAGACACACTCAAAATCACAAATGACACGAGATTAAACCGAGATTCAATTCTAACAATTTGGTTTAGACTGTTCCACGTAGAAAGAGTTACCTACACATGCAAGAACATCAACCAAATAAATTTTCGATCTCACTAATCTCTGCACACTTCAAGTAGTAGTTTTAACAAAGCACGTTTCTTGGGAAAACAATTGATCATAATTAACCGACTACGATAACACCAATTCTAATGAGAAAAGACTTTAAGCTCTAGCCATGATGTGGACGCGGAGGTAGGAAAAGTGACGTGGCTATCGACTCGACTTCATCTATTTCTAGATCTGTGCGTTACATGTTCTAGCTAGGACCGATTTAAACAATAATTTATTTCTAGTTCAATTTCTTCCTTCAATTGATTTACTGCATACTAGTGCTCGATACCAAACACTTCACTTAGGTGTTGGACCTGCCTAGCTCACAGTATTTGTGCTTATGCTAGTGCTCAACCCGAACACTTCACTTAGGTGTCGGGCTTGCCTAGCTTTATTTTTAGCACTTTTAAGAACTTAGCATTGATTCGATTAACTCAATTACTTGATTTAACCATTTAGCCACTTGGTCCTAGCTAGTTATAACTTTTTACACAAGATTTCGAATTGGATTTCCGTCTAATCTCAAGCCACAATCACAGGTGAACAAATATGGAGTGAAAAACATGGGAGAAGCTAGCATCTATCATCTTAGAACGGTGTTATTGAGCTTTGTTATTAACAAACCAATTAATTCAAGTTTCAACTACAAGAGTGATTTATGATCTGTTCTGACCTAGACTCATTTAATATCAGTTCCAACACGTTAGTTACAGGTTCTAAGTGGAACAGTCTAGACGTCATTGTTCAAAATTAAAGTCAATTTCACATCACAAGTCAAGAATTGAGCAATTCTATCCAAGAGAAATTTCAAATTTGAACCACAGAATCATAGATAGCAAGCAAGATCATGTAGAATCCTAGACTCCTACCCCACACTTAAACGGTTCTGTGTCCTCACAGAATTAATCTAGAGTAGAGAGATACGAAGAACCTGGATAGTGATGGTCGGTGTAGGGGATGAACACGGAGCGTCCGGAGCATAGCAGAGTAGCTACTCAAGATCCTACAAAACAAAAACAACAAAAAGATCAAAAGGATACCAGGACAAGTGTCCCGGATCCACACAGAATAAAAGTCGAACAAAGAAGGTTAAGGGAAATTTTAAAAATATTTTGACGATTGAATGAGAAACTGAAAGAAGGAAGAGAGAGAGGGTGAATCCGGATTTTAAAGGGAATAATTGGGGTGATTTTCAAAAGAGTTTTCGGTGAAAATAAGAGGGTGTTTTCGCCGAAACTACTAGTTAAAATGGACTGACCGATTTGTGAAGGCGGTTTCGCCGAAAACAATAGCACAGTTTCGCCAAAAATATCAGTTAAAATGGTTTCGTCGAAAACAAAAACTTTTCGAACCGAAAACAATGAACAGGAAGAATAGGTTCGAAAATCGAAAATCAGTTTCGCCGAAAACAGGGGTGGTTTCGTCGAAAATTTTGAACTGTTCGGGTGAAAATATTTTCGTAAATCAGGCCAACTTCAGAAAATCACAGTTAAATCCAGAAAAATCGGAACGACCTCAATCAACTTGTGACTGACTCTATGACATGCAGACTCTACACGAAAAATAATAAATCAAACGAAATGACACTTTTTTGCTTCCCGAAACCGACTCGAACGATGAAAAAGACTGACTCAAAAGTTCAAGAACGGACTCCAGCCGTGGGTTGCCTCCCACGAAGCGCTCTCTTTTAACGTCCTTGAGCCGGACGGTACTTGTTAGGGACCCCAACTCAGAAGTTCCTTGAAGTCAATCGTCTTCTTCAAGGATAGCGGTTGAGTGCCATGTAGCACTCCAGCAGGGTGATGTAACCGGTAGTGTTCCAGTAGAGCGTGGTTCTGGTTGGATGACCAGTTCTTCTCGAATTCTCCTACCGGAGGAGGAAAGAGGTAGTACGGCGCGGCATGGTCAATGAGCTCCATCTTCTCTACAGGTTGACTCGGCGGAAGTGTAGGTGAGGGTATCTCCTTGATTTCTTCGTGCTCCTCTTCGGCTTCAACTTCAAGATGGATTGGCTCTTTGTCTTTATCAACCACCACCGCCAAGGATTCTTCTAGCTCATGATAGTCATGGACGGGCTCATCTTCTTCTTCGAACATCTCCTGAGCGTGTTCTTCAATTAATTGATTTGGTTGCTCGAACTTGATGTCCGTCGTGAGACGAGCTTGCAGCTTCAAAATGAGATCATCCAAGGCGGATTCTACTCTTGCCGTCTGTTGTCGATTGTGATGAACTTGAGAGTCTATCTCTTTGTGAGCTTGTAGCTCTGTAGAGATATTCTCCAAGAAGGATTCTATTCTCGTCGTCTGTTGTCGATGCTGATAAGCTAGCATATACATCTCTTGGTTATCCTCAATATACGGTGCTTCATCGACATACCAATCTTGGTACTGGTCATCACACCTGTAATCCTGCATAATTAAAACTCAAAAACACTACCCAGGTAAATCATGAAAATATGGAGGAAAATAAATGGTAAGGCGGAAAGGTAGAAGAATAATTTGCCAACTCTTCTTTCAAACAATTAGAAGAGTCCCCGGCAACGGCGCCAATTTGGTGAGCGTGTCGTTGTGATGCGTTCAACCAAATAACTACTAATGCTAAGAAAAAGCGTATAGCAGATCGTATTCGACTCGAGGTTTCTTCTAATCGACTACTTTGAAGAAGCTGGCAAATTACTCAGGTTAAAACACGTTGTGCATGGTGTGAGTTCCACGACTTCTAATCTATTAAGCAAAGGAAAACAAAAGATAGAAAGATTAAAAGATTGACTAACGGGAAGATAGACGAACTTAGATTTCGAATCCCCCTTAGATCACCAGAGGAACGGCTATCACAAGATCAGCGGTTTTCAATTCTAATTCAATCAATTTCTATACACCACCATAACTCCTTACCCTTAGGTTTAAGACCGGCAAACGTTCGCTTTATCCGTTCTAACTACCAAGATTAACTAGCCGACCGGGTACGGTCGCCTCTCGCAACGACTTAATTAATTGGTGAGATTACTAGTGATTAATGAGTTACTCTTGCAGTGAATTAACCCTAACCGGTTCCTACGAAAGGCACACTCCAATTATAAGGTTAATTGTTTAATTCGAAGTTCTAAAGTAAGGCGAGCGTTCGCTTCTATCCTTAGCTTAACAAGAATCTAATCTAGGTGATCAATCCAGACAAGAAACATGAACAATGAAGAATGAATCAAACATGAAAAAGAACTGATTGAATTTCGAATCTAATCACCGCCGATCCGTGACCGCTTTAAAACCCTGGGTCACTTAGGGTTCATCTAATCTAAGCTCTACAAGTTCAGTTACTCATATCAGAAACAAGGAAATCAAAGGCAACAATGAAGATCATCATACAGAGGAAGAACAGATAAGAACTGAAAAACCTAATTCTGACGACTCCCACGAAGCTTCAATCTCCTGGATCTTCAACTTTAAGCTCCGAGTTCTCCGAGGTGGAAGGATGGCGTCACGATCTCTCCACGGATCTTCGAACCCTCTAAACTCTATCTATCGACCCTAGAGTCGGCTGACTCTCAAAAGTCTGATTTGAGAAAATATGAATAATGAGTTGTTGTGTGTTGTTATTCTATTGTTGCCGGCTGCTTCTTTAAATAGGTACGTTTTAGGGTTTCCAATACAGCGCCGAATTTGGAAGGGATTTTCGCCGAAACCATAGGGACAGTTTCGGCGAAACTGGCTTGAGTTCAGGGCTCCGCCGGCTGTTCATTATTTTCGGTCCGAGCAGTTGAATGGTTTCGCCAAAACCATCCTTCTGTTGGCGCCATTGATTTTCCCTTGCATTTTTGCCAAAAACCCTGGGCTCTTTTCGCCGAAACCATCCTTCTCTTGGCATCAGTTGATTTACACTATTATCTTCGCTGAAACTGGAGGCCTGGTTTCACCAAAACTGTAAGTGTGAATGGCAGATTTTCGGTTTGACTTTGATTGGCTCCTTTGATCGATTCTGGTTCAGTTCCTCGATGTTCCTATGCCTTAGACACGTCCATGGCTACTTTATTTGACGGTAAAAACCTGTGCTTACGCAAAAACACTAGAAAACCATCAAATAGACCCGAAAAGAGCCAAGGTAACACAAATGGCACGAGATAGGGCAATTGATTGAATATTCGTTATTCTACCCTAAAAACCATGTCTTAAGCAAAGAAATGTCGCTTAAATGAGGCTGATAATCACGTCAAATCGAGTGTCATCACTATCTTTCCACCTCGGAGACTCAGAGCTAGGAGTGAAGATTACCGGAGAGCGGAGCTTTGCCAGAGTCATCTTAATTAGGTTTTACAGCTTCCATCTGTTCTTCCTTTTCATGATGAACTCTTTTTCTGTCTTTGTTTCTGCTGCTATGAACATGAGTAGCTAAACTCGTAGAGCTTAGACTAGATGAACCCTAAGTGACCCAGGGCTTTAAAGCGGTCACGGATCGGCGGTAATTAGATTCAAAATTCAATTAGTTTCTCTTGCATGTTTGGTTTGTTCTTCGTTGTTTGTGTTTCTCTTCTAGCTTGATCGCCTAGATTAGATTTCTTTTAAGCTGAGGATAGTAGCGAACGTTCGCCTCACTTTAAAACACCAAATCAATAATTAACCTATTCATTGGAGTGTGCCTTTTGTAGGAACCTGTTTGGGTTAATCCGCTTCAAGAATAACTAATAAATCATTAGTAATTCCACCAGTTTGTTTAGTCATCTCAAGAAGCAATCGTGCTCGGGCGACTAGTTAATCTTGGTAGCTAGATCGGATAGAGTGAACGTTCGCCAGTCTTAAACCTAAGGGTAAGGAGTTATGGTGGGGTCTTAGAATTGATTGAACGAGAATTAAAAACCGCTGGTTTGTTGACTGCCAATGCTCTGGCGATCTAAGGGGGATTCGAAGTCTAAGCTTGTCTGTCGTCTTTGTTAAGTCAACCAATCTCTCAATCTGTCGTTTAATTTAATTTATAAATTTACCTGCATTTCTAGAATTGAAGTCGTGGAACTCACACCACGCACAACATGTTTAAACTTGAGTAATCTGCATTTACATTTGCGTAAATGATTATTAGAAGACCCGTGGAATACGATTTGTCTTCCTTTGTGTTTGACAGTTATTTGACTACACACGCGTGAAAATGCGTCCATCAAATTGGCGTCGTTGCCGGGGACTTCTTTTAATTGTTTGTAAGAAGAACTGCATTTTACTCTTCTACTTCCATTTTTCATATTTCCATCCACTTCGATTTTACACCAGTTGTGCTTGTTTTTGTCATTTGTAGGTTGTCTACAGGTTTATGCATCACCGTCCTCTCACGCGCTCCTTAACCAAGACTGACAAGGCTAAGAGTGTAGAGAGACCGGAAAGCTCTGCTCCGCCAAGGCGACCACAAATTCTGAAGAAAGGCAAAATCGATCCACCTCCCTCCTTCACGCCAATTAAGATCGAGGAACCGAAGGAGAGTTCCTCATCTTCATCTTCATCCGCTTCATCAACCGCATCACTTTCACTTCCACCATCTCCTAGGATGGGTGACCAATTACCACCACCACTGATGAACCCCCGGTGCCTTCGACCCGACCAGACCTGCCCTTGACCCGGAGCCAAGTCAAAGCCTTCAAGACACGGGTCACAGCATTCATTAGTGATTGGAGTCGAGCCAAGCATGAAGAGCTGGACCAGAGGTTCATCAGAGAAGGATGCACGATGCTGACCCTTGATGACCTACAGAAATCCAACCTGGAGGACAAATGCCCGAAGGACACTGCCCTAGCACCGGAGGATGCAGACAACCAACTCCAGTACCGGACAACCATGCTCCGCGCTCAAAATTTGTCAGACAAGTTAACTCCAGGAGACTCAGGAGGCCAAAAGACTCGAGGAAAACCTTTTTTGTCCGAGGAAATGTCAACCTGAAGGTCTGGAAGCCCCCAGCATCACTGAAACCCTAGTACCGAGTCCGGAGCAACTGATGCCGATGCGGAGCCGGTCACCACAGCCGAGGAACATCACCTGGCCACCCGGTCACCCGGAGCCAGCGGTATTTACGGAACTGCCACCGCGTGCGTCCAGGCCACTTATCCGAGTCGCGGAAGGATTCATGACCACGTTCGGGGTGTTTTCCCAATCCCATTCGGACAAGGATTGCCGACCAGCCCTAATCCGCCCGGATTAGGGTTTTCCCTAAATATTTGCCGGTTTAGGATTTCACCTTCGGATCAACTTATTATTTTTAATAGTTTGCTCGACCTAATTTTTTTAGTATAGATTTATTATTCCTTATTAGAGTTGGAAAAGGCCTTGACCACTCATTGTACTATAAATATTGGCCTTGGCCGCGGTTGAAACATAGATTACACATTAAGAAAAATTCCAGAACTTTGTTCTTTTTCCTTCAAGTCTTTGCTCGTTGTTGCTTATCTTAAGGTCTTGGTTTATCATCAAAGGCATTCATCCTTTGTTTGTGGCACCAAATTCGACTGAATACTTGGGGTTCCTAGGTCGTTACCTAGTGGATTTCAAGGTTCTCTGCCGGTTTCAAAAGTTAGGTTCTCGTGGGGCTGATAAATAGTTTTGGGTGTTGAGTCGATCCCTTCCTGGAGAAGGCGGTTCGCATCAGCTGGTATCAGAGCGCGGTTCAACTCTTGGACCACAAAACTAGTTTCCAGGTTCTTTGCTTGGATTCATATCTTTAGTTTTTGTTGCTTTCAAAATTCTGAAAACCCTAAATAGTTTCATTGTGTTTGTTCTAATCTTCTACCTTTCTTTAAAGTTTTCGTTGTGAGAAAAAGCTGTGGCCATTAAGAGAAAATACAAAGATTCAAAGAAAAGAAAAGAAAAATCAAGGTCTTCAAAAATAGAAAATTGACCTAGCCAAAAAGCAAGGCCACGTTCACACTAAAGGTAGTAGGTTAAGTACAAGAAGAGGGGTTTTCATAAGGTTAGCTAAGTAGCTTTCTTAGTTAGAACACCTAAATTTGTTGTCTTGTCAGCCCACGGCCTAGCATCAAGAGTACTTGCCCTAGAAATCCAAAACCCTAGGTATAAGGTCTTGTTTCGTGTCATTGGTAGACGTAGACTTCATAGCTTCGAAGAAACTTGCAACTACTTGAACTGAAATTGCCTTTGTCTTGGAATTTTGTCAAAACCCTAATTTGAGTGAACTTGAAATTTTATACACGAGTGGTAAGAAAAAGAGTGTGTGAGGTTTCATTAGAGTGATTTTGGGAGGTCCATTGTTCTTGTACTAATCATGGCAGATGAGATGCTTGCTGCTTTGGAGGCACACATGGCTGCCATGGCTCAGAACATCACCTGACTCACCGAGCAACTAGGAGCACCTAATGGAGATGGCCCCCAACGGCCAAGGAGGAATATACAAGAGATCAATGATGATGTGAGCAGTTTAAAGATCAATGTACCCAAATTTGCTTGCAAAGCAAATCCTGATGAGTACATTGATTAGGAGAGGAGCATGGAGGACTTCCTTGATTGCCATAACTAAGGAAAAAGGTAACCCTAGCCACAATCGAATTTACTGACTATGCTGCTTTGTGGTGGGCACAACTTAGGAAGCAAATCAGGAGAGAAGAAGAGGATTCCATCATTAGTTGGAGAGATCTTAAGAGAAAGATGAGGAGACGGTTTGTACCAGCAGCCTACACTAGAGACTTGAATACCAAGCTTCAACATTTGAAGCAAGGAAGCATGTCGGTTGAGGAGTACAATAAGGAGCTAGAGATCCTGGTCACAAGACTTGACCTAAGGGAGGATGAAGATGCCAGAATAGCAAGGTTCACCGGATGATTACACAAAGAAATCCTACACCAAGTCAACATCATCAACTTTGTAGATTATGAGGACTTGGTAACCTTGGCTATTAGGGTTGAGAAGGAGCTGAAGAATGGTCTTGGAAGAAAGGCTACTACCCCGCTACCAACCAGCACCCCTTGGAGAGGAGATAGGAGTGCAGGAAACACCCCTTGGAGGCCAAACCCTAACAGGAATTCTGGACCGAGGCCAAACCCTAATCAAGAGTCGGCATCAAGGGTAACACCTAGCCCCGATTCAAAACTCCCTACTACTAATGCACGGCCTAGTGCCATTGTGTGTTTCAAATGTCAAGGCAGGGGTCACATGGCAAGGGATTGACCTAACACCCGAACCATGGTGCTTAGGGAAGGAGAGATCGTCACTGATGATGAGAAGGAGTCCAGTGATGGTGACGAAGTCAACGTGGAGGGCCTGGAGAAACTTTCAGCCTTAAACATCCGAGTGAGCGCCCCGGATGCACAGGCTTATGCCGAGCAGGTCACACTGGCCGATCCGGCATGGGAGTCTGCCTCGGACATCCTGTCCGCGACAGTCACCCCTAGGAATTGTGCTTCGGACATCCTGTCCGTTGCTCAAATTCTTTTGGCCATTCTTGGAGGAACTGAAGGTCTGGAGATGCATAGCACCCTGGAAGAGTTCGAGGGCCACAAATATGGACAAGCCAAGACCGACGCGGTCACTCTGACCGACGCAGTCTGGACACCCAACGCAGACACCCTGTCCGAGTCGGATGCCCTCATCCTGGATGTCGATCGGAACATTCCGTTCCTTTCGAACATTCCCTCAGCCATTTTTGGCCTGGAGACAGAAGAAGGCCTCGTCGACGTCCTGGAGCAGAACGATGGCCCCAACGGTCATTTGGCCACCCCAACGACCACTACCCCGATGGACACCAACCCGACGGCCACCAACCCTAGGGTTCAATTTTCAGCAGTTTCTCGACGAATCCTTAGTGCACAACCTAAAGAAGATGGATGGGAGAAAAGGGACAATCTGTTCCATACAAGGTGTGTGATTTTATATAAGATTTGCACTTTGGTTATTGACGGTGGGAGTTGTACAAATGCAGTGAGCTTGGATCTTGTTAAAGGCTTGGGAATTACTACTCACCCACACCCTAAGCCCTACCGACTGCATTGGTTGAGCAATAGTGGAGATTTGAAGGTCAACAAACAAGCACACATCCCTTTGAGCATTGGAAGATACAAGGACGTGGTGCTTTGTGATTTAGTTCCCATGGAGGCTTCCCATGTTCTACTTGGAAGGCCTTAGCAGTTTGATCGATACTCACAACATGATGGGAGGGCAAACAAGTATCAACTCACACATGGAGACACTACTTTCAAGTTGAAGCCACTATCACCTACTGAAATACTCAAAGATCAAATAGAGAGAAAGGTGAGCTGAGAGAAAAAAGAGAGAGAGCTCAAGAAACGAGAGATGAGAGAAGAAAAGAGTGAGCCCTCAAAAGAAAAAGGTACAAATCACTTCCGGACAATGAATAGAGCATGCAGTGAACCAGATCTCCAGCATGCTAGCAAATGGCCGCCCCTCTGGCCAGCTCCCGAGCCAAATCCAAGGAAGGAGCAGGCTAGGATGGTCTTTATTCAAATTCTGACGAACTCACCTGTTAATACTTCTTCTAACCCATACAAGGCCATTGAAGTCCCGGAGAAGAAGAAAACAAAGGAGGACGCGCCTAAAGACTATGATCCTCCTCTTGCTCCATATTATGAGAAGGTTCCCTTCCCAAATGTTTTGCTACCAAACACAAGGATCGAGACCGGCATGTGGGGGAACAAAGAAGAACGCTCTGCCGTCCGTAGCAAGAAGCCTTCCTCGCCATACCTAGCTAAGTGCCCCGATCCTGGTTCTTTCACTTTACCTCTTATCATTAATAATATTGAAATAGAGCGTAGCTTGGTTGATCTAGGTGCTTCCATAAATGTCATGCCCATGAGTTTATTCAAAAAGTTGAATCTAGGAAAACTTAAGCCAACTAGCATGCAACTTGTTTTTGCTGATAGATCATTAAAAACGCCTAGGGGAGAAATTAAAGATGTTGTCACTCGATGTGGTCCTTTTACTTTTCTACATGATTTTGTGGTTATAGATTCTCGAGAGGAAGATTCTACTATCCTCATAGGTCGACCCTTCATGGCAACAACCAGGATGCAAATCAATGTCCCTAGTGGTTCCTTGACCTTGAGGGTTGGTAAGGATACGATGACATTCCGCCTTAAGGATGGTATGAAATACACTCCTAACGAAGAAGAAGCTCACTGTCTTTCTGTTGAAACTGTGGAGGTTACCACGGTCAACTCCATTACTAATGTCTCTTCTAGTATTTCTCCAAAGACTATTGTCACAGGTGTTGAACAAGTCATCAAGCAGAAGACCGGATCTACCACACAAAAGCCACAAAAGAAGAAGGAACTGAAAGCCTCCTCTTCTCAATCGTCACCAAGCAAAGATCATGGCGGGCTAAAGAAGAATCCAAAGAAGGCTAAAATGGTCTGGATGCCAATTGCTCCGCCATCTTCTTGCGAGCCAATTGTTCCACCGATTCCTGTCAAGCCGCCGGCACAGAAACCAGTGAAGAAGGAGAAGCTGAGAGCGTCTCCCAAGGAAGCACCGAAGATCACAGATCCCGGTGAAATGAAGCAAGAAGCTAAAGAAAAGACGAAGCCGACTGTTCTCATTCCTTCTACTGTCACACTCGCGAAGGATGATCCCTCACAAGAACTGTTCGGGCCATTCGAGATTGCTGGCCATCTTCCCGATGGACGTACCAATCTCATTTATGCTAACGGGAAGATATTCACACTCGTCGGAGGTACACTGAAGCTTTATTTCATGAATTCCGACGCAAGCATTAAGGAGATCCTGAGTTGGGATGTCTCCTAACACCATCCAGGTATCGTCCAGCTCAAGGACGTTAATCAAGAGTGCTTTGTGGGAGGCAACCCACGGCTGGAGTAAGTTTTAAATTGTGTGTTTACTTTCGTGTTTTAGAGTCAGTTCGGGGAGCCAAAAGTGTCATTTGCATGACTTCTTATTTTTGTGTGTGGATTATTGTGTCATCGGTTCAATTCCAAGTTGTTTGAGGTTGTTCCAATTTTTGTTAAATTAGTTCTGATTTTCTGAAGTTTGCCGGAATTGCGAAAACTTGCACCTATTTCGGCGAAAACTCCCCTTTTAAACCCTCTGTGTTTTCTGACCAGTTTTGACAAATTTTTTTGGCAAGAAGTTTCATACTTTTCGGCGAAAACTCAATTTGAAATCCGGCAGACAGTTTTGTAGCTAATTTTTGGTGAAAACTTGCACTTCTTTTCGCCAAAAACTTTCAGAAAAATCCAAAAAAATTCCCCCTTTTCTTTTCTTTTTCCGGGTCAATTTTCTCTCTCCCTCATTTTCGACCAAAACCGCAGCCCCCCTCTCATAAAAAAATCTCTGCCGCCATTGTCTGCCGTCGCCGACCACCGCCGCTCGACTCCCCTCTCTCCTCTGATCATTTTGGGATATAGATCGTCCGAATCGAAGCTCTAGAGCTTTAGTTCCGCCAAAACCTAGTTTTTCGAGTTTTTCACCGATTCCTCTTCCCCCGTTCATTTTCAGCCACCATGTCTTCAGGGTAAGTTGTAGGGTTTTCCATTATGAGTTTTTTGACATATAAAATGCTGAATTTCGTCGGGGTTGACTCCGATTTCGTCGGGGTCTACCTCGATTTGCATGCTGACTATTTCGTGAAAATTTTGGTGAATTGATTGCTTTGGACTGATCTAGCATGTTTAGGGAGACTTGTGCTGAAGTTTGATATCATTTGGCCATGAATTGCTATGCTTAAAGCTTAATTCTTTTGCGGTGTTGGCTTTTGTGAAATGTCGGTTTGACCATGAACTATTGATGCTTATTTGGCTGCCATGCTTTTGTCATTGAAATTCATATCGCTGTGTTTGTATTCTGAGCTTATGTTATTCCATGATTCAATGATTTATGCTCGTAAATTGCCATGGTTAGGGTTCAATTTGTTATAATGTTGACTTTTTGGCATATTGATTTGACCTATGAACTCAATTTGTGATTTTTACGCTTTGGCTGATCCTATGCGTGTGTTATGACCAATTGTGCTTAATGGTTACTCACTTTACTTACCCCCACTCGGTTTTCCTCATTTCTTTGTGAAAATTGAGTTTTTTGCCTAAGTGTGGGGTAGGTGCTTGGTTTGACTAATCTGGTTCCATTCTTTGTTATGTTCTAGGAATGTAGACGGGGAGCGACGGACGAAGGCAAGGCTAGACACCGGGTCCAGCTCCAGAGCACCTGCTCCAGTCAGTCCCGCAGTCCATGGTCCTCCTCCAGTATTCCCAGACCGCCTCGGGCACCACTCCACCATTGCCCGCCTACCGGAGCATTACTTTCAGCGCTACTAGAGAGTGCAGCACACATCCATAGCTGACGTGCGACCACTTTCTCTAGAGTCCATCCTCGAGCATGATGAGGAGTGGCACAAGAAACGTCCAGGACTCTCTGGCAGCTACAGGTCTTCTGGAACTGTCCACCATTGCTGATGACTTCCCCTACCTCGCTCTCTGGGAATTCTGGGCTACCTTCGAGCTTGACGAGCACAAGGTTAAGCGGCACAAGAAGATCATCTCCTTCTACCTCGGTGGGGGTACATAGAGACCTCATATACGATGAGTTTGCCGACCACCTCGGCATCACACCTGAGCACTACCGCCACCACCACCACGGCTGGGAGGACAACTCGGGCAAAGGCCCGGATTATGACGCACTCTGGAGCCACATCACCGGAGTACCAGGTGCCCAGACCATGGCCCATAACTCTGTCAGGTCACTCTCTCACCCTCTCTTTCATTTTATTCATATTGTTTGGCGTAGATCTCTGTTGTTTGCTCTAGAGAAGGATCGCCACCATATCAGTAGAGAGGAGCTCCTACAACTCTGTGCCATTCGAGAGGGTTACCCCCTTCATCCAGGATATTTGCTTGCGCGCCTTTTCCAACAGAAGACCAAATCGACAAAGGCACCCCGCGCCCTTTTTGGCGGCAACTTCATTGGGCGCCTCATCATCAACCTTGGCCTTAACCAGTCATGGGGCCTTGACGTCCCGCGCCACGTAGTACAAATTGTTGGTGGAGACTTAGTGGTCGAGTACGATCTCCAATTGGACTACAGTCCACAAGAAGTGGCAGTTCCACCTCTATACCAAGAGGTCAAGTTGGAGGAAGAAGATGATTCTGGGGAGCAGCAGCCCCAACCAGAGCATGAGTTTCACCACCAGATACCCCCGCAGCAGCCGTCAGTGGGGTATGCATATCAGCAGCAGTCGCCCCTCCATGATCCATTCCAGATGCTTCATCCGCATTCCCGACCGCCTTCAGGAGACTTTGGAGAGATGCTAGATCAACTCCAGGAGTGGGGAGTGGAGGACAACGCCACCCAGGATGCCCGATGGCTTATTACTCAGAGGCACATGCGTGTGCAGGATGAGAGGTATGAGGCGTAGCTGGCGTGGCAGCAGCGGGTCGTGACCTTCTTCCATTTCCCACCTCCCAATGCACCTGACCAGCAGTGATCGGGTTGTATCCTCTTCCTTGTGCTTTCTTTTTATTTATTCTTTTTGGATTTCGATCGAACTTTTTTCTGTGTGGATCCGGGACACTTGTCCTGGTTTCCTTTTGATCTTTTGTTTGTTTTTGTTTTGTAGGCAGAGTTTTGGTAGATTCCCTTTCCGCTCCGAAGTTTCGTGCTCATCCCCTACATCAATCATCTCGGTCCAGGTTCTTCTATTTACTCTCTACTCTTTATTTTGTCCTGTGAGGACACAGAACGGTTTCAGTGTGGGGTAGGATGCTAGAGAACCTTGCATTGCCCTTATTTGTGATTTATTTGTTTCGTGGTGCCTTTCCAGTTTCGTTAACATTAGAATTGCTCAGTTCTTGATTTTTTATGTTAAGTTGTCATTCAAATTTTCATAATGATGCTTAGACTACTTAACCTAGAACCTGAAAACCAACTTGTATACTTTGATGCTAAATTGCCTGGTCAGAACAGATTTTTAAAATCACACTTGTAGTTTGTCGCTTTGATTGCATGAAAATGACCGAATCTGACTAACAAACCAACTATGAGCTTTTGATCCATTGCACATAACTTGCAATTTCAATCCTTTTTTAGTGGTTTTCTGTTTTCTTGAATGAGTTAGAATTTGCATGAGACCTATTCGAGACCAGACGATGACACGAGTTCTAGAATGATAGGGGCACCTAGAATTAAGCTACTAAGCCAGATTGCCTACCCAATGTTAAATCCATTAGGTTTAAACCCTTGAGCTTGGCTTTTTCTTTCGGTTCGATACACATTATAGCCAATCCCCATTCTTTCATTCCCCGTTGATCCCCTGTGGTTGTAGTTCTAGATTAGCCTATCGGAAGTCAGTTTGTGGTAACCTACCTATAACCATTAAACAGGTGGTCTTAGCTATTATGTCCAGACGTGTAAACCCCTCTAGCAACTAAAAGAAAATCGGCACAAAGAAAAAAAATAAAGAAAATTCGAAAAAATCAGAAAAGTTCAAAGTTTCAAAGTTTATAGTTTAGTTCAATAGCGTTCTTCTCCCTACATATGGAAGAACGAAGTCAAAAGAAAATGTAAAGGAAAAGAAAAAAATGGCAGAATAAAGTGCTAGGTTGCTTGAGGGTATCACAGGACGAGTGTACACTATTCCACTCGTGTTTGGTTAGACAGTAGGAAGTCATGGGCTAGATTCAAGGGACGTTAGTCGAAAGCTACACCGCACCAAAGCCATCATCATACTCTCCCATCATCCATCTTCTTATAAACCCCTGTAGTGTAGAATTCATTACAGTCCTAAGCAGGGAAGTCCTTCTTGGCTAGTTACTCGTGTTGTCACAGTGTTGGAGATGTGGTCAAATTGCAAACCTATGACAGAATTCAGTAACAGAAAATGATTGAGAGCAGAAACACATCCTTAAACACAGAGAGCGAGAGTTCCCCTTTGTACTAAATACCCTCTGGGTGAGGAGTCTGGTCGGTCAGGTCAAATTTGTGCATGATTGGTGATTGCTCCTTGTCGTGTGCAGTTTTTAGTGAGACCAGGTTGTTTGGCTGATCAGTATGCATTTTAGGTTTCTTGTTCTAGGGATTCTCTGTCTAATAATTCATTGTGTATGCTTGAACTTCAATTTTACCGACTTATCATTTGTGAACTTGAGCGTTTTCTATTCAGTTTGCTTGAGGACAAGCAAAAGCTTAAGTGTGGGGTATTTGATGACACTCGATTTGACGTGATTTTCAGCGCCATTTAAGCGACATTTCTTTGCTTAAGACTGGGTTTTTAGGGTAGAATAACGAATATTCACTCAACTGCTCTATCTCTTGCCATTTTGGTTACTTTGGCCCATTTCGGGTCTATTTGATGGTTTTCTAGTGTTTTTGTGATAGCACAGGTTTTTGCCATCAAATAATGTAACCTAGGACGTGTCTAAGGGATTGGAACCTTGAAGAATCGCATCGGAATTGATCCAATGAGTAAATCAAGTCAACACAAATCCTGCCCAGCTTTACAAAGAAGATTTCGGTGAAAAGCCCTAAGGATTTCACCAAAAATCAAAGAAGAAATCGTCAGAGCTTAGAAGGAGACGTTTTCGACGAGAAGACTAAGACTTCGACGAAAACTCTCGATCAAAATAACACATGAGAACAGTCGACCGGTGCCAGCCTTTTGTATGAAGTTTTCAGCGAAAAGACCTGAAGTTTTTGCCAAAAACCTTAAACCTAATCCGGCGGGGAAAGGGTTAAGTATAAATATAAACCGGTGGCTCAAAAAAGACAATACAACATATCATATTTTCTCGACCTAAGAAGTTCGAGAGAACAGAGTTTTGGGAGTTCGAAGAGCCAGGAAGAGATCGTGACGCCATATTTCCACCTCAGAGACTCGGATCTAGGAGTGAAGATTACCGGAGAGCGGAGCTTAGCCAGAGTCGTCTTAATTAGGTTTTACAGCTTCCATCTGTTCTTCCTTTTCATGATGAACTCTGTTTCTGTTTTTGTTTCTACTGTTATGAACATGAGTAGATAAACTCATAGAGCTTAGACTAGATGAACCCTAAGTGACCCAAGGCTTTAAACCAGTCACGGATCGGCGGTAATTAGATTCGAAATTCAATCAGTTTCTCTTGCATGTTTGGTTTGTTCTTCGTTGTTTATGTTTCTCTTCTAGCTTGATCACCTAGATATGATTCTTGTTAAGCTGAGGATAGTAGCGAACATTTGCCTCACTTTAAAACATCAAATCAACAATTAACCTATTCATTGGAGTGTGCCTTTCGTAGGAACAGTTAGGGTTAATCCGCTTCAAGAGTAACTCATAAATCGTTAGTAATTCCACAAGTTAGTTTAGCGTCGCAAGAAGTGACCATACTCGGGCGACTATTTAATCTTGGTAGCTAGATTGGATAGAGCGAACGTTCGCCAATCTTAAACCTAAGGGTAAGGAGCTATGGTAGTGTCTTAGAATTGATTGAACGAGAATTGAAAACCGCTGGTTTGTTGACTACCAATACTCTGGCGATCTAAGGGGATTCGAAGTCTAAGCTTGTCTGTCGTCTTTGTTAAGTCAACCAATCTCTCAATCTATCGTTTAATTTGGTTTTTAAATTTACCTGCATTTCTAGAATAGAAGTCGTGGAACTCACACCACGCACAACATGTTTAAACCTAAGTAATCTGCCTTTACATTTGAGTAAACTATTATTAGAAGACTCGTGGAATACGATCTGTCTTGCTTTGTGCTATAATGTTATTTGACTACACGCGCGTGAAAACGTATCCATCAGTAACAGACGTCTTTGTGAGTACTATTTGTTTGTTCATTTTAGTTGTATATTGAATTTAACTGGTTTGTTAGGAATTTCATTTGATGCTTTTAGTAGTTTTTATGTACTAGCGTCGTTGTATTTTTGTTTCCCAACAGTAGTTCTCGTTCAGTCCGGCAGAAATTCGAAAAAGGCCCAATCTCAGAAAAGGGTACGAAAAAGAGGCAGAAAAAAGCCCGAAGAAAAGCCTGTTTAAAAAACCCATTCAGAAGCCCATAAAAAAGCCTACAGGCCAGGCCCAAAAAAGCCCCACTATGGCCTGCAGGTCCGACCAAGTCCTGGGCTCCATTTTGTCGCAGGCGGCTATCTATCATAGGCCGTCTGTGACAAAGTTTGTGACAGACAAATTTTGACAGACACCAGTCTGTGACAAACTTTGTCGCATGCGGCTGTCTGCCACAATCTGTCTGAGACAAATTGTGGCTGACAGCCACCGGGTGTCAAATCCACCAACAAGAACTACATCAGCCAGGTTTCTCATCCTCTCTATGGATTTTTCCATTATGTTTGGCATCGTTATTTGTTTTATTCACCAGAGGGAGACCGCCACCACATAGCCGTCGAGGAGCTACTCCTCTTCAGAGTCATTCATGAGGGCTACCCCCTCCATCCGGGCTGGGTCCTTGCTCGCTTGTTCCATCAGAAGATCAGTTCTGCGAAGCGCCACTTGTCCTCCTTGGCGTTGCTTTCATTGGCCGCCTCATCACCAGCCAGAACCTCTCCGTCTTCTGGGAGCCTTGGATCCCACGTGTCCAGGTGCACACCGTTGAAGGAGATCTGGCGGTGGAATTCGAGCTTGACTTGACAGTCGGGCCAGGAGTGTATGTGTCGGCCCCTATAGCTGCGGTTCCTAAGGAAGAGGTGGATGCCGAGGAGCTGGAGCCCCAACGACCCCATGAGTTCTATCACCAGGAGCCTCATCCAGAGCCTCAATTTTAGCAACAGCCACCACCCCAGTACATTGGGGAGTATAGAGCGGTTCTCACCCGCTTGGAGCAGTGGCAGACAGACTTCTCCTCCGGTTACCATCAGTGACAGAGGGACCGGGTTGCGTTCGACACCAGGGCCACAGAGTGGCATGAGGAGCAGGACGCCCGGTGGATCATCACCCAGCACCATCACAGAGCACAAGCAGCGGCGAGCCGGGCACTGCTCGACCATTTCCACATTCCACCACCCCCACCTGACGATCTGGATTAGGTCGTCTCTATCCTTTCCCTTCCTTTTATTTCTTCTTTTCGGATTTCGATCCAACTTTTTTTTGTGTGGATCCGGGACACTTGTCCCGGTTTCCTTTTGATCTTTTGTTTGTTTTTGTTTTGTAGGTCCCTTTTGGTAGCTTCTTTCCACGCTCTGGACTCTCCTTCACCATCCCCTACACCAATCATCTTGGTATAGGTTCTTCTGTTACTCTCTACTCTCAATTTAGTCATGTGAGGACACAGAACGGTTTAAGTGTGGGGTAGGGTGTATAATTTGCATGATCTTGATTGCCTGTCTGTGTGATTTCGTGGTTTATTCGAGTCCTCTAGCATAGAATTGCTCGGTTCTTGACCTGTGATGTTAAGTTAGTTTTCAATCCTTCATAATGATGCTTAGACTGCTTAACCTAGAACCTGTAACCAACTTGCTTGCATTGATGCTAAATCACCTGGTCAGAATAGAAAATTTTATCACTCTTGTAGCACTTCACCTTGATTGCATGAAAATGATCGAATCCGACTAGCAAACCAACTGTGAGCTTTTGATCCATTGCACACAACTTGCAATTTCAATTCCTTTTGAGTGGCTTTCTCGTACTTTGAATGAGTTAGAATTTGCATGAGACCTATTCGAGATCACACGATGAGACGAGTTCTAGGAGGTTAGAGGCACCTATATTCAGCTACTTAAGCCAGATAGCCAACCTAACGATAAATCCCTTAGGTGTAAACCCTTGAGCTTGGCCCTTCTTTCGGTTCATTATTCATTATATTTATTTCCCATGTTTTTCATCACCCCGTTGATCCCATGTGGTAGTAGTTCTAGATTAGCCTACCGGAAGTCGGTTTGTGGTAACCTGCCTATAGCCATTAGACAGGTGGTCTTAACTATTATGTCCAGATGTATAAACCCCTCTAGCAACTTGAAAAAAATTTGGCACAAAGAAAAAAGAAGAAAAATTCAAAAAATCAAAAGAAAAGTTCAAAGTCAAGTAGTATATTTCAATAACGTTCTTCTCCCTACAAATGGAAGAACGAAGTCTAAGAAAATGTGAAGAAAAGTCAGAAAAATAAAAAAATACAAAATAAAGTGCTAGGTTGCTTAAGGGTATCATAGGACGAGCGTACACCATTCCACCCGTGTCTGGTTAGACATTATGAAGCCATAGGCTAGATTCGAGGGAAGCTAGTCGAAAGCTACACCGCACCAAAGCCAATTCCATCATTCATCCCATCATCCATTCATCATAGACCCTTGTAGTGTAGGATCGATACAGTCCCTTGCGAAAGTCCTTTTGACTAGTTACTCGTGTTATCATAGTGGTGGAGATGTGGTCGAAATGCAAACTTATGACATACTTCGGTCGAGAAAGTGATTGAGAGCAGAAACACGTCCTCAAACACTGAGTGCGAGAATTCCCCTTGTACTAAATATTTTATGTGTGAGGAGACTAGTCGGTTAAGTCGTATTTGTGCTTGATTGGTGATTGCTCCTTGTTGTGTGCAGATAATTAGTGAGACCAGGTTGTTTGACTGACATGTATGCGTGTTAGGTCACTTGTTCTAGAAGTAGCAGTTTAATAATTCGTTGTGATTGCTTGAACCTTGACTTAATCGATCTCGTCATCTATGAATCTGAGTGTGTTCTAGTCTAGTTTGCTTGAGGAAAAGCAAAGGCTTAAGTGTGGGGTATTTGATGACACTCGATTTTACGTGTTTATCAACCTCATTTAAGCTACATTTCCTTGCTTGAATCACGAGTTTTGGAGTAGTTTAGGGTGTTATTACTCGATTGCTCTAATTCTTAACATTTTGGTTACTTTGGCCCATTATGGGTCTATTTGATGGTTTTCTAGTGTTTTTGTTATAGCACAGGTTTTTTTCGTCAATAACGTAGCCACGGACATGCTCGGAAAGAAAGGGAACCCCGAAGGATAGCCGAAATCAATCCAAAAGTCATACAAGTCAAAGCCGAAATCCTACCCTATTTTAACTGAATTTCTTGGCGAGAAGAACAAGGTTCTCGCCGAGATGTTTTGAGCAAGAACGAACAGTGAGCGTCCAACTAAAGTCCTCAGCGAGAACTCTCAAAGTTCTCACCGAGAAGTATGGCCACAACACGGACAGTGAGCTTTGAACTGAAGTTCTCGCCGAGAAGTCTATCCTTTTCCAGCTGGGATTTTGTAAACCCTATAAATACAAATTGAAGTGATCCGGGCCACCCGACCAGACCCGACTGATGCCGACCCAGCCCCAACACTAATACCGGGCCGAGACCATGCCAGGCCAAGGCCTACACCAGCACCACCTCCGGAGCCTTGGAGAGCCAAAGCCCCAAGTCCAGGCCCCAGACCAAGCCTAGGGCCAAGTCCAGCCCCGAGCCCCGATCAAGGCCTAGTACCTAAACTAGGCCCCAGGTCAAGTGCCATGAGCCTCGGACCCGAGCCAGCAATAGTAGATCCTCTGGAAGCATTTATGGAGTATCTATGAAGGAATAAAGAGGAAGGCCTGGCCAGAAGAGGCTGGCACCCAAAGACAGGCCCCGGTACGAGCTCCAGATCGGGCTAAATGCTAGAACTGAGCTCCAGGATCGAAGCCACGATCCCTTTACCAGCATCAGCCCTTGAAGACCCCCTGAGAGCATTCATGAAGACCTGGCCAAAGCAGAAAATAGAAGGCTTGGCCAGAATTGAAAAAGGCCCAGCACGGAGCCAGCCCCGGGTGCCGGACCAAGCGCCGGGCGTCACAGAGAAGCACTTTTGGCCCAGCCAACAATTGGCCCGTGACTTTTGGGAAATTCCAAATGTACTGGATAGCTTGAATCCCCAAGAACACTCTCCAACAAACGGAGCTCAATTTGGAGAAGAATTGAAGGAGATACAGTTGGATGAAGTCAGGTTGAAGCATGGGTGGAGCATCAAGGAGTGGAGCTTGGACACTGATCCGAGGATGCACACGATAGGAGCTATGATCAGGCCACCACCTGAGCCTGATCCATGGAGGAATGGCTGACCATCCATGACATGGGAAATGAAGAGAAGAAGCCAAATACTTCCAAACAAGAAATCCTAATCAAGCTAGGATTTCCCGGTTTTGGACAGATTCCTACTATGATGAAGATTGACGAATTTGGGCCACTTGGAGATAGAATTTGGGCCGAAGCCCAACATGAAAGTTGAATCCCATGACGTCTACTAGTGATATGCCAAAAGGCTTAGTTTTGAGAATTTATTTAGTATTTATTTGGCTGATTCTTCCAGAACCCGCTTAGCTGTTTTTTAGGATTTTTCCAGGTTTTCCTTTTTTTAGAGTTATTGTTTAGGAAGGAGTCTTTTCCTTGTGGAATAAGGCTACGAATTTAGCCTCCTCCTTAGAAAATAGTAGGTTTAGGTTAAGTCCTTTTTAGTAGTTTAATTAGGACTCTTTTTATTTCTTTATTATTTTATAGTTAGTTTCTACGGAGGAATAGGAGAGCTTGTTCCCTACTCCTCCCCTATATAAAGAGCTCGCCGGCCTCTCTTGTAAATCAACCCTTTTCAAAATCAATTATAAATCAGAACTTTGTTCTTCAATCTTTTAAGTTTTTGCGGCGTGCATAGCTTAGGATCGGTGTTATCAACAGAAGTATTCCCCTTCTGTCGTGGAGCCATTCTACCGGACACTCAGGGTTCTCGGTTAATCGTGACCGATGGGTCCTAGTACTATCCCGCCCCGGTGCCGACAGTTCAATCAAGCGAAGGACCAAGACTAGCAGTGGTTAGGGTCGTCTGCCCACGGTTGAAGCGGTTCACATCACAAACCGACGACCATATTTTCAAATACACTTATTCCTTGGATTAGTTTCCAGACTTCATAGTTTGAGAGAGAGTTTAGAGAGTTCGAAGAGCCAGGAAGAGATCGTGACGCCATCCTTCCATCTCGGAGAGCTTGGTGCTAGGAGTTGAAGATTGAGGAGATTGAAGCTTCACGGATTCATAAAAAATTAGGTTTTACGGTTCTTCTTTATTCTTCCTACTTGAAGATGTATTCCTTGTTTGTTTTTTATTCTCTTGTATTGAATATGAGTAGCTAAAATCATAGAGCTTAGATTAGATGAACCCTAAGTGACCTAGGGCTTTAAAGTGGCCACGGATCGACGGTAATTAAATTCAGATTCAGTCAGTTTCTCTTGCATGTTTGATTTATTCTTCGTTGCCAGTGTTTCTTTTCTAGTTTGATCACCTAGTTAGATTCTTGTTAAGCTGAGGATAGTAGCGAACATTCGCCTCATTTTAAAACATCAAATCAACAATTAACTTATTCATTGGAGTGCGCCTTTCGTAGGAACCAGTTAGGGTTAATCCACTGCCAGAGTAACTCATAAATCACTAGTAATCGCGCCAGTTAGTTTTCCATCGCAAGAAGCGAGAGCTCGGGCGGTAATTAATCTTGGGAGTCAGATCGGATAGAGCGAATGTTCGCCAGTCTTAAAACTAAGGGTCAGGATTTATGGTGGTGTCTGTGAGCTGAATGAATTAGAATTGAACGCCGATGGTCTTGTGATCGCCAATGCTTTTGGTGATCTTAGGGGGATTCGAAATCTAAGCTTGTATGTTGTCTTGTCAAGTAAATCAATCTTTTAATTTACTTTCTGTTTTCATTTCAATTTCCCTGCTTTATAGCGTGGAAGTCGTGGAACTCACCACGCAAACTTGTTTTTACCTAAATAATTTGCCAACTCATTTGAGTAGTCAGTTTGAAGAAATCCTTGGAATACGATCTATCTTGCTTTGTGCTTGGTAGTTATTTAACGACACGCGTTTCATGCATCATCACTCAACAAAGTCTTCTGGACTTGGGGAATCACTAGACCTGGTGAAGGACCAAGGTTCAGGTCCTTCTGAGCTCTGATCGTCGGTGTCCATGCTTTCCTCCTCGGAGGGGCTGTCTACAAGGATGTCTAGGCTTGGGGAGGACATGCGTGAGAATATTTCCTCAATCCCCAAGTCAGTTCCTTCCTCTCCTTTGGGTTGGGCACCTTGATGACACTCGATTTGACGTGATTTTTCAGCCCCATTTAAGCGACATTTCCTTGCTTAAGACATGGTTTTTAGGGCAGAATAATGAATATTCACTCAACTGCTCTATCTCGTGCCATTTTGGCTACTTTGGCCCATTTCGGGTCTATTTGATGGTTTTTTAGTGTTTTCGTGATAGCACAGGTTTTTGCCACCAAATGATGTAACCAGGGACGTGTCTAGAGTATTGGAACCTCAAGGAATCGCACCAGAATTGATCCAAGGAGTCAATCAAGTCAACACAAATCCTGCCCACCTTTACAAAGAAAATTTTGGTGAAAAGACCTGAAGTTTTCGCCGAAAATCCAAGAAGAAATCGTCAGAGCATAGAAGAAGAAGTTTTCAGCGAGAAGTCAAAGTCTTCACCGAAAACTCTGGAGCAAATCAACACAGGAGGAACAGTCGACCGGGGCAGCCTTTTTCAAGGAAGTTTTTGGTGAAAAGTCCTTAAATTTTTGCCGAAAACCTTAACCTAATCCGGCTGGGAAAGGGTTAAGTATAAATATAAACTGGCGGCTCAAAAAGAAAGATACCTTTTTTCATATACAACTTATCATAAGTTCCAGACCTAAGAAGTTCGAGAGAACAGAGTTTTGAGAGTTCAAAGAGCCAGGAAGAGATCGTGACGCCATCTTCTCACCTCGGAGACTCAGAGCTAGGAGTGAAGATTACCGGAGAGTGGAGCTTTGCTAGAGTCGTCTTAATTAAGTTTTACAGTTTCCATCTATTCTTACTTTTCATGATGAACTCTGTTTCTGTCTTTGTTTCTGCTGTTATGAACATGAGTAGCTAAACTCGTAGAGCTTAAACTAGATGAACCCTAAGTGACCCAGGGCTTTAAAGCGGACACGGATCGACGGTGATTAGATTAAAAGTTCAATCAGTTTCTCTTGCATGTTTGGTTTGTTCTTCGTTGTTTGTGTTTCTTCTCTGGCTTGATCACCTAGATTCAATTCTTGTTAAGCTGATGATAGTAACGAATGTTCGCCTCACTTTAAAACACTAAATCAACAATTAACCTATTCATTGGAGTGTGCCTTTCGTAGGAACCAGTTAGGGTTAATCCACTTCAAGAGTAACTCATAAATCATTAGTAATTCCACCAGTTAGTTTAGTCGTCGCAAGAAGTGACCGTACTCGGGCGACTAATTAATCTTGGTAGCTAGATCGGATAGATCGAACGTTTGCTAGTCTTAAACCTAAGGGTAAGGAGTTATGGTGGTGTCTTAGAATTGATTGAACAAGAACTGAAAACTGCTGGTCTGTTGATTGTCAATGCTCTAGTGATCTAATAGGGATTCGAAGTCTAAGCTTGTCTGTCATCTTTGTTAAGTCCATCAATCTTTCAATCTGTCGCTTAATTTAGTTTTTAATTTACCTGCATTTCTAGATTAGAAGTCGTGGAACTCACAGCACGCAAAACGTGTTTTACCTGAGTAATCTGCATTTACATTTGAGTAGACAATTATTATAAGACCCGTGGAATACGATCTGCTTAGCTTTTAGCTTAGTAGTTATTTGATACGGTGTTCTGTAGTACATCAAATTGGCGCAGTTGCCGGGGACTTATTTTAATTGTTTGAAA
This sequence comes from Linum lewisii, assembly GCA_034768395.1. Classification (NCBI taxonomy): domain Eukaryota; kingdom Viridiplantae; phylum Streptophyta; class Magnoliopsida; order Malpighiales; family Linaceae; genus Linum; species Linum lewisii. The sequence goes on from CM068297.1 coordinate 46,391,645, forward strand.
GAAGAACTGGCATTTTATTCTTCTACTTTCCATCTTTCATATTTCCATCCACTTCGATTTTACACTAGTTGTGCTTGTCTTTGTCGTTTGTAGGTTGTTTACAGGTTTATGCATCACTGTCCTTTTACGCGCTCCTTAACAAAGACTGACAAGGCTAAGAGTGTAGAGAAACCGGGTAGCTCTACTCCGCCAAAGCGACCAAAGATTCTGAAGCAAGGCAGAATCAATCCACCTCCATCTTTCACGCCAATTAAGATCGAGGAACCGAAGGAGAGTTCCTAATCTTCATCCGCTTCATCAACCGCATCACTTTCACCCCCCACCATCTCCTTTCTTGTCTGGATTGATCACCTAGATTAGATTCTTGTTAAGCTAAGGATAGAAGCGAACGCTCGCCTTACTTTAGAACATCAAATTGAACAATTAACCTTATAATTGGAGCGTGCCTTTCGTAGGAACCGGTTAGGGTTAATCCACTGCAAGAGTAACTCATAAATCGTTAGTAATTCCACCAGTTAAGTTAAGTCGTTGCGAGAGGCGACCGTACCCGGGCGACTAATTAATCTTGGTAGCTAGAACGGATAGAGCGAACGTTCGCTGGTCTTAAACCTAAGAGTAAGGAGTTATGGTGGTGTCTTAGTAATTGATTGAATGAGAATCAAAATCCGCTGATCTGTTGATTGCCAATGCTCTGGGGAACGAAGGGGGATTCAAAGTCTAAGTTCGTCTGTCATCTCTGTTTTCAACCCTAATTTCCAATCTGTTTTTAGTTTCAATTTTTAATTTCTCTGCATTTCTTAGAATTAGAAGTCGTGGAACTCACACCACGCATGAAGTGTTTAAATCCGAGTAATTTGCCAGCTTATTTGAGTAGACAAGAAGAAGAGACCTCGAGTAGAATACGATCTAGTCTGCCTTGGTAGATTAGTTATTTGATACCACTAAAACTGCAGCACCAAATTGGCGCCGTTGCCGGGGACATCTTTTGATTGTTTGAAAGAAGAACTGGCAATTTATTCTTCTACTTTCCATCTTTCACTTTTCCACCCACTTCGATTTTACACTGTTTTTGTTGTTTTTGTTATTTGTAGGTTGTTCACAGGTTTATGCACCACCGCCCTCTCACGCATCTCCAAAGCGCCAAGAAGGACAAGGCTAAGAGCGTAGAGAGACCAGGCAGTTCTGCTCCACCGAGACAATTACAAATTCGGAAGAGAAGTAGAACCAATCCACCTCCATCCATCACTCCGATTAAGATCGAGGGACTGAAGGAGAGTTCCTCATCTCCATCTTCACCTTTACCGTCACCTACATTCGTTTCATACACCGAGTCACTTTCACCTCCTCCATCTCCTACCATGACTGATCAGTTACCACCACCGCCGCCGCCTGCACAGAAAAGTCTAGCTGATTACAACAAGCCGAGCGCGACTAGCGTTCGATCTGCCATTGTCGTACCGCGCATTGAAGGAGATCCTGACTATGAGATCAAGATTCTATTCTTGACTATGATCTCTAGGGATCTACAGTTCGAAGGCAGGCCCCTAGACAATCTGTGCACTCATCTTGCGGATTTCCTTGATCTCTGTAGCACTTTCAAGAACGGAAACCTTGACAAAAACACTCTTTGTTTGAGAGCTTTCCCGTTCTCTCTGAAAGGCACTGCTAAGAGGTGGCTTACTGGCAAACCACCTGGATATTACACTGATTGGGATACTCTAGCTCAGGACTTCGTTGAAGAATACTTTCCTCATGCCAGAACAACAGCCATCAAGGACAGCATTGCCAAATTCTCCCAGAAAGAAGGAGAAAGCTTATATGATACTTGGAATTGATTCCAAGAACTTCTCTACAACTGTCCTCATCATGGATTTGAGCAGAGGCAGTTAGCTGAAATCTTTGCTTAAGGACTTCGAGAAGAATCTGCCAAGTGGGTCAATTCTCTAGCTGAAGGGGATTTCACTACACTTACACCTGAAGCTGCTCTTCTTCACTTCGCAAACTGTGCTTCCAAGTCAAGGAACTGGGAACGACAATCTGAAGGATCAAGGAGCAAGCTCGATCTCGAAGCAGCTATCAAGGCAGAAGTAGAGAAGCATTTGAAGAAGACTACCACACCGATCAAGCTGCCAGCAGCCTCTGTCTATGTTGCTGATTGCGAATGGTGTGGAGCTTGTGCGCATAATGGAGGTCGTTGCCAGAATTTTGGTAAGACAGAAGTCTGGTCCACCGAAGAGGTAAATTTTGTTCAACAATGCTTCGTTAATAATCAGAATGGTTATGCTGGCTACCGTAACTTCAGGCAGCAAGGGAACTATCAAGACAGACCTCCCTACAATAATGGCGCCAACAATAACCAGAACCAGAATAAACCGCCCAGCTGGTCCAGCTCAGGATCAGAAGCCTAACCATCCACCGGCAGGTGTCTACCAGCCGCCGCATCGCAATCCGGGTAACTATGGAACTGCTCCTGGCAATCGCCAGAATCAATACTTGAACATGGAACTGCTCCTGGCAATCGCTAGAATCAATACTTGAGCAATACCTATCCAGGGCAGCAATACCAGAAGGAAAACAACGTCAGTGACCTGGATAAGAAGCTTAGTCAGATCATCACTAGACTCGATGATCATGACAGTCAGTTTAAAGCTCAAGCTCTTCTCAATCAAGAACAGATAGCAGCCGGTCAAAGAATTGAGCAAGCTGTAAACAACATCTCGAGCATGCTAGCATCTGGTTGACCATTTGGCCAACTTTCGAGCTAGATAGAGCCGAATCCGAGAAAGGAGCAAGCCAAGATGGTAACCGCTCAAAAATTTACAAGCTTATCTGCTGACGCTTGTTCTGTTTTACGCAGGATCGCTGAATCTCAAGAGAAAAAGGAAGCACTACAAGTGGCACCTGAGGAGGATGATCCTCCTCTTGCACCGTACGTCGTGAAGCCTCCCTTTCCAAGAGCATTGCTGCCAAATGCAAGGATCGAGACTGGCTTGAAGGGGAATAAAAAAGGATATCCTGACATTCGTAGCAAGAAACCTTCCTCTCCATATCCAGCTAAGTGTTCTGATCCTGGTTCTTTCACTCTACCTCTTGTCATTAATGATGTTGAGATTGAGCATTGTTTGGTTGATCTTGGCGCGTCTGTTAATGTTATGCCTATGAGCTTATTTGAAAAATTGAACCTGGGAGAACTTGAACCGCCTAGTATGCAACTTGTCTTTGCTGACAGATCACTTAAAACCCCTAGGGGAGAGATAAAAGACGTCATTACTAAATGTGGTCCTTTCATGTTCTTAGCTGACTATGTGATCATTGACACTAGTAAGGATGATTCTACCATTCTCATAGGACGACCTTTCATGGCTAATACTGGAATGCAAATTAACGTTCCAAATGGTTCTTTAACTTTGAGAGTTGGTAAAGAAACTATAACGTTCCGCCTTAAAGACGGAATGAAGTATAACCCTAAGAATGAAGAATTCCATTGTTTAGCTGTTGAAACTCTGGAGTTGACTCTGGTCAACTCCGTAACTGATGTGTCTTCTAGTGTGCCTAGATCAATTGTTGTTGCAGGTGCTGGACAGACTACCGCGCAGAGACCGAAATCTGCTCCTCAAAAGCCGCCACAGAAGAAGGAACTGAAAGCCTCTTCTAAGCCACCAAGCACAAAACCTAGCAGACCTCGGGAAAAGAACAAGAAGACGAAGACTCACATGGTCTGGAGACCAGTTGTACCGCCACTTTCCACCGAGCCAGCTGCACCACCAATTTGTTCCAAGCTACCGGCGCCGGAACAAGTATGGAGGGAGAAGCCAAAAGCATCTCCTAAGGACATGCTCATGATCAACGATCCTGGTGATATCAAGCCGGAGGTTAAAGAAAAGAAGGAGTCGATCGTTCTCATTCCATCCACTGTCTTCCTTGTGGAAGATGATCCCTTGACAGAACTGTTCGGACCATTCAAGATCACTGACCACCTTCCCGACGGACGTACTAAGCTCTTACACGCGAACGGGAAGAAATTCATGCTCACCGGAGAAGCCTCGAAGCTCTACTTTATGAACTCCGATGCTAGCATTAAGGAGAATCTGAGTTGGGATGTCTCCTAATACCGTCCATGTATCGTCCAGCTCAAGGACGTTAATAAAAGAGCGCTTCGTGGGAGGCAACCCACGGTTGGAGTCCGTTTTTGATTTGTGTCAACCTTAGTGTTTTCGAGTCGGTTCGGGGGAGCCAAAAGTGTCAGTTTGTTTGATTTCATATTTTTCGTGTGTATTCTGTGTGTCATAGTGTTAGTTGCAAGTCGATTGAGGTCTTTCCGATTTTTGTGGATTTAACTGTGATTTTATGAAGTTTGTCGGGATTGCGAAAATATTTTCAATCGTAGAGTTCAATATTTTTGGCGAAAATTATCTTTGAAATCCCACTGAGTTTTCCAGACGTCCCTATTTCACATTTTCGGTGAAAATTTCATTTGAAAACCGGCAGTACTTTTTAACTAGCATTTTCGGCGAAAACTAGCACTTATTTTTGCCGAAAATGTCTTTGAAAATCAACCAACTATTCACTTTAAAATCCGGTTTCAGCCCTCTCTCCTTCCTCACTTCATTTTCGAAACAAAACCGAAAAAACCCTCCCCCTCTGTTTTCACTCAAACCCGACCACCGCCACCATTTCTCGCCACCACCGACCGTTGCCGCCGCCGTCACCGACCGCCGCCGCCGCCATCGCCGACCGCTGCCACTCCCTTCCCCTCCTATTTCCGATCATTTTAAGCCCTAGAACAACCGAATCAGAGCTCTACAGCTCTAGTTCACCCAAACCCTAAAACTTGTGATTTTTCACCGATTCCTCCCAATCCGTTCACTTTTAGCATCCATGGCTTCAAGGTAAGTTGTAGAACTTTTCATTGCGAATCTTTTGACATGTTGATTGCTGAATTTCGTCAGGGTTGACTTTCGGTTGACTTTTTGGTTTGCCTCGATTTGCGTGCCGACTGATTTCGGGTGAACTAGGTTAGCTGAACTTGTTGAACTGTTCTAGCATGCTTAGGGAGTATCGTGCTTAATTTTCATATCGTTTGATCATGTGTTGCTATGCATAAGATTGATTCTTTGTGATGTTGACTTGTGAGAAATGTCGGTTTGACCTTGAACTGTTTTTGATCATTTGGCTGCTATATGAGCTCAGTCACGTCATATCATTGTGTTTGCCATCTGAGATCATATTATACCGTCATTCTCCGCTTTGTGATAGTCTTGCCATGATTAGGGTTCAATGTTCTATTTTGTTGACTTTGTGAATGTCGGTTTGACTTCTGAACTCTGATTGTGATAATTCCATTCTGGCTGTCCCTAAGCATGTGTTTTATTGTTTGTGATTACCGGTTAATCTACTTTGCTTACCCCCACTCGGTTTTCCTCATTTCTTTATGAAATTGAGTTTTTCTACTAAGTGTGGGGTAGGGTTTTAGTTTGGCTAATCTGGTTTCATTCTAGTTTTAGGAACACCACTTATGAGCGCAGGACCAAGGCACGACTTGATGGCGCCTCAAGCTCCCGTGTTACCGCTCCCGTCACACCCGCCGTTCAGGGCCCTCCACCAGCTTTCCCTGACCGTGGGGGGTAGAACCGCACAGTTGCTCGCCTACCCCAGCCCTACTTTGAGCACTACTAGCGGTTCGAGAACACCCCTGGAGCTAATGTTCGCCACCTGTCCATGGAGTCGCTCTTGGACCACGATGATGACTGGTACCGGAACTTGCTCGATGCATTGACCCATTCCGGCTTACTAGAGCTGACCACACTCGCCGCCGACTTCCCAGACATCGCTCTCCAGGAGTTCTGGGCGACATTTGAGCTGGACGAGCACAAGAGGAGGCAGCACAGGAAGGTTGTCACCTTCTATCTAGGCGGGGTGCACAGGGACCTCACATATGATGAGTTTGCTGCTCACCTAGGCATTCCCTACGAGCACTACCATGGACATCACTTCGGCTGGGGGGACGACGACGACGAGGAGTACCATGCACTCTGGAGCCACATGAATGGAGTGCCCGGTGATCGCCTCAGGAACCATAACTCAGTTAAGTTGCTCTCTCACCCTTTCTTTAAATACATTCATATGGTTTGGCGTAGATCGCTATTATATGCTCCAGAGAAGGACCGCCACCATATCAGCAAGGACGAGCTTCTTCTTCTTCGCGCCATCCGGGAGAGATATCCTCTTCATCCCGGGTGGGTGCTTGCTCGCATACTCCGCAAGAAGACTCAGAGATCCGGTCGCCCCCGCTCACTCCTTGGAGGCAACTTTGTGGGCCGTCTCATCATCTCCTTCGGCCTCGGCCAAGAATATGGCCCGAACATCCCACGCCGCAGAGTACGTACCGTTGGAGGCAATTTGGCGGTCGAGTACAACCTCGATCTGGACATCAGCCCCCTGGTAGCAGCGGATCCTCCTCTCGAAGACGAGGACGAGTCGGAGGAAGAAGATGATACTGAGGAGCAGCAGCCCCAGCCGCAGCCAGAGTTTCATGACCATATACCCTCGCCACATCATCAGGCAGGGTATGCACACCAGTCGCCACCGCATATTCCAGATCCATACCAGGCGCCTCACCCTCAGCACCGACCACACCCCGCGGACATTGGTGAGCTGTATGAGCGACTGCAGGAGTGGCGCATCACCTCCACTTTCCACCTCCCGATGCGCCTGACGAGCAGTGATCGGGTTGTATCCTCTTTCTTGTCCCTTCTTTTTATTTATTATTTTCGGATCTCGATCCAACTTTTTTCTGTGTGGATCCGAGACACTTGTCCAAGTTTCCTTTTTATGTTTCTTTTGTTTTTGTTTTGTAGGCAGTAGGGAGATTCCCTTTGCTTCGCTTTGGTAGATTGCCTCCGCTCCGAGGACCCGTGCTCATCCCCTACGCCAACCATCTCGGTCTAGGTTCTTCTACTTCACTCTGAACTCTAGAATTTGTCCTCTGAGGACATAGTCCGATTTAAGTGTGGGGTAGGATGCTAGAGAACCTTGCATGAACTTGATTGCCCTTGAATGGTGTTTTTTTTTTTGCCTCGTGATTCCATTCCAATCTCTCTAGCATTAGAATGGCTCAGTTCTTGATTTTTGATGTTAAGTTGTTGTTCAAACTTTCATAATGATGCTTAGACTGCTTAACCTAGAACTTGAGAACCAACTTGTATACTTTGATGCTAAATTGCCTGGTCAGAACAGAATTTTTAAAATCACACTTGTAGTTTGTAGCCTTGATTGCATAGAAATGACCGAATCTGACTAGCAAACCAACTGTGAGCTTTTGATCCATTGCACGTAACTTGCAATTTTAATTCTTTCTGAGTGGTTTTCTGTTTACTTGAATGAGTTAGAATTTGCATGAGACCTACTCGAGACCACACGATGACACGAGTTCTAGAATGATTGGGGCACCTAGATTCAGCTACTAAGCCAGATAGCCTACCTAACGATAAAATCCATTAGGTGTAAACCCTTGAGCTTGGCCTGTTCTTTCGGTTCGATAATACATTACAGCCATTTCCCATTCTTTCATTCCCCGTTGATCCCCTGTGGTTGTAGTTCTAGATTGACCTACCGGAAGTCGGTTTGTGGTAACCTGCCAATAGCCATTAAACAGGTGGTCTTAGCTGTTATGTCCAGACGTGTAAACCCCTCTAGTAACTAAAAGAAAAACCGGCACAAAGAAAAAAATCAAGTAAGAAAAGAAGAAGAAAAATTTGAAAAAAAAATGAAAATAAAAGCAAAAAAATCAGAAAAGTTTCAAAGTATAGTTCAAATAAACGTCCTTCTCCCTACAAATGGAAGAACGAAGTCAAAAGAAAAGTCAGAAAATGAGAAAATGTGTTTGTAAAAGAAAATAAGTGCTAGGTTGCTTGAGGGTATCATAGGACGAGCGTTCATTATTCCATCCGTGTCTGGTTAGACGATAGGAAGCCATAGATTAGATTAGAGGGAAGTTAGTCGAAAGCTACACCGCACAAAGCCATCATCATACATTCCCATCATCCATCGCATCATAAACCCTTGTAGTGTAGAATTCATTACGGTCCTAGTAGGGAAGTCCTTCTTGACTAGATACTCGTGTTGTCACAGTGGTGGAGATGTGGTCGAAATGCAAACTTATGACAGAATTCACTAACAGAAAATGATTGAGAGCAGAAACACGTCCTTAAACACAGAGAGAGAGAGTTCCCATTGTACTAAATATTTCCTGTGTGAGGAGTCTGGTCGGTCAGGTCAAATTCGTGCATAATTGGTTACGATTACTTGTTGTGTGCAGTTTACTAGTGAGACCAGGTTGTTTGGCTGATCTGTATGCATGTCAGGTTTCTTGTTCTAGGATCTATCTGTCTAATAATTCATTGTGATTGATTGAACTCCAATTTAATCGATCTTATCATTTGTGAACATGAGCGTTTCTATTCAGTTTGCTTGAGGACAAGCAAAAGCTTAAGTGTGGGGTATTTTGATGACACTCGATTTGACGTGATTATCAGCCTCATTTAAGCGACATTTCCTTGCTTAAGACATGGTTTTTAGGGTAGAATAACGAATATTCAATCGATTGCCCTATCTCGTGCCATTTGTGTTACCTTGGCCCGTTTCGGGTTTATTTGATGGTTTTCTAGTGTTTTTATGTTAGCACAGGTTTTTGCCGTCAAATAAAGTAGCCAAAGACGTGTCTAAGGCGTTGGAACCTCGAGGAATTGCACCGGAATCGATCAAAGGAGCCAATCAAGTTGAAACAATTCCTGCCCCGGTTTACAAAGGAATTTTCGCCGAAAATACCCTAGCATTTTCGGCGAAAATACATGCACAAAATCACTGATGCCGACTGAAGGAAGTTTTCGGCGAAAACCCTAAGTTTTCGACCGAAAACTATTGGACCGAAAACTACAGGAGAAAGCAGCCGGCGGACCATCCATTTACAAAGGAATTTTTGCCAAAAATTCCTCAATATTTTCGGCAAAAATATCAGGCAAAATCCGGCTGAATTAGGGTTAAGTATAAATACTTAATCGGCGGCCCATACCTGAAGAGACTTGGACATACTTTTCATACCTCATAATACACCAACTAATACCAGCAACTAGAGAATTCTCTGAAGTTATGGAGCAAAGAGTTTAGAGTTCGAAGAGCCAGAAAGAGATCGTGACGCCATCCCTTCCATCTCGAAGACTCGGAGCTAGGATTGCAGTTTACCAAAGATCGAAGTCTGCCAGAGTCGTCTTAATTAGGTTTTTCAGATTCTTTTCTATTCTTCCTCTGGATGATGAACTCTTTCTTTGTCTTTGATTCTTTTGTGATAAACATGAGTAGCTAAACTCTTAGAGCTTAGACTAGATGAACCCTAAGTGACCCAGGGCTTTAAAGCGGTCACGGATCGGCGGTGATTAGATTCAAAGTTCAATTAGTTTCTCTTTGCATGTTCGATTTGTTCTTCATTGTTCATGTTTCTTGTCTGGATTGATCACCTAGATTAGATTCTTGTTAAGCTAAGAATAGAAGCGAACGCTCGCCCTACTTTAGAACATCAAATTGAACAATTAACCTTATAATTGGAGCGTGCCTTTCGTAGGAACCGATTAGGGTTAATCCACTGCAAGAGTAACTCATAAATCGTTAGTAATTCCACCAGTTAAGTTAAGTCGTTGCGAGAGGCAACCGTACCTGGGCGACTAATTAATCTTCGTAGCTAGAACGGATATAGCGAACGTTCGCCGGTCTTAAACCTAAGGGTAAGGAGTTGTGGTGGTGTCTTAGTAATTGATTGAATGAGAATCGAAATCCGCTGATCTGTTGATTGCCAATGCTCTGGGGAATGAACGGGGATTCAAAGTCTAAGTTCGTTTGTCATCTCTGTTTTCAACCCTAATTTCCAATCTGTTTTTAGTTTCAATTTTTAATTTCTCTGCATTTCTTAGAATTAGAAGTCGTGGAACTCACACCACGCACGAAGTGTTTAAATCCGAGTAATTTGCCAGCTTATTTGAGTAGACAAGAAGAAGAGACCTCGAGTAGAATACGATCTAGTCTGCCTTGGTAGATTAGTTATTTGATACCGCTAAAACTGCAGCACCACTCCTCTTTCTCCATACTACAAGAAGCCTCCCTTCCCAAATGCTTTGCTACCAAACGCAAGGATCGAGACCGGCATGTGGGGGAACAAAGAAGAACGCTCTACCATCCGTAGTAAGAACCCTTCCTCGCCATACCCAGCTAAGTGCCCCGATCCTGGTTCTTTAACTTTACCTCTTATCATCAATAATATTGAGATAGAACGTAGCTTGGTTGATCAAGGTGCTTCCGTGAATGTCATGCTTATGAGTTTGTTCGAAAAGTTGAATCTAGGAGAACTTAAACCAACTAGCATGCAACTTGTTTTTGCTGATAGATCATTAAAAACGCCTAGGGGAGAAATTAAAGATGTTGTCACTCGATGTGGTCCTTTTACTTTCCTAGCTGATTCTGTGGTTATAGATACTCGAGAGGAGGATTCTACTATCCTTATAGGTCGACCCTTCATGGCAACAACCGGGATGCTAATCAATGTCCCGAGTGGTTCCTTGACCTTGAGGGTTGGTAAGGATACGATAACATTCCGCCTTAAGGACGGTATGAAATATACTCCTATGGAGGAAAAAGCTCACTGTCTTTCTGTTGAAACTGTGGAGTTGACCTCGGTCAACTCCGTTACTAATGACTCTTCCAGTGTTTCTTTAAAGACTGTTGTCACATGTGCCAAACAGGTCATCAAGCAGAAGATCGGTCCTACGGCACAGAAGCCACAGAAGAAGAAGGAACTGAAAGCCTCCTCTTCTCAATCATCACCAAGTAAAGATCCTGGCGGGCTACGGAAGAAGAATCAAAAGAAAACTAGAATGATATGGATGCCAGTAGCTCCGCCATCTTCTTTCGAGCCAATTTTTCCACCAATCCCTGTCCAGCCGTCGGCGTAGAAGCCAGTAAAGAAGGAGAAGCCGAGAGCATCTCCTAAGGAAGCACTGAAGAACACAGATCCCGGTGAAATGAAGCTGGAAGCTAAAGAAAGGACGAAGCCGACTGTTCTCATTCCTTCTACCGTCACACTCGCGAAGGATGATCCCTCACGAGAACTGTTCAGGCCATTCGAGATTGCTGGCCATCTTCCCGATGGACGTACCAAGCTCATTCATGCTAACGGGAAGAAATTCACGCTCGCCGGAGGTACCTCGAAGCTTTATTTCATGAATTCCGACGCAAGCGTAAAGGAGATCCTGAGTTGGGATGTCTCCTAACACCGTCCAGGTATCGTCCAGCTCAAGGACGTTAATCAAGAGCGCTTCGTGGGAGGCAATCCACGGCTAGAGTCAGTTTTTAGTTTGTGTCGAACTCCGTGTTTTAGAGCCGGTTCGGGGGAGCCAAAAGTGTCATTTGCATGATCTGTTATTTTTCTTCTGTGATTTGTGTGTCCTCAGTTCAATTCCAAGTTGTTTGAGATTGTTCCGATTTTTTTTTTAAATTAGTTCTGATTTTTCAAATTTTGCCGGAATTGTGAAAAAGTTTTAAGACTGCAGGTCAAGTTTTCGCAGAAACTTGCACCTATTTCGGCGAAAAATCTCTTTCAAAACCCACTGTGTTTTCTGACCAGTTTTTTACAAACTTTACGGTGAAAAGTTTCATACTTTTCAGCGAAAACTCCTTTTGAAATCCGGCAGACTGTTTTTATTAAAATTTTCGACAAAAACTTGCACCTCTTTTCGCCAAAAACTTTCATAACAATCCAGAAATTTTCCCCCTTTTCTTTTTATTTTTTTCCGGGTCACTTCCTCTCTCTTCCCTCATTTTTTCGAACGAAAACACCAAACTCTCCCATTTTCAAAAAACGAAAAAATTGTCGCCGCCACCTTCCATCGACCGCCGCCCAAACCCGACCGTCGCCAACCGCCGCCGCTCAATTCCTCTCCCTTCCCTGATCATTTCGAGCTATAGAACGTCCGAATCGGAGCTCTAGAGCTTCAGTTCCGCCAAAACCTAATTTTTCAAGTTTTTCACTAATTCCTCTTCTCCCGTTCATTTTCAGCCACCATGTCTTCAAGGTAAGTTGTTGAGTTTTCCATTTCGAGTCTTTTGACATATAGAATGCTGAATTTCATCAGGGTTGACTTAGGTTGACTTTTTGGTCTACCTCAATTTGTGTGCCGACTGTTTCGTGAGAATTTTGGTGAACTGATCGCCTTGGACTGATCTAGCATATTTAGGGAGTCTTGTGCTGAAATCTGATATTATTTAGCCATGAATTGCTATGCTTAAAGCTTAATTCTTTTGTGGTGTTGACTTTTTGAAATGTCGGTTTGACTGTTGATGCTTATTTGGCTGCCATGCTTACTCATTGAAATTCATATCGTTTTTTTGTATTCTGAGACCATGTTATGCAATGATTCAATGATTTGTGCTCCTAAATTGCCGCGATTAGGGTTCAATTTGCTATAATGTTGGACTTTTTCAAATGTCGGTTTGACCTATGAACTCGGTCTGTGATTTTGATGCTCTGGCTGATCCTATGCGTGTGCTTTGACCAATTGTGCTTACCTGTTACTCGCTTTACTTACCCCCACTTGGTTTTCCTCATTTCTTTGTGAAATTGAGTTTTTCGACTAAGTGTGGGGTAGGTGTTTGTTTTGACTAATTTGGTTCCATTCTTTGTTATGATCTAGGCATGTAGACAGGGAGCGACAGACGAAGGCCAGACTAGACACCGGGTCTAGCTCTAGAGCACCTGCTCCAGTCACTCCCGCCATCCATGGTCCTCCTCCAGCATTCCCAAACCGCCTCAGGCACCACTCCACCATTGTCCGCCTACCAGAGCATTACTTTCAGCGCTACCAGACGTGCGACCACTCTCTCTAGAGTCCATCCTCGAGCATGATGAGGAGTGGCACACAAACATCCATGAATCTCTGGCAGCTGCAGGTCTTCTGGAGCTGTCCACCATTGCTGACGACTTCCCCTATCTCGCTCTTCGGGAATTCTAGGCTACATTCGAGCTTGACGAGCACAAGGCGAACCAGCATAAGAAGATCATCTCCTTCTATCTCGGTGGGGTACTGAAGCGATCCCGGTCAGCCAGTCAGCCGACCGGCTGAAAATTCCTAGTCCTACACCCCACCGGGGTCACCCACGAGAGAAAGGGCTTTAGAGCCTTATAAGAAGCCCTTGGAGCTTCGACAGCCCCCTAGCCTAGCCCCACGGAGGTTTATAAAACCTCATCAGGTGGTGAGGTTCAAGTACAGCCCTCCCCGAAGGGCCCAACAAGCAAGGATGAGCGTCCGGACCCATCCATCCCTAACTTGGGCGCCGACGCTCGAAGCTACCTAGAGGTCAGACTTGCCTTGCAGTTCGGGCACTCATTCTAAGGACCCAGGAGGTGCTATACAACCCTGGGATCCCCTAGATGCTTTCCTAGAGGAGTGCCGGGGGAAGAGGACCGAGCACCACCTTAAAGAGGCTCCAGCCAACCCCGCCCCGAGCGCCACGCTAGCCCTAGCACCAAGACTAGGCTTTCAAGAACTTAAGGAGCGGATGACCACACTAGGAGAACCTCTAAAGACCCTCCTTGACAACTGGGAGAAGCAGGGAAGGAAAGGCCTGGACCAGAAGGAAGAATGCCCGTAGAAAGACTCCCTACGGGCGCCGGCACCACCCCCGGAGGACCCCGATCAGCACTCAGCACCGGGCCAACAAAGGGCACGAGCCTTAGGAGGTTTAGCATTGGCCCTCGACCCCACAAGAGGACAGGAGCCTAGCCTAGCAGTCGCCACCCCGGGAGGAGAGAAGAAATGGGGAGAAATGAAGAAGTTAGAAGAAGAAGACCGATCGGGCCGGTTCGAGCAGGAACCCCGGATGCCGAGTAGCATCAGTATCAGACCCGATGGAGCCCAGCATCTGGAGCCCCGTGCATTTCCAAGCCCGAGCACCCGACGCTGCTGCCAATTCCAAGCCCGACATCAAAGGCGGCGCCGGCTTTCCTAAACCAGGCCGCGCGTGAGCATCAAGCCCGACTGGATCCGCTGGTTTAGGGTTTTTAGCACGTTTCCTTAGTTTTATTCCTTTTTAAGTATTGGACTCAGAATTCTCTTATAGTTTTCATTTATTTAATAATAATTACGTCCTTTTAGTATTCTAAATAGGACTCTAGTTTAATTCTGTATTATTTCCGAGTTTTAGCCTAAGTAGGAAGCCGGGGGATGTCCCGGCTCCTCTAGTATAAATAAGAGGCTTCGGCCTCATTGTAAACTCAACCTTTTTGCCAAATCAAATATAATTCAGAACTTTGTTCTCAATCCTTTTAAGTTTTGCTCGTGCATAGCTTAGGGACGGTGTTATCAACAGAAGTAATCCCATTCTGTCGTGGAGCCATTCTATCGGACACTAGGGTTCTCGGTTAATTGCAACCGGTGGGTCCAAGTACTTTTCTGCCCTGGTGCTGACGGTGAGCTTAAGCTAGGATTCAACACTTGCGGTGGTTAGGGTCGTCTGCCCACGGTTGCAGCGGTTCACATCAGTTTTGGTATCAGAGCTTCGGTTCAACACGAGGACCAAAATCTATCCCAGTCTTCAGGTTTGAAACCCTGGATTCATATCTTTACTTTCAGTCTTAAGAAAACCCTTGAAAAAAAACCCTATCTCTCATTGTGTTCGTATTGTTAGAAAATCTGTCTAGAAAATCCCATCTATTTTTCATTCTTGTTTGAATTTTGCAAGGAAAATCGATGGCCAACGAGTCATCTAGAAAATACATAAGAAACAGAAAAGAAAACAAAAAGGAAGGCAATCTGCACTAGTTTCCGTTCATTGTAGGTTGATCTTAAGAAGAGGGGTAGATAGATATATTTGCTTCCCTGTATTTTTAAGCTAACATGGCAGACGAAAGACTCAACAATATGGGGGCCAACGTACTCAATATCACTCAAACCCTAGCCACCCTACAATAAGCTCTAGCTCGGATGGAACGGAGAGCGGCTGAGCAAGAATATGAAAGGGAGAGACCACACGACGACAAAAACCGGAGGGATAGAAGACCACCCCAAGACGTCGACGATGATGTGAGCAGCCTCAAGCTGACTGTCCCAAAATTTGCAGGGAAGGCCAATGCTGAAGAGTACTTGGACTAGGAGAGGAGCATGGAGGATTTCTTGGATTGCCACAACTACTCCGAAAGGAAGAAAGTCACGGTGGCCACCATAGAGTTCATCAACTATGCTGCCTTGTGGTGGAGTCAGTACCGACGGCAAGTTCAAAGAGAGGAAGAAGAACCCATCGGAACTTGGAGGGAGCTAAAAAGAAGAATGAGGAAAAGGTTTGTACCGGCGGCTTACACTCGAGACTTGCACACCAAGTTACAAACCCTAAAGCAAGGAAGCCTGTCTGTCGAGGAGTACAATAAAGAAATCAAGATGCTCGTGATGAGACTCGATTTGAAGGAAGATGAGGAGGCCCGGATAGCAAGATTCACCAACGGCCTACAAAATGACATCATGCATCAGGTCAACATCCTTCACTATGTTGACTATGATGATCTAGTGGCCTTGGCAATTCGAGTGGAGAGGGAAATGAAGAATGGCTTTGGGAAGAGGCCCACACCACCCACCACTAGTACCTGGAGAGGCACCGCCAGCACCAGCCAACCCCCATGGAGGTCCGGCCCCAACCGGGCCCAAGGCGGAAGGCCAAACCCTAGCCCCGCCGCCAACCGGGTAACACCAAGCACTGTCCCTACTGTACCGAGTAATAACCCTAGGCCTAGCGGCATTGTATGTTTTAAATGTCAGGGCCGAGGACATGTAGCAAGGGAATGCCCCAACCAACGGGTCATGGTGCTCAGAGAAGGAGAAGTCGTCACAGACGATGAAGAAGAAGAGATGAAAGAAGAAGAAGGAGAGGACTCCGAGAGTAGAGAAGAAGTAGAGGCTAAAGTGATGTGAACCGCCGCAACCGTGGGCAGACGACCCTAACCACCGCAAATCTTGAACCTTCGCTCGATCACCTTCGGCACCGGGGGCGGATAAGTACTAGGACCCGTCGGTTATATGTAACCGGGAACCTGTAGTGTCCAGGAATGGCTCCACGACAGAAGGGCAATACTTCTGTTGATAATACCTATTCTAAGCTATGCACGCAGCATAAAACTAAAGAATTGAAGAACAAAGTTCTGTTTAATTGATTGATTTGAAAAAGGTTGATTGTTTACAATGAGGCCGAAGCCTCTTATTTATAGGTGAGGAAGGGAGAACAGGCTCTCCTTTTCCTCCTATGAAATAGCTAATAAACTAATAAAGAAATAAAAAAGAAGGACTGAAATTCGTAGCCTTGTTCACCAAGGAAAAGAGTCATTCCTAAACAAAAACACTAAAAGGGAAAAAGCTGGAAATTCCTAAAAAACAGCTAAACGGGTTCTGGGAGAAATTACTAAATAAATACCAAATAAAATAGGAAAAATAAGCCCTTTGGTAGATCAATAGTAGACGTCATGGGCTTCAACTTTCATGTTGGGCTTCGGCCCAAATTCGATCTCCAAATAGCCCAAATTCGTCAATCTTCGTCAGACTAGAAATCTGTCCAAAACCGGGAAATCCTAGCTTGATTAGGATTCCTTGCTTGGATGTATTTGGCATCTCCTCTTCATTTCCCGTATCATAAATGGTCAAGCATCCTTACTTGGATCAGGCTCAGGAGGTGGTCTGATCCTAGCTCCTAGTATTGGCTCCCTCGGATCAGCATCCGAGCTCCACTCCTTGATGCTTAGGCCAAGCATCACTAGGACTTGTTCTAGCCCTATCTCCTTCAATACACCTCCAAATTCAGCTCCGTTTGTTGGAGGGTGCTCCTGAGACTTCAAGATATCCAGGGATGAAGAAAACTACAAAAAGTCACGGGCCAATTGTTGGCTGGGCCAAATGCACGCTTATGTGGTGCCCGGCTCTCGGTCCAGCGCACGGGGCTGGCTCAGTGCTAGGCCTTTGTCAATTCTGGCCAAGCCTTCTGTTTTCTGCTTCGGCCAGGTCTTCAGGAATGCTCTCAAGGGGTCTTCAATGGCTGGTACTGGTCTGGGGCTCGTGGTACTTGTCCTGAGGCCTAGTTTAGGTACTAGGCCTAGTCCTCGATCGGCTCCGGGGCCTGTCTTCGGGCTCCAGTGAGTTCCAGCCGGGCCCTTTTCTTTCTTCATCCGCGAATGCTCTAGGAATGCTCCTAGAGACTCCCCGTGCTCCTCTTTACCTCCAAGGCTTGTAGCAATCAGGTGAGGGCCCAGTGGAGGCCCTCGGCTCAGGGCTAGTTTTGGCTCGGGGTCGGGACTTGGGGCTTTGGCTCTCCAAGGTTCCGGAGGTGGTTCTGGGGTAGGCCTAAGCCTGGTGTAGTCTTGGTCCGACATTAGTGTTGGGGCCGGGTCGACATCAGTCAGGTCGGCCCTAGTGGCCCGGATCACTCCATAAAGGCATCGAGAAATTCACAGGGATGTTCGCTAGAGACTTGGGCCTCAGCCCTAAAGTCCGCCGAGAAGCCCTGGCGGAACCGTACATCCCTGGCATCGGACCAGCCTTAGAACAGTACCCGGCCAGCATCAGGTCAACCCCGAGCCAGCACCAGGCACCTTATTGGCCAACACCCGCACATCCGATGGCCAGCCCTATACTGGCGCAGGAACAACACCCGAACACACCTAGACCACTAAGGGACATCGAGGCTGTCTGCGAGGTGCACACAGAGGAGGTGTCTCACCGACTCCTGAGGCTGGCACCAATCCGAATTCGCATACCTACAGAAGCGGCGGCCAAAGAAGAGAACCCATGCAAGGAGGAAGGGCTTCACTAGGATGATCTGTACTCCCCCTTGTCTTCTATGAACCTTAAAATTAAGGTGAGCAGTCCGTCAACCGAAAACAACACGAGCACCGACGGTGCTAGTTCTGAAGACTCGGAGCCGTGGTCAGACACGGACTCCAACGAGTACCCCAGCCCGCGAACCGACTCGAATCATGCCCCTAACATCACTACGCAAGCAACCGACTTGTGGAGACGTCTACTCAGTACCCGAACTAAAAGAGAATGGGATTCGAGGATGAATCCCTTACAAGAAGAGGGGAATGAATTGATCCCGGTCAGCCGACCGGTCAAAAAATCCTTTTCCTACACCCCGCCGGGGTCATCCACGAGAGAAAGGGCTTTAGAGCCTTATAAGAAGCGCTTGGAGCTTCGCCAGCCCCCTAGCCTAGCCCCACGGAGGGTTATAAAACCTCATCAGGTGGTGAGGTTCAAGTACAACCCTCCCCGAAGGGCGCAACAAGCAAGGATGAGCGTCCGGACCCATCCAGCCCTAACTTGGGCGCCGACGCTCGAAGCTACCAAGAGGTCAGACTTGCCTTGCAGTTTAGGCACTCATTCTATGGACCCAGGAGGTGCTATACAACCTTGGGATCCCCTAGATGCTTTCTTAGAGGAGTGCCGGCGGAAAAGGACCGAGCACCACCTGAAAGAGGCTCCAGCCAACCGCGCCCCGAGCGCCACGCCAGCCCTAGCACCAAGACTAGGATTTGAAGAGCTTAAGGAGCGGATGACAACACTAGGAGAACCTCTAATGACCCTCCTTGACAACTGGGAGAACCAGGGAAGGAAAGGCCTGGACCAGAAGGAAGAAGGCCGGAGAAAGACTCCCTACGGGCGCCGGCACCACCCCCGGAGGACCCCGATCAGCACTTAGCACCGAGCCAACAAAGGGCCCGAGCCTTAGGAGGTTTAGCATTGGCCCTTGATCCCACAGCAGCACAGGAGCCTAGCCTAGCAGTCGCCACCCCGGGAGGAGAGAAGAAATGGAAAAAAATGAAGAAATTAGAAGAAGCAGACCGATCGGGCTGGTCGAGCAGGAACCCTGGATGCCGAGCAGCATCAGCATCAGACCCGACGGAGCCTAGCATCTGGAGCCCCGTGCATTTCCAAGCCCGAGCACCCGACGCCACCGCCAATTCCAAGCCCAACATCAAAGGCGGCGCCGGCTTTCCTAAACTGGGCCGCGCGTGAGCATCAAGCCCAACCGGATCCGCTAGTTTGGAGTTTTTAGCACGTTTCCTTAGTTTTATTCCTTTTTAAGTATTGGACTCGGAATTCTCTTTTAGTTTTTGTTTATTTAGGAATAATTACGTCCTTTTAGTATTCTAAATAGGACTCTAGTTTAATTCTTTATTATTTCCGAGTTTTAGCCTAAGTAGGAAGCCGCGGGGATGTCTCGGCTCCTCTAGTATAAATAAGAGGCTTCGGCCTCATTGTAAACTCAACCTTTTTTCCAAATCAAATATAATTCAGAACTTTGTTCTCAATCCTTTTAAGTTTTGCTCGTGCGTAGCTTAGGGATGGTGTTATCAACAGAAGTAATCCCCTTCTGTCGTGGAGCCATTCTACTGGACACTTAGGGTTCTCGGTTAATTGCAACCGGCGGGTCGAAGTACTTTTCTGCCCCGGTGCCGACGGTGAGCTCAAGCTAGGATTCAAGACTTGCGGTGGTTAGGGTCGTCTGCCCACGGTTGCAGTGGTTCACATCAGGTACATAGAGACCTCACATACGATGAGTTTTCCGACCACCTCGGCATTCCACCAGAGCACTACCGAGACCACCACCTTGGTTGGGAGGACAACTCGGGCAAAGGCCCAAACTGTGATGCGCTCTGGTGCCACATCACAGGAGTACCAAGAGCTCGGACCACGACTCATAACTCCGTCAGGTCACTCTCGCACCCTTTCTTTCATTTTATTCATATTATTTGGCGTAGATCTCTTTTGTTTGCTCCAGAGAAGGACCGCCAGCATATAGATCTCTTTTGTTTGCTCCAGAGAAGGACCGCCAGCATATCAGTAGAGAGGAGCTTCTACTACTCCGTGCCATCCGAGAGGGCTACCCCCTTCATCCGGGTTGGGTGCTTGCACGTCTCTTCCAGCAGAAGACCAAATCGACAAGGGAACGCCGCACCCTCCTTGGCGGCAACTTCGTTGGTCGCCTCATCATCAACCTTGGCCTCAACCAATCTTGGGACCTTGACGTCCCGCGCCACGTAGTACAGTCTGTTGGTGGAGACTTAGCCGTCGAGTACGACCTCCAATTGGACTACAGTCCACAAGAGGTGGTAGTCCCACCTCTGCACCAAGGGGTCGAGTCGGAGGACAAAGATGATTCTGAGGAGCAGCAGCCCTAGCCAGAGCATGAGTTTCACCACCAGATACCCCACCACAACCGTCTGCGGGGTATGCATATCAGCAGCAGCCGCCCCTCCAGGATCCATTTCAGATACCTCATCCGCATTTCCGACCGCCTCCAGGAGACTTTGGTGAGATGCTAGATCGACTCCAGCAATGGCGGGTGGAGGACAACGCCACCCAAGACGCCCAATGGCTTATTACTCAGAGGCACATGCGTGTGCAGGATGAGAGGTATGAGGCGCAGCTGGCGTGGCAGCAGCGGGTCGCGACCTTCTTCCATTTCCCACCTCCCGATGCACCTGACCAGCAGTGATCGGGTTGTATCCTCTTCCTTGTCCTTTCTTTTTATTTATTCTTTTCGGATTTCGATCCAACTTTTTTTTGTGTGGATCCGGGACACTTGTCCTGGTTTCCTTTTGATCTTTTGTTTATTTTTGTTTTGTAGGCAGAGTTTTGGTAGATTCCCTTCACGCTCTGACGTCCCGTGCTCCACCCTAACCTCACCGACACCGCCAACTCCCCTCACTGACACTCCCAATCCCCCTCACCGAACCGCCGCTCCAATTCACCATCGAACTCACCCGCCGCCGCTCAGCACTGAACCTGCTCACCATCCAACCCACATACGAATTCACTCCGCCACTCCAGTTCCCTCCACTTCCTTATGACCTAAAATCTGCCGCTTCCCTCAATCCACACGACGACGGATCTAGAAAGCGGAGAATTCGCTGCCTCCCTCCGCTGCTCTAGTTTCCTCTTCTTCCTTCTGACCTAAAATCCGCCGCCTCGCTCTTCTTCCCTTTCTCTAGCTCGTTCCGGCCGTCGCCCGCCATCTGGAGATCTCAACTCACCATCTCCCCAACCCCCATTCATGATTTTCGAGTTCAGGCGGAGGAGGGAACATGGGGTGGTCGGACGAGGTTAGAGGTAGGAGGTGTGGTGGCGGAGGAGGTTAGAAGGAGGTGTGTGGTGGCTTGATGTATAGTTAGGGAAATTAGGGTTAGGAAAATTTATTTTTGTGAAAATGTTTTAAGTAAAAATAATTATGTGGTAAAAAGTTAGACACATTAGCTGACACGTCATTTTGGGGGGTTAAATTTTTGTTAATTTGAACGAAAAAGTTAACGGAAAACAAAACATTGTCATTTTTGGAATTACGAATAGTTTTGGCTATGTCTGACATTTCCCGATGGCTACAAATTTGTTTTTGGTCAATGATAAATTAAAACTATAAGCACGAAAATGCTTTTTTCCGGACGACTAATTTGAATTTTGTTGTCCAACGTTTTATTGAAACGTTAAGTCGTTTCTCTGATCGCATCAACATTTATTTTCCCGATTTGCAGATGGCGCAAAGCTTTCTTCCATTTAACTAAAACCTCACGTAAAGCTCCACTTGAATACACTGGAGGCTGGACTCTGCAAACGGCAAACCATAAAATCCACAGTTCTGTTTTCTCCAATTCCAACTTCTTCAAACCCTGATTCCTTCATCATGAGTGCTCCCGCCATTGCTGGAGTATGTCCTTCCCCTTCCCTTCTTCCACTTTTAAACTTCTCTGCTCTGTTTCTCTGTCAGATCTTCATTGTTTCCGAGGCACTTTGGCTTTTTCCCCTTTGTCCTTCGTCTCAGATCTTGGTTACCTTTACTGGAATCAGCATTTTACTCAGAAATTTCGTAATTGACAGGGATCGAGCTTGTTCACCGGCTTTACGCGATTATGCAAGGCCTTGGCTGTGGTCATCGTCGCCGGTCACGTTGTAGTGCAGATTTTTCCTTTCACGCTTAACTATCTTGCCCTCATCCCTGCCAGGTGAATGTGCTTATTATCACTTTTCTTGGTTTTAAGCTAATTAACTTGTGAAAAATCTGTTTGATCGAATGTTTGCTGCGATAGGAAGCATTCTGGATGTTGTTTCTTCATGATCTCGTCCTGGTGATTCTCCCAGTTTTTTCTCTAGCGTTGCATTGGCATTTTGAAGGTCAAGATCTAGCTTAGGTTAGCATTTAAGAATAAGTTTAGTGATGGCGGGCATAAGGAATTGAGAGATACAAATGTTCAAGATTTACTCAATTGCTCTTACTGGCATCTATATTATTTGCTCAGCAACTAGATCACTAAGTTGCTTGAAATTACTGCACCTGCACCTACACCAGCCAAGTTTGTGGTATTGGTTGCTAGCTGTCCCATGAATTTGAACTGTGTAACAAATGCCTGGAGAGAAAATTGCTGCTACGAGTAATTTGACATTGTCTATGGCACTAGAGTTCAGCACTTCCATTTGATTTTCTTGGAAACTCTTCACTCCTGCAATTAGATTTGTTTAATTATGTGTATTTTTCCGGTTTTCCTTTTACTCATGATTTTGAATGAGATTGAGCTAAGATTACCAGATCTCCGTATGATCCACACTATATCTGAAACAAGCAATTTCTTGGGGCAACTGTCTTTGATGGTAATCCACGTCGTGGTACCATCATCAAAAGTTTGTAACCTGACTTGTATTGAACTATTAATCAGTTTCCTTCCTTAAAATTTCTGTTCACAGGACTATACCTTTTGCATGGAACCTCATAACAGCTGGCTACGTTGAGCAAACAATATATGGAGTATGCCATTCTTCTCTTTTTACTGACATATCTTAACTAATTCATTTTTCATGTAAACTGTACTCATGAGTACAGTGGTCACATAGGTGGTGGCCAGCACTTTATGCCTTCTTGTTATGGGGAAGCTGCTTGAACCCGTCTGGGGTTCCAAGGAGTTCTTAAACTTTATCTTCATAATTAACTTCCTTACCTCAGTCTGTGTATTCATCACTGCAATCACTTTGTACTACGTAACAACGCAGGAAATCTACCTGTAAGTACTATTTTCTCTGTTTTACTGGTGTTAGCGGTTCTACCACATGCCCTGTGTCAATTTTCCGTGAAGATGTCATTCCATCAGTATTTTATTGTTACTAAATTGATTGGTTATTTCTCACCAGTTACATGCCTGTATCTGGATTCCAAGGAGTGGTGTCCAGTTTCTTGGTTGGCATGAAGCAAATTATACCTGATCAGGAGTTACCTGTTTTAAGAATAAAGGCAAAGGTACGGGCATCACTTCTTCACTCAGCCGGCAGAAAAGCTAATTGATCCGAACTAACTCCAACTCTTCTCGTCTTGCAAAATGGGCAGTGGTTCCCTTCCATAATGCTCTTGCTGGCAATTGCGGCTAGCTTTTTCACAATGGAGTCAGCTAAATACCGTCCAACACTCATATTTGGTACATACACGAGTTGGATTTACCTGAGATATCTACAGAGAAGACCCGAAACAAAGTTAAAGGGCGACCCTAGCGATGATTTCGCGTTCTCCAGTTTCTTCCCCGATTTCCTTCGGTACATGAGTTCCCCTAATTTTTGCATGAACTTAATTAATGAGTATATGATTAGCATGTGGGTCTCAAGAGAATTTTCATCTTATGCGTCTGAACACAGACCGGTTATTGACCCGATCACATCAATATTCCATCGGTTACTTTGCGGAAGAGGCCAATCTGAGAACGAGCCCCAGGGTTACCAACTGGGAGGTATAGGGCTGCCAGGGTCTGACCCAATCGAATCATCTAGGAGGAGGTAACGAGCTGTCCGTGTTAAGGTTTCCTAGTTTCCTTTTCTTATTTTTCATTTGCATTCAAGTTAAACGTGAATAATGGCAGAGAGAAAGGAGCAAGAGCACTGGAAGAAAGACTGGGGACAGAGAAGTTGGATGCAGGACGAAGCATTGACGAGTTGAAAAAAGATGCCTCTGAAAGTGTATAGAAGAATATATTATACTAGCATTTTTTCGGCCCGTTGGCCGATATGTATATTTCATTTCATATTGAGTATAATTAGTAAATGAGGAATGATATTGTTCTATAATGATAAATTTAAGATTATGTTTAGAAATGAGAAAATAGACTTTTCCCCCTGTACTTTTACAACCTAACAAACGCCCCCTGTACTACAATATGGGGTTTTTACCCCCTCGTACTTATGCAACTTTTCGGTTTTAGTCCCTCCATCCCGTATTCCGTCTAACAATCGTTAAAAGAGTCCACGTCAGCACGCCACATCATATTTTATATCCAGATGGAGCTGACTAGGCAACACACTATTGGGGTGAGTGATTTCACGTGGGTTGGATAATTTAGTGAAGAAAAAGAGAGAGTATTTCTATCTCTGCTCTTTTCACCTATTCGTCTGTCGACAACACCCAATCTACTTGCTCTTTTCGTCTTCTCTTTCCGGCATCCAACTTCATCGACGACGCTCACCGGCGGTCGCAGTAGGTCGTCGACGACTTCTTTCATCATCTCCCATCTCCGATTTCGAGGTTTAGGTTGATTCTCAATTTCTAGGGTTTATTCGAAGCGTTTCTGTCAGAAGGAAAAAATTGTTTATCTTGTGGCTGCGATTGACAATGACGAGAGGCGTTTGAGAGGAGATTTTTCGCAGTGACAGAGCTGCAGTACCAAGAGGTAAGTTGTTGTGTTTCCTACTTTTTCCCCAAGACATCGAGAAGATTCTGTCGGAGTTCATATGCTATTGACGAGTATTTCGATGTTGACGAAACCATTGTTTGTGAATGTGGGTTACCACCGTCCCGTAGAGTTTCCCATACTGCTAGTAATCCAAACCGACGATTTTTTGGCTGTCCGTTGTACAAAGCAAAGGTATTATCAGTACTGACTTTGACTTGGTTTTTCCCTGACTTATCAAGGTACAAGCTTTTCGAATTGGATCGCGGTGGAGGGAAATTTTGCGTATAACTATTACAGTCAATTTTTAATGGCAATTGAATCTGTTCCTCACATACTCTGTTGAATTCAGACAGATGTTATATACTGTTTAATCTCTGCAACTTTAGGAGTATTGCTTAATTGCTCATTTCTGGGTGTATTCTTTGTTCTTGTAACAATCATTAAAGGGCAATGGAATTTGCTTAAAGAATAAAAATGTCATCATATATTCCTCTCTATTGAATTTGTAATGTATTTTTTATTGATGCAACTATAAGAGTTGTTGCTTAATTGCTCAGAATTTGGCTAAACTATTTCTCGTTTTTACTGACATTGGCTGTTTGAACTATACAGAATGACAGAGGTTGTGGTTTCTTCGAGTGGTTCGATGTAAGAACGGTTGTTGATGAGAAAAGGAAGAGACTTACTCACATCATGGAGAAGTTACACATCCGCGCAGAGCAAGCTGAATGTGATAAAAGAAATCTAGAAGATACTAGTTATTGCTACTCTGTCCCGACTTGTATTCATAGCTGTTGTGATGGAGAGATATATCATGTTGTATGAATGAACTTGTAGTTGCTGGTTTAGGTTATAATCATTGCGACGAACTTCAAATATGTCACATGTATTTGGGAATGATTAGTTAAGGTTGTCAGTTGTTGTCTCGCAGTTCTGAACTATGAATTTGTTCTCAATGAATCATTTACCCCTTTGCTTCTATTTTGCCCTACTTTTCCTTTACTATTTACTAAGTATCATATATTTATATGTTAGTTAATTGGGACATAATATGAATCCATGGGATATGTCCAGTTGTGTAAGAGAATGATTGTACCATGATATATAATGAATTCATGAGATATTATGAACATTCAGCCTTTTATATGTCTAATAGCGATGGCCATTACACAGCAACAAACTATAACCCCACAAAAAATATAATCCCCCCTAAAACAATATAATTAACCTAGCATCATCAATTGTCATTACAAAACCACATCATCAAACAATACCCCAAAACAAAGTGCTTTGTTGAAGTACATAAAAAGTCAGTTCATTCACACCAACCAAAAATAAAGTTCTATGTTGCATTCATTCTCTGATCATTCATTCCACTGTCATCAACTGATACTCCCAAAATGTACTCTGCTACCTTCAAAACCATCAGTCTGCTATCAAATATTAGGATCACTCGCACCTTGACGTGAACCGTGATTCAGCACCACTTCAGAAGTACTACCAGGCTGCAGAAACAGTTACAAGAATCATACGTTACTTACAAGAAATGGAACATTCATTCGTATCATCATCTAATACTTACATTGAGTACGGTACGACCAGTGTCGACATTGGTATAGACCCCAACTCCTTCAAATGGTTGTCGACTACTTGATGTTCCACCGTTTCCCTATTACGAATAGGGAAAAAATAGACTAACAATCATATTCGCTTGTAGGACAGACAAAAAGAAAGTACAAAGTTGGAATGTACCTGCTCCACACACGTCCTCTTATTGTGCCCTTCCTTATGACAGCTCGTACATGTCATCACTCGTCCTACTTTGCTCATCTTCGTAGGATCATTCTTGTCGCGTTTCATCAAGTAATCGTTTGTGTACACACGCCTCTTGCGACGAACCCCATCTTGTCTTTCTTCTACCCCACGAACGCAGTTCTTCTTCGGACGTCCAGGCATTTTCCGTACAAGTGGTGGTAGTACAGGGTCATATTGACTTGGTGGCCATAACGTATGACCGTCCATCGGTGTCATGACATTGTCATACGTATCCCAATATCGTTGAACTGAGTAGTAGTCACATATATACTTCTCCGGATTGTTCCCTTCTGAAATGATGCAGGTTATAACATGGCAGCACGGGATGCCAGTTAAATCCCAAGACCGGCACGAGCACCTCATCTCGTCTAATTGTACAGTGAATCTATCCTCATCTCTGAAACGGACCTCATACCCATTCTTTCCATTCTTTCCATACAATGGTTTCGTCAACATTGAAATACTCGTCAATAGCTTATGAACTCCGACATAATCTTCTCGATGTCTTGGGGAAAAAGTAGGAAACACAACAACTTACCTCTTGGTACTGCAGCTCTGTCACTGCGAAAAATCTCCTCTCAAACGCCTCTCGTCACTGTCAATCGCAGCCACAAGATAAACAATTTTTTCCCGTCTGACAGAAACGCTTCGAATAAACCCTAAAAATTGAGAATCAACCTAAACCTCGAAATCGGAGATGGGAGATGATGAAAGAAGTCGTTGACGACCTACTGCGACCGCCGGTGAGCGCCGTCGATGAAGTTGGATGCCAGAAAGCAAAGACAAAAAGAGCAAGTAGATTGGGTATTGTCGACAGACGAATAGGTGAAAAGAGCAGAGATAGAAATACTCTCTCTTTTTCTTCACTAAATTATCCAACCCACGTGAAATCACTCACCCCAATAGTGTGTTGCCTAGTCAGCTCCATCTGGATATAAAATATGATGTGGCGTGCTGACGTGGACTCTTTTAACGATTGTTAGACGGAATACGGGACGGAGGGACTAAAACCGAAAAGTTGCATAAGTACGAGGGGGTAAAAACCTCATCTTGTAGTACAGGGGGGCGTTTGTTAGGTTGTAAAAGTAGGGGGGAAGTCTATTTTCCCTTTAGAAATTTATAAACCAACTAAAATTTTGAATTAAAGGATTAACCTTAATAGGTCAAATAATTAACATCTGACTTAATTGACAACTTAAATCTTTTAAAGTAGAAAATATAAACATAGCCAGATAAGTTGAAGAAATGGGGCCCTGCACTGTTACTGATTGCCTTTTATGCAGTAATGGGGAGGAATCTCGAGATCATATTTTTGTCAGCTGCCCTTATGTTGGGGATGTTAGTATAGCCGTATATGCCCATTGGGCTTGTATATGCGGCCCATTCTTTAGGGTTTCAGATCAGTAGTTGCATAGTAGTATATAAGGCATATGCCTCTTTGTATGAAGGGTTAAGCATTCTTCGTACCTCCGATAATAAGAGTTCTCTCTTCCGTTCGTGGATTAGCTGACACAACGTTAGTGAACCACGTAATCCGTGTGTTCTTCGTTCCTCTATTTCAAGCTCTCTAACTCTGTTTCATCATGTCTAACATGGTATCAGAGCCTCCGCAGACATAGAATTACTCTGATTCAATTAGCGTCCGTTTCAATGGCCGCAATTACTCGCTCTGAGAATTTTTGTTCCGCACCGTCATTGAGGGAAAAGGGCTGCTGGGATTCATAGATGGCAGCAACCCAATTCCGACCGATGAATCTATCTCCTCTGTTCCATCGTCAGCACCTGCAACAGTAAAGCTCGATGCTGCTAAGGGTGTTGCTGCGTCTGATTCTTCTCCGGCTATTCAACTAGCCAATTGGAAAATTCAGAATGCCCACGTCTTGTCTTATGTCTTGGGATCTGTAGAGCCCGCAATTGCTCTCACTCTTCGGAATTTTCCATCCGCTGCAGCAATTTGGAATCATCTGAAACATACATATTCTCAGGTTAATGTCTCTAGAGTATTTGATCTTGAATATGCATTGTCAAATTTGTCTCAAGGGGAGGTGGATATAAATAGCTATTATCTGGCCGCGACTACTCTATGGACCGAGCTTGACCTAATTTCAGTCATCAATCTGACGAACGCTGCTGGTCGAGAGGTTTATGAGGAGCGACAATGATCTCGAGCCCTCCAATTCCTGATGCGATTGCGACGAGAGTTTGAAACAGTTCGTTCTCGCTTGATAGCTGAAAACAAGACAGATATGAAGGATATCATCGGAGAGTTGGTTAGGGATGAAACTCGATTGCAGACGCAGGCACAACTCGATAACTTGGTTTCATCTCCTGGCTCGGTCTTCTCTGCCACAAGACCTCGTCCGCAATTCATTCCCAAGCTTCCGGTTCTGAGGTCAAATGTCGATTTTGTCAGGAGATTGGACACTTACAAGCTAATTGTCGTAAACGAAACCTATGCAACTACTGCAATAAACTAGGACACATCATTACAGACTGTCGCGCCAGACAACGCTCCCAAAATACTCCTCACCGCGGTGATCGTGGCACTACTACTCAAAGCTCTGGATATTATGTTACAGCTCCTGGAAGCTTTCTTGCTCACTCAACTCCTTCTGACACAACCTCTATTGCTTCCGGTTCAGTTGCTTCTAGTCAAACTGAGGCATCTCTCGATCAACTTGTACAGGCTGCCTTGCAACGAGTGCTGCCACAGGCTTTGAACTCAGCCTTTGCAACAATGAGTGCTCCAGGTACTTCTCAATCTTGGTTCTTGGACTCTACAGCCTTTAACCATATGACATAAAATTCTTCGATATTTTATGATTATGTGCCAGTTAAGAATCGACATGTTGAGGTAGCTAGTGGACATCGTTTACCTATAGCTGGAATTGGGACAGTTACAACTGATAATATTGTTTTGCCACGTACTCTTCATGTTCCGAATTTGGTCCCGAACTTGGTCTCGGTTGGGCAGTTAATTGATGATGGGTATGATGTTTCGTTTGGTGAAACTGGTTGTGTGGTGCAGGATCGGCGGAGCAAGACGAGGATCGGGTTGGGTCATAAATCGGGAAGGACTTATAGGCTTGCAAACTTGGGGCCGAGATCTCATTCTCAGGAGATGAAGTTTTTTGATAGTTCTAGTGCTAGTTCTAGTTTCTCATCTTTGTTTTCGGATAGTTCAGGTTCTTTTCAGTTAAACTTGGTGTCGATGGTACTTGGGATTTATGGCACTCACGCCTTGGTCACCCGCATTCAGCTCGATTACTTCATATGTTCAAACTCAGTTGTTGCCCATTAATTATAGTTTGAAGAATTTTGCAGTACCTCCATGTGTTCATTGCATTGAAGCTAAAGCAACTGCACTTCCTTTTCACTCTAGTACGACTGACATCTCTGCTCCATTTGATCTAATTCACACTGATTTATGGGGACCTTGGTCTACTACCTCCTATTTTGGTTATCGCTACTTTGCCTTGTTCATCGATCACAAGACACGGTTTACTTGGGTATATTTCCTTCGTCTTAAATCGGAGCTCAGCCAAATTCTTCAGGATTTCGTCGCTATGATTCGCACGCAATTCCGTACAACAATTAAAATGGTTCGCTCCGATCCCAGGGGGGAATTTACATCTCATGCCCTTCATCAATTTTATAGGGATCGAGGCATTCTCTTTCAACAATCTTGTCCTGAAGTTTTCGAACAAAATGGTGTCGTTGAGCGTAAGCACCGTCATATATTAGACTTGGCACGTGCTCTTCTCATTCAGTCACACGTCCCATCGCAGTTCTGGGTTGAGACGATTCGGACGGTGGTTCACTTAGTAAATCATCAACCCACCATTGTTCTTCAAAATAAGTCACCTTATGAAGCTCTACATGGCCGCCATCCAGACTACTCTCGCCTCCGAATATTTGGTTGTACTTGCTTTGTTTTATTACCGCGGAAAGAGTCGGGCGAAGCTACAAGCCAAGACAGCAAGGTGTGTGTTTCTTGGTTATATTGATCACCATAAGGGATACTTGTGTTACGATCCACGTCAACGACGAGTATATACAACCTATCATGTCTTGTTTCTTGAAAATGAGTTTTATTATCACAAACCAGACAAACCCATTCACCCAACATCTCTGCAACTACCTTCCTTTGATGATCTTCCTACCTTCACCCACCAACAAAATCACCCTACTACCACCTCAACTATCCATACTACACCAAATCCACCTACACTCACCTCTCCAACCTCACCTGTACACAACTCTCACACTGAAACTTTAACACCCAACTCCTCCGTATCTCCAATATTACTTCCTTCATCATCTACGACCCCCCATCCCAATCAAATTACCTACTTCCACGCCACCTCAAACACCACATTCCATCTCACCTCCAGCCATTCCTCCTCCGCGACGCTCAACTAGACCTATCAAAGGCATACCTCCATCACACTTCTCTAACTACCATGCCTTCGCCATAACCGGTATTACCATTCCAACCACATACTCACAAGCTCGCTTAGACCCGCAATGGCAAGCTGCCATGGATGAGGAATTACAAGCCTTACGTGACAACGATACGTGGGATATTGTTCCACGATCGACAAATGCACCTGTTATAGAATCTCGATGGGTTTACACAGCAAAATTTCACCCCGACGGTTCCTTGGATCGGTATAAGGCGAGACTTGTTGCCCAAGGATTTCGTCAAGACTACGTGATAGATTATGATGAGACCTTTGCTCCGGTTGCAAAAATGGCCACTGTCCGAGTTCTTCTAGCAGTTGCCGCACAACTTAACTGGTCATTGTCACAGCTTGATATAAAAAACGCGTTTCTTCATGGCACATTGAAGGAAATGGTGTATATGGAATGTCCTCCGGGTTGTGGTATTGAGACTCGAGATCAGGTTTGTCTTCTTCGTCGGTCACTATATGGTCTAAAACAAGCTCCTCGCGCGTGGTTTGAGACATTTCAAACTTTGCTTCTTCAGTCCGGGTTCGAGCAAAGTCATAATGATCCTTCGATATTCACATGTAATTCTCCTCGTGCGATTACAATTCTCCTTTTATACGTTGATGACATGATTCTTACCGGGAATGATTCCCAATGTATCGAAAAGATTCGACAAGTCCTCCATGATCAGTTTAAGCTTAAAGAGCTTGGTGACTTGGGCTATTTTTTGGGGTTACAGTTGATGAGATCCACAAAAGGGATTTATGTCCACCATAAGAAATACATTATTGATCTCCTGGCCACTACTCACATGGATGATTGTAAATCATCTCCTACGCTGATGGAAGCCAACCTCCGCTTGGGTCGAGATGTTGGTGAACTTTTTTCAGATCCCACATTATACAGGAAGCTAGTTGGGAGCCTTATCTACCTCCAATCAACTCGTCCGGACATTGCCTATGTTGTCCAGGTGGTGAGTCAATTTATGTCTGCTCCCCGCCAGCCGCATTATGATGCGGTCACTCGAATTCTATGTTATCTACATGGTACTCGCTCTCTTGGCATGTACTTTCCTAGTTCGGGTTCTACACAACTATCTGCATATGCAGATGCCGATTATGCTGGATGCATTGATACGCGTCGCTCAACATCTGGCTGGTGTGTTCGTTTTGGTGACTCGTTTATTTCTTGGCACTGCAAGAAACAGGATAGAGTGTCGAAGTCGTCAATTGAAGCAGAATATCGATCTATGTCGGAAGTTTTTTCTGAAGTGATTTGGCTGACTCGTTTACCACAAGATCTAGGTGTTGTCGTGTCTCTACCGGTTGACCTCTTTGGCGACAACACGAGTGCTATCCAGATTGTCACGAACCCGGTTTTGCATGATCGCACTAAGCATATTGAGACACACATTCATTACATCTGAGATCTCGTTAATACTGGTGGGGTTCAACTTTTTTACTTGTCCTCCGAAGATCAAATCGCTGATTTGCTCACGAAGGCCATTCCCACAAGTCGACACTGGTTCCTGGCTGGCAAATTGATGATGAGGAGTCGTCATCAATTTGAGGGGGGATGTTAGTATAGTCGTATATGGCCATTGGGCTTGTATATCCAACCCATTCTTTAGGGTTTTGGATCAGTAGTTGCATAGTAGTATATAAGGCATATGCCTCTGTGTATGAAGGGTTAAGCATTCTTCGTACCTCCGATAATAAGAGTTCTCTCTTCCGTCCGTGGAGTAGCTGACACAACGTCAGTGAACCACGTAATCCGTGTGTTCTTTGTTCCTCTATTTCAAGCTCTCTAACTCTGTTTCATCATGTCTAACAGGGGAAGTGTGGCAGACTTGTAGCAGCTCTATACCTTGGCCTTCCTCCCTAGCTTAAGATGATCTTCTCACCTATTTTGTTAGGAAGACAGCAGATGGATCCATTGCATCGGCTGCCCTCTGTTTGATATGGAGAGGGGTAGTTGCTAATGTTTGGAAGGAGAGGTGTAGAAAGGTATCATGAGAGGGTCAGAATGGAAGCTTGCTTAGGGGAGCTCATATTGAAGGACGTCTGAAGCCTTCAAGGGTCGGAGAAAGTAGCCAAAATTGTTGCTTTGGTGTAATTTTGTTTTTGTTTGTGTCTCTTTTCGTTTAGAAGTAATTTAAGTGTAGGTGGATGGACATCTTGCTTAGCAAGGGAGAAGTTTCACCTTAGCTTAGTTACTTCTAGCTAGAGAGGGTTTTCAAATCATGGCAATGAACCCTAAGCTTCCTAGAAGTGATAAAGGTTCACCATGGTTTTAGAGTTTTTGTTTAGTTGTACTTAAACTCTTGTCGAGTTGGGAACCTTTCCCTCTTGGTTTCCATTTTTGATGAATAAGTAAAAAGCCTAACCTATTCATAAAAAATAATTATATAGTACCAAAATACACATAATATTTAAATTAAGTATCGTGATTAATTTTAAAATATTTTAAAATTTAATTAAGTTCAAATTACATAATAAAATGACTTATGATCATTGCAAAGGAAAAAGAAAATAAACCATTATATTTTTTTGTTCAAACAAACTTTTCAAATAAGTGATATCTTCTAAATCAATAGGACTTCAAAAAATTTGTAAAAAATAATTTATCAACAAAAGTTAGTTCAAGAAAATAAGAAAATAAAATTAAAACTCTATGAAAACATTTGTAAACAAATAAAATCGAGACTAAAAAATCATTTTGAGCAATAAAACCTCAAATGGCCCATCATAACTTAGAATCCACTTTACTTATATAAGTTTGATGAATATGTTCAATTCAATGTCAACCCGATCAATACTCTAAATTTGTTAATAGTCAATGCCTTGTAACCCGCTTTACATACGGTCTCATGACTCATACTATTACACACTTGTGACATCACTAGTCATTGCTCTTACTAAGGTACAATCTTATTTCTCCAATTTTCTCTAGCTCAATGGATATATTAATTGACAAATACTTCTCTTAAATATTCATAATTTTTTTAATTTATGAAACACAAATTTGTTTTTAATTTATACTTCTCTTAAACAATCTTATCAAATGAGTGATGTCTTCTAAACTAATATGACTTCGAAATTTTTGTTTTACCAACAAAAGTAAGTTCACGACAAACAAAAACGATTGCAACTCTCTCTAAACATTTGCAGACAAATAAACTGAGAGTAAAAAAGTCAACACTGTAAAAAAATTTATTTTGAGGAATTAAATCTTAATTGGCACATTAAAACTTAGAAGAATATTGAAACGAGGATCATGTTATATGAATATATTTAGGTTTGATGAATATGCCCAATTCAATCCGACTCAACCCGATTATACTTTCATTAAACAATAGGGCGTCCCTCTTCCCGCCTAGCTAACCTCTATCCCATCATCGATAATGATTACTTCTGAGCCTGTAATTGGGACTTCGCAAGAGGCGTTATTCTTCCCGACTACCATGAATCGATTGGGGCTATCAATACCCAACTCCCATCATCCAGTCGAGGCTAATTCCACCCAACTCTTATCATCCGGTTGGGGCTATTCGTACTCATCTACCGTGAATCGATTGGAGCTAACAATACCCAACTCCCATCATCCGGTTGGGGCTATCCGTACTCATCTATCGTGATTCGATTGGGGCTAACAATACCCAACTTCCATCACCCGGTAGGAACCCGTATCCATCGATGTTCCCGGCGGAGGAGTAGCTAGCGAGGCTTTACTTTCCACCTGTATACACAAGGTGCCAAACATCATCAGATAACATCACGTTTTAACCATAGTCGAATCAAACATAATTAGGAATAAAACCAACGGTTCCGGAAAGATACAACTTTCCATAGAAACGATACCTTGTTGTCAAAACCAAGACTTTCCGTCTTAATTTCCAGGTAAGTAGGGGAGCCACTCGGACTACTTAAGTCCCTCTAACCTTAGGCATCATAACTTTATAAACCATAATTAATGAGGATCCGCGTCACTCATTACTCTGAATAATCTAACCAATCGGGAAAACCAACTCAGATGGGTTAGTACTCGGTTAGCAGTAAATCACCATGAAAAATATAAGGACCTTAATTTAAGCATGCATGAGTCCAAAATAAGGCCCGAGTACCTCCCTCGTTGATCTGGTTCCCGTCAAATGATGAATTCAGAATAATCACAATATTTGGTTAGTGACAAAGTTTAACCAAATAACTATTTAAATTGAGGAATTAATTAATCCAAGGAATTTACCCCCTTAAACCAACCCACCTATAAATCGAGTCAGTTGACTTGGAAATCAGTTCCATAGTTTGAATCGGATGGAAATAAGGAGTTAACGAACCGTCGTAACTCCCGGGCCAAATTGTACTAACTGAAAAGTTAGTTGGGCCAAATCTGTCACCTTTTAGAGTTTAGGATTAAACTAAGAGAATAGAATATCTGAGGGGCCAAATTGTCAAAGACTAATAGGCTTGGACCACAATAGTAATTAAATTAAATTGGAGGACAGACTGTCACCTATAGAATTTGGGTGCCAAAATGCAACTCTGCCATCATCTTCTCCAATTTGCAGGAGACGACGCCCTCCTTTTGGTGAAGTTCCGGTGAAGCTCGAATTCCCCTAATTCTCGCACGAAACTACCTTTTGAAGGTCAGAAAAGATTCCCACGCTTAAGACGATGTCGGATTTGTATTTTCCAAGGGTTGGGCATGCTTGGAACGCTCTGACGCAACTCTCGTCGGAGCTACGACGGTGAGGTTCCGTGACTCGAAGTCGAAGGCTTGTTGGCTTTCATTGCCAACTCAGAAGCCTCTTGATGCCCTCTGGAGTACCCCAAAAGTCAAGGTCACAAAAAGGAAAGGAGTGAAAGGTCGTTTATTTGTGTGGTCGAAGTAGCCTGACGAATCCGACAAGGTAGCTTCATTTTGGCGATATTCAGGCCAATAATGGAGCTGGAGGGGTCGGAATTCACGTGGTGATGATTTACAATCATCATACCCCGACAAACATCAATAATGTGGAGGATTGGGCCCTCACCGAAACTATAGAGGAGTCACCGGAAACCAAAGATGCGACGACGGCCTTGGTTCATGGAAGATGATGCTGACCTAGTGGTGATGTCACCATGACATCATCCTTCAGTGAAACTACGTCGTTTTGATGTCTGGAAAAATAAAAAAAAAACTGCTTAGGTAGGGAATCGAATTGGTGACCTTGAGTTGTTGGTTTAGTTCCTTAAAGAACTCGGCCAAATGGAACACTTGTCTTCCTTCCAACCATGTTCCATTGACTCCTTACCCGCCTTTCTTCAAAATCCAAGCTTAACCAAATTATGAAACCATTTGATTAACGAGAACTACCGCATCGAACACTTCACGCTACTCCGGGGTTAAATAAATTCAGATGTTGATGACAAAATTTAGCGGGGAGGTCGTGCGTCCAATCCGAGTCAAACCTAGGTCCGCAAGAGTCGAGTCAGTCATTTGACCTCTTGCTCTGCCATCCATTGGTGAAATAAATCTGTCTTGAAATCATTTAAACGTCAAGTTTCTCAAACGTATGGAAAAAAAATTATGGTTCCGAGATTCGGGGTGTAACATGACTTGTTACCCTCTTTACTTACGATCTCATGACTCATACTATTACACACTTATGGCCTCATTGGCCATTGCTCTTACTAAAGTACAATCTTATTTATCCAATTTTTTCTAGCTTAATAGGTATCAATTGACAAACACTTCTCTTATTCCTAATTTCTGTAAATTTATGCGACTCGATTTTTTTTTATCTATACTTCTCTTAATAAAATTTCCAAAGAGTGATGTCTTATATACCAATATGACTTCAAAAAATTCGATTTACCAACTAAAGTAAGTTCAAGACAAACAAAAAATTATATTGCAATTCCCTCAAAATATTTGCAAACAAATAAAGTCAAGACTAAAAAAATCATTTTGAGGAATGAAACCTCAGCTGGCCCGTTTAAACTTAGAATAAATATGGAAATAAAGGGCCTTTTCACCATAATAAATAGATAAATGAAACTATGTACCAAAATAAATACGTTCTGAAAGTATGAACATATATAGGTATAAACGCCCAAGACTTAGGCGATTTCGCCTAGGCCCCAGGCGTTTTCTCCTATGGCAGAGCCGGAAGCATTCCCCGTGACTCTGAAATGATTCCTGAGCAGATTCCTGACCGGTTCAGAGTAGACCCGTGAGTTTGAGACATCAGTAGGCGTTTTTGCATGTACCATGGGCATTTTCGCCTCTACCCTGGGTGGTCCCCATCTCCGGCGTGGTCCCCCCACTACTAGCTGGGACCCGACTTGTCGTAATACTGGCTATGATAAGAGGGTCCCGCACCCCTAAAATGCTTGGAAGACTGAGTATGCCCGTCTGACCAAAAATAGTGGCGGTCTGGGGCGTAGCCAATAACACTGTGCGGTCTGCCGTCCTGGTCTACTGGATCCAATCATGTACTAGGGCCTCGCTAAACTACAGGATATCCCTCGTACGGGATGTACGACTGCTCATATGATGCCCGTCGTGGGACGTGTGGTCCTCGATCAGGAAGCCGCTCATATCCCCCACTAGCCGCCAAGCCACCATATAGCACATGAGCCATGTCATCATCCACACTACCCCTAGCCCTACACATAACGGTAGCGCGCTCCAGCGAGTCAACCTGGAAAAAAATATGAAATCAAAAATACTGTTGAAGACTGAATTGACTACTATTTCACAATAAAGTTGAGCACGAACCATCATCTGGTACTGGGCACCATCGTGTGAGATGGCCATGTGAGTCTGCCTCCGGTACCACTCGTCGTACTCGTCATGGAAGTGGTGGCACGAATCATTAGATGCGAGATCGCCGATGGCTATGTGCTGCTCCCTGTCGCCTAGTGGCTGACAAACTGACGATATTTAGTTCGCAAATCTGAAATAGACGATCTGTAATCTGCCGCCAGTAACTCCTCCACATATGTCCTGCTGGCTCTGCGTCCTATGGGACTCGCTGATCGAAACCAAACTGCCGGATACAATGATCTGGGTGGTGCCATGCAATGCAGTCTATGCACAACATGGGCGTAACGGCCCGCCACAAGAGATCGCAATGTAACGCATACTCTAGAGCTCGGTCTGCATACGGCATCCACTGGAAAGTACGGAAGAAACACTGATATTGTGAGGAAAAGAAGAAAATGAACTGCCTAACTAAGAGAGATACGAAGATAAGAAGACTAACCACGAAGTCCGTACAGCGGTCCAATGCGTAACGTATATCCTCCAGGTGCATGGCCACACGATGCTGATGGCGCTCGATGATAGGTAACCAGCGCATACCACGAGGAATGGAGTCATCTAAGGGAGGGTCACCACCGTCTACGTACCGCTCTGCAATGAGTGGAAATCTCTCCAAGGCCAGAGCTGGACCAACAATGTGAATCCTCCGATGTCACCAGTCCCCCTCAGACTACCACGGGTAAAGAAGGCCGTCCTCCCCATGACCTTATACAACCAGACGAGAACCACTGAACCCCAGCAGTAGGTGCCTGCAACCCACGGGTCCCTACAAGTGGTAGGATGTGCACCGGTATGTGGTCCCCACTTCGGTCAGCCAGTCAAACTCAACCGAGAAGAACCCATGTGAACGCCTGTGCATGGTAGGTAACAACGTCCTCTGGAGCCTCATCCAGCAGATGATCAAACAACCCCTTAACCCAAGAAACTCTAACTGTCGTGCCCTGAATGGCTCTGGTTGGAGGTTGGACGCCCAACCACTGCTCGCATATGGCACTCGTGCTGCGCTCGTCGGGAGCTACAAGAACAGGGAGTCCCTGAGTCGGAAGACCTGTAAGAATCTCCACATCCTCCAACGTGATAGTAGCCTCTCCCTGGACCAGGTGAAAGGTGTTCGTCTCCGGCCGCCACCTCTCAAGCAGTGTCGTGACCAGGTCCTTGCACGGTGTGTGACGGATTACACGACAAACCTCTCGAAGTCGGCACTCCACCAAGAATGGCTCATTTTGTGGACTCCAGGAAAGTGAACAGCTACGCTGGCGCAACTTCAAAGCCTTGCACTCAGCAGGCCTACGCCAAACTAACCCAGCCCTATGCTTGTTCTCCCCCTAGAGTAGAGAAGAATTCCTAGGTTGAGGCTTGCTAGCCTCAGGGATCTCATCGACTAGTGGCTCGTCCCAGCCGTAGTAAGACATCTATTGTATAGCCAAGTACTAGCTTAATATACAGACTAATATGTTTATTTTCCTACAGGTTAAACTAAACTAGCCTAATTCACACTATCATGCAAAGTCCAAATTTGTAGTCCTATAAGTTATCTAATGTAGTGCAACAGACAAACAACCTATATAATACATACAAGTTAAATACATGTTCATAATTAACACTGAAATAAGAATGTAAATAATGTATACACTACTTACCTCGAGTACTGGTATGAAACTAATATTCTCTGCTTGACACGAACGTATGATGCTTAAAAAACCTACGACGTCAATAGGACGATGTCAATAATTAATCTCAAATATTTCTAAACTAATTATCTAATCTAATAACATTTCTAAACTAATTATCTAACTAAGTATCATTTCTATATTAAATCCTAAACTAATTCTCGAACTTAACATTTCCTAATCTAATTATGTAACCTAACATTCCTAATCGAATTCTATACCCTAATATTCCTAAGCGAATTCTCTACCATAATATTCCTAATCTTATTCTCTAACCTAAAATCCCTAATCTAATTCTCTAACCTAAAATCCCTAATCTAATTCTCTAACCTAAAATCCCTATTCTAAATTCTCTAACCTAAAATCCCTACTCTAAATTCTCTAATCTAAAAAAACAAATACAAGAGAGGAGAGGAGATGAGGACTTACTTGGAAGGGGGAAGGAAGTAAGGAGAAGTGGGAGTGAAAAAATGGGGGGTGGGGGGATTTTATAGGAGGGGCTGGGCGGATTTGCCCAATCAAATTTCTCCGCCCCAGCCCCAGGCGAAAACGTCTGTACCCCAGGCGAAAACGCATGTACCACAGGCGAAAAATCCTAACTGTTCAGACACCCGCATTTATTTTGTTTGTTAGCGGTTGGGGCCTGAATCAATGCTTCCGCCTCTGCCATAGGCGAAAACGCCTGGGGCCTGGGCGAAATCGCCTGAGTCCTGGGCGTTTATACATATGTTCATACTTTCAGAACGTATTTATTTTGGTACATAGTTTCATTTATCTTTTTATTATGGTGAAAAACCCGAAATAAAGATCATGTTATATGATATTTTGGTTTAATGAATATGTCAGATTCAAATTGACTAAACTCGATCAATACTTTGAATTTATTAACAGTAAATGACTTTCAAAATTGTTCTAGATATTCTACAAAAATAATTTATATATCTAAATATCAAATATTGTTAATTATATGACAACCAAATTAAAATTATTCTTATGATTTTGAGGCACATGAGCTTATTTTATTCTTAAAATCTTTCTACATGTCTAAAATTAGAGGAATGAATAAAATATATTCCAACCCCTTTCATGTACAAAATCCACTATAGGTTATGGAGCAATATATCTTATTTACTTTAAAATCCCGGTGTATATTTAAAAATTTAATTAACTTAAAAAATCTAGAAAGTAAACCATTCTAACTGAATTTTATATTTGAAAGAGACAATATACATGCATACATAATATATTATTTGATTCAAATTCCGATGTATCTTTATACCTTTACCATGAGAAAGCTAAAAAATAAAATATTTTAAATGGATTTTATATTTGATTTATTATATAATTTAAAGTCTACTATACCATCTTGATCATATTATTTTAATATGAGAAATCCAATTAATAATGTTAATGATTCTCTTAGTTGATTGATTAACATCTTGATCATATTTTTTATATGAATTATTATAACACTCACATATAAAATAATTTAGTTAAAATATATTATTTTAATTTCAAATACATATCTAAATTAAAATTTATTTATCAAATTGAAATATTAGTAGCATTCTCTCCTCAATGGAGCATCTTCTCTCCTCAATGGAGCCGTCCAATCTCCACCTTGGAGCGCCGTTTCAGGCAAAGTCACAACAACCGAATGTAGATTCAAACGAAGATGCGCAACGGGTAAGGGAGCATTCAATGCAGGAAGGAGTAAATGAGATTCAACCACCAATGAGAGAGTTAAAGGGACAAAAGGAAGAAAGGTACGATTGGAAGAAGAGGAGGGAGAAAGAGAGGAAAAAAACTCACAGGCAAAACAACTTTCTTCTGTGCATAGTGCTCTGTATCATCTAAGGCAGCGGAGTAACTGAAGACTCAGGAATGGAGGTGTCTTTAGATGATATTATTGCTCAAACGGCCCTCCTCAAATGTGAGGAACCGACGGTGGAGCTCAACAAGGAAGGAGAAAGGTCGAATAGGTTGGCAAAGAAGTCCCTGGTCGGGCGTTTTGTTAGTGATAGGGATTGTAGTGTGGTGACTATTAGGAATAATGCCCAGGAGCATGGAAGCTAGAGGGGGACCTGGAAACTCGCAAGATAGGGACGAATACATTTCTTTTCACCTTCTTTGATGAGGAAGATAAAGAGAAGGTCGAAATGGGCAGCCCTTGGTCAATACTCCAATCACACCTCATTGTAAAAGGATGGGAGAAGCTAAGGCGACCGGAGGATGTACTAATAGATTCGACGGAAGTATGGGTGTGGATGTGGGGCTTGGCCCCAGACATAAGAGAAATGGAAAATATGAAGAAGATCTCTAGAATGTTCAAAGGACTCATGGAGTATGAGGAAAATGAGAAAGGAATGGGGGAATGGAAAAGCTTTGTGAGGGTTAAGATGGAGATTTACTTGGACAAACCACTACCTACAGGTTTCCAGAGTCCGGATGGAAGGGGAGGTGTGGATAAAATTGAGTTCGCCTACGAGGGGGTACCGGACTTCTGCTATTGCTGTGGCCTCATGGGACATACAATATCTTTCTGTGAGCTGAGAATGAGACATGCCGACTTCTTCAAACAAAATCCGACGAAATATGGAGCTCACATGAGAGTTGAGGGCTCAAGGGACTGGGAGGGGAGGAGAAGAAGTCGGAGAGGAAAGCAGGGTTCACCGGCGACGGGCGAAGCAGGGGGTGAGCGCACCACCCGAGGAATAGCTGGCAGTACTTCGGTTTTGCAAAAAGGGGGAAAAGAGTTGCTTTTCCCGCCCAATTGTGGGGGTGCGGCGCTAGGTTACCAAGGGGAGATGTTCAACCAAGCAAATATGGGCCAATCCAGGAACATGGGCCAAGGCTTTAATATGGGCTGGGAAAGACAGATGGCATTTAATCCAGAGGGACTGCTAAGCCAAAGTCTGCTCCAAGTGAATATGCTCCATCCTTGGCAAGATAACACAAGGGGGATAGATAATCTGAGAGCAAGAATAGAAACTATCGCTATTAACAAAGCCTTCTTTATCCCCTACAATCTCCAATTCTACTCAACGCCGAACCTGATTAAACTCCTGCTTGATCTGGATCTTCCTGATGTAACAGAGGCGGTGAGGCAGTGTAGAGGGCTCGAACAGATGGGGGAATCAAGTATGATCATACAACCACAAAGCCAATGGGGAAGTCATTTGGGGAGTGTACAAGGAATAAGGAACATGGACAAGGACACATGCTTTCAGAAAAGAGGGAATGAGGAAGGTGAACACCAAGCCCAAATGAAGAAACAGAAGTGAGAGGAGCAGCAAATGAAAACAAGATTTATATGGGGGAATCTGGAATTCGAAGTAGGTAAGCAGGAGGACCAGAGAGAGCATGAAGGCAGGATGCCAATCAAGAGATACAAAAAACTAGAATTGGGACAAAGCTCAAGTAGGAAACAGAAGGCGGTGGTGGCAAGCCTATTGCCACCAAATCAGATATGATTCTTAGTTGGAACTGTAGGGGTATGGGACAGTCCCCTACAGTTCGACACTTGCAGGACCTAGTATGCAAGCACTGTCCCTCCATGGTGTTCCTAATGGAGACGAAGCAAGATAAAGGAACCATGGAAAGAATTCGTAAGAAGTTGAAATTCTGGGGAGGAGCTTATGTGGAACCCGTAGGAAGAAGTGGAGGACTTACATTATGGTGGATACAGGACTTGAAAATTGAGGTACTTAATCTATCCCCGAACTACATTAATGTGAGATGGATCGATGGTGAGAATAAAATATATTACTTTTGTTTATGGTGCTCCTTGTATCCAAGATAGAGGAGCGGTCTGGGAGGACATCACTGAGCTTAAAAGAGCACCAAATGAACCATGGTGTTTAATAGGAGATTTTAACGCGATCTGAAATAGGGAGGAGAAAGAAGGGGGAAAGCCGACACTGATTAGAAGACTGCAGGAGTTCAATAACTTCCTGGCTGCAATAGAAGTTATGGATATCCAGAGTTCGGGTGATCGATTCACATGGTGCAATAATAACAGACAAGGAAATGTAATCAAGCAAAGACTTGATAGAGGATTATGTAATGGTGGATGGAGTGAGATGATGCCTAAGGCCAATGTAATACATGAACTCAAAATCCAGTCTGACCACAGTCCTATAGTGCTGAAAGTTGAAGGTGAAGGAAGTAGATTTGGAAAGAGGCGGTTTTATTATGAAGTGGGATGGCAGATGATGGAAGGTTATGAGGAAACTGTTGCAGGGGCGTGGGAAAGGGGAGCACAAACAAAGGAAAACTTAGCAAGATGTGCCCAATCCCTGCAACGATGGAAAAAAGAGACATTAGGACAACACAAGTAGAAAATAGAAATGCTGAAAGCTGAGTTGGAGGTTCTAAAAAGATCAGACTTCACCAATGAGTTAGGTGCACAATTCGACAGAATTCATAAAGAATTGGTCCTGCTCTGGAAAGCAGAAGAAGATTACTGGGCTAGAAGAGCTGGTGCGCAGTGGGCGAAGTTTGGGGATCGGAATA
The DNA here is from genome assembly GCA_034768395.1 of Linum lewisii. Taxonomy (NCBI): domain Eukaryota; kingdom Viridiplantae; phylum Streptophyta; class Magnoliopsida; order Malpighiales; family Linaceae; genus Linum; species Linum lewisii. The sequence goes on from CM068297.1 coordinate 46,435,676, forward strand.
CTCGCTTCTTCTATCTGTCAACAATCCAGAGAAGAGGGAGAAATCAGATCACAAAGATAAAAAATGAAAGGGGAGAGTGGCTGGATGAGAATAGAGAAATACGAAACCACATTGAGAGCTTCTTTCACCAATTGTTTCAAGAACCTAAGGAAGTCAGAGACTATTCAATAGTAAACCACATGCCAAAAGTGATAACTGAAGAAATGAATAGGAGGCTGTGTAGAGGAGTGGAAGAATGGGAGATCAAGAAAGCTGTATTCCAGTTAGGGCCAAACAAGTCACCAGGACCGGATGGGTTTGTAGGGAGTTTTTTTCAAAACCATTGGGACTTGGTGAAGGAAGATATTGTTGATGAAGTGAAGAATTTCTTTGAGTCAGGGATCTTCCCGGAGGATTGGAACCTTACCAACATTGCTCTAATACCAAAGGTTCATCATCCTGAAGAGGTATCTCAGTTTCGCCCAATCAGTGTGGCAAATTTCCGTGCAAAAGTGATTTCAAAGATCATATCCACAAGGCTAAAGCCGATTCTCCCTGGGATCGTGTCGGAACTTCAGGCGGCCTTTACAGGCAATAGATGCATTCAGGATAGTGTGATAATGGTTCACGAGGTTATACATAGACTGAAGCATAGGAGAAAAGGGAAGAAGTGTGATTTCATTTTGAAAGTGGATATGATGAAGGCCTATGATCAAGTCTCTTGGGACTTTTTATTTGCGGTCCTTCAGCTGATGGGTTTTAGCAATACATGAAATAATTGGATCAAAGCGATTGTATGCTCGGTCAAATTCGCGGTTATGATAAATAGGGCAGCGACAACATTCTTCTCACCGACGAGGGGACTAAGACAAGGAGATCCATTATCGCCCTTCCTATTCATCATGGTAACCAATGCCTTTCCCCTCCTGATTCACTCGGAAGTTACGGGTGGAAAGATCAATGGAATTCGACTCACCCCAAGCTGCCCGACCCTCACTCACGTATTTTTTGCGGATGATACCGTATTATTTAGAAAGGCAAGTAGGGAGGAAGCCAGTAGAATTAAGGAGGTTCTTCTCAGGTATTCGGCGGTCTCAGGGCAAAGAGTTAATGAAAGTAAGTCAGCTATTCATTTTTCCAAGAACTCGCCCGATGAGCTATGTGAGAGTGTGGCTGGGTTGATTGGGGTGCCAAGGGAAGCTAAGCTTGGAAAGTATCTAGGGCTGCCTGCTGAATGGGGAAATTCGAAGACAGAAACCTTTCATTTTCTTATTGATAGAATGGTGGGGAAGGCTGGAAATTGGAAGAGTTTGTTGTTATCGCAAGGAGGTAAGGAAGTCTTAGCGAAAGCTGTCCTGCAAGCGATACCTTCCTATGTGTTCTCATGTTTCATGCTCCCGGATACATTAATTAAGAAGATGGATGCAGCTGTGGCAAGATTTTGGTGGTCGGGAGACGATAACCGACAAGGGATACATTGGTGCTCAAGGGATAGATTATCGGTAGCCAAGAAAGAAGGAGGATTAGGGGTTTATGAGCTTCAAGGAATTCAATCTTGCACATCTCGCAAAGCTTTGTTGGAGGATCATACAAAACCCAAATGCACTATGGGTCCGAGTGTTAAAAGCTTTATACTTTCCGAAGACAAACTTCATAAACGCACCTGGACACCACCATCCATCGTGGATATGGGGGAGCATACTTAAGGGAAGGTCTGCACTGCTCAAAGGGATGAGGAAGAACATTGGTAATGGGGAAGAGACTTTGATTGGGGATGTGTGGTTCCCCGGAGCTGAGAATGTCAACAGTAGGGAGAGGGAAAGTGAAGAATGTCGGGTTGCAGATTGCATAAAGCAGACTACAAGACAATGGGATGTGGATAAACTGAGAACTCTATTTTCAGAGAATGTGGTGCAGGAGATAAGGACGATTCCAATTGGACCGGTTAACATGAATGACAAGTGGATTTGGCAACACGATGTAAAAGGAATTTTCTTGATCAAATCGTGCTATAAGATGCTGAAGAAAGACAGATTTGAAGGAAATGGAGCAGCTGGTTATCAGCAGAAGGAGTGGGCATGGCTGTGGAAATTATCATTGCCTCCTAAGGTTAAATTTTTTATATGGAGAGTGTGTTCAAATCTCCTGGCAACCGAGAAAACCTAATCAAGAGGAAGAGTGCTCAAAATCCCTTATGTCTGGCCTGCAACAGAGAAGACGAGTCAGTCCACCATTTGCTATTTAACTGTGATAAAACAAAAGGAATATGGGCAGAGAGACTAATGCTAGTCGACATCCCAGAAGCACAGCATGACATCTCAGAGTGGTTTCAAGTGATGATTAGAGAGGGTGGTCAAGACAGGTGCATTAAAGCGGCTCTATGCTGCTGGATTGTCTGGAAAACCAGGAATGATTGGTGCTTTGAAAGTATTAACCCCACGATACAAGGTATGAAAGTTAGACTCTCCTCTGAAATTAGCATGTGGGAACAAAGCCGGTTGAATTTGCAGGCAAGACGGAATGGTAGAGGAAATACGGACGGGGAGCTGAGGCATCAACCACACGAGAACCGAATGCCGAGAAACCACAAATGGAGGTTTCTGTGTGATGGCTCCTTCAAAGGAGGAATCTAGGAGGTAGGTATTGGGATCATTGTAGTGAGTCCTGAAGGTCGAGTTGTGGATGGTGACATGATCCAACAATGCTGCCCCGAAGCCAATCGATACTCCTACACACCACCAGGGTCACCTGGCCGAGACAAGACCCTATGGCCTCTTAAGAGGCGAATGAATCCAAGGGAAGGCCGTCCACGAACCCTAAAACCAAGGTATGACAAGAAATATCGACTAATTCCTTCACTTGCAGGTAGAAAGACTCCAAGGAATGGAATGTTGTCCCAAGCCATACTGATGGCCGAAGGTATGAGCCCTAACACCGAAGAGAAGCTTCAGCCTGCCCCTAGCCTGACCTCTAGGAGCCCTGAGGAAGAAGCCGATTCTCTGAGTGACCCTCTAGAAGCATTCCTGGAGTACAGAAGGAAGAGAGCCCAAGAACCCTTGGCCTGAAGAGGAGAGTTGTCAAAGATTAACCCTGAGCCGAACCCTGAGAAGAAGTGGAGTCCGTGGCCCCGAAGCATGACACTTGGGCTAACCTCGGAGGGTTATGTCCGAAGCTACTTGGAAGCCTACCTGAAGCTTAAAGAAGAAGGCCCAATTAGAAAGGAAGAAGGCCCAAGGAGAGAGCAACCACACGCCCTAAACCAGCAGCCGGGCCGATCAAGAGAGTTTTATGGAGCCGGACATGAAGAACATATCTTTTGGACAAGAAGTCCGGACACTGAGCCCGCCCGAAGCCGAAGCCCGCGCCCGCCACCCAAGTCAAGCCCGGCGTTCGGCCGGTCAAGCCCACCGGGCCGTCACACGCGCCCAACCGGCCCGAGCAGCCGTACGCGGCCGGATTAGGGTTTTTGACCTAATTTAGGTCTTTTATTCTGCTTTAAAAACTACAACTATTATTTTATGTTTTTTTCCTTTTTAGTAGGATTATTTAGGGGATTTATGAGACTATTTAGGAATAGGACTCTTTATTTCATTATTATTTAGGAGTTAGACTTTAGGGAGGAGAGCTTGTTCCCTCCCTATAAATAGAGGCCGCCGGCCTCCCTTGTAACATACAACTTTTATGAAATAAACCCCCTTTGATAGAACTTTGTTCTGAAACCCTTGTTGTATCTGCATGTTGCGATACTGAAGGATCGACTTATCATCAAGAGCATCCATCTCTTGGCGTGGCGTCTTCGACTGGACACTTCTGGTTCCCGGCTGTTATATAGCCGACGGGTCAAAGTACTATTCCGCCCTGGTTCCCGAAGGTTTCTACCTCGTTGCACGGTGTCCAACTTGCGGTGGTTAGGGTCGTCTGCCCACGGTTGCGACGGTTCACATCAGTTGGTATCAGAGCACGGTTCAAACACAAGGACCACATCTATCCCAGTCTCCAGATTCTCCTGGATTCATATCCTTTTATTGCTTTCTTTAGAAAATTGATTCAAAAATATCCCTTCTATTTCAATTTTAGTTTCGAGTTATAAGAAAAGAAAAAGAAAAGAAAGCAAGGCCACCTTGCCACGTTATTTCCTTTCGTTGTAAGTTTATTTCTAAGAAGAGGGGATAGAAAATTGCTTCCGTTCGATAGTACTAACCATGGCAGACGAGAGACTAGCCAATATAGAAGGCACCGTTCGGGACCTTGGAGCTACCATGGCTGCCGTCCTAGCTCAGCTTCAAGCCAATAGAGGACGAGACAGGCACCAAGAGGACAGCCCTGAAGACCCGAACAGAAGAGCCCGACGACTAGCTCAGGAGATTGACGATGACTTGAGCAACCTCAAGCTCACCGTGCCAAAGTTTGCTGGCAAATACAATGCCGACGAGTACCTAGATTGGCAGAGAAGTATGGAGGATTTCCTCGAGTGCCACCACTACTCCGAACGTAAGAAGGTAATTCTCGCCACCCTTGAATTCACTGACTATGCTGCTCTTTGGTGGAGCCAATACAAGGGCAGAATTCAAAGGGATGAAGAAGATCCCGTCGAGTCGTGGAGAGACCTCAAGCGGATCATGAGGAAGAAATTTGTTCCGAGTACTTATACTCGAGACCTACACACATCCCTCCGGAACTTAAAGCAAGGCACCATGTCCATGGAGCAATATACCAAGGACATCGAGATGTTGGTAGCCCGACTTGACCTCCGAGAAGAACCCGAAGCGAAGATAGCCCGGTTTGTAGGTGGGCTACGCCCCGAGCTCATGTATCAAGTCAACATACTCAACTATGCTGACTACGAGGAGCTCAAAGCCCTAGCTAACCGCGTGGAGAGAGAATTGAAGAGGGGTTACACGACAAGATCTGGCAGTGCCCCGTGGAGAGGAGGCTCGACTACCAGCCAAGCCTCATGAAAGACTGAACAGCCCCGAGGCTCTAGTTCACGGCCAAACCCTAACCCTAGGGGTTCGGCACCTCCGGTAACATCTGTCCAACCTACTTCTACGGTTCAGAATTCTAACCCACGTCCTAGTGGAATTGTATGTTTTAAGTGTCAAGGTAGAGGACACATCTCAAGGGATTGCCCTAACCAACGGATGATGGTAGTAAGAGAAGGAGGAATCGAGACGGACGATGAAGAAGAGGAGAAGAAGGAAGAAGAAGAGGAGTCAAAAGAGGGAGAAGAAGTTCAGCCCGAAGGGCTTGATAAGTTTGCAGGGTTAACTTTTAAAACCATAGCACCCGGCGCCCCGGCCTCAGCCCCAGTGCCAGCCCCGACCTCCGCCCCGGCCTCTGCCCCGGCATCAGCCCCAGCCTCAGCGCCAGCCCCTGCCCCGGCCCCGGCCTTAGCCCAGGCACTAGCCCTGACCTCGGCCCTGGCACCCGCACTCGGGCCCAGTCTCGGCACTGCCCCAGGCCTTAGCGCCCAAGCGCTCGGCCCCCGCCTCGGCACTGCCACAAGCCCCAGCGCCCCAGCGCTCGGCCCCCGCCTCGGCACTGCCACAAGCCCCAGCACCCCAGTGCTCAGCCCCAGCCCCGGCGCTGCCCCAGGCCCCAATGCCCCAGTGATCAGCCCCAGCCCCAGCGCTGCCCCAGGCCCAGTGCCCCAGCCCTCGGCCCCAGTCCAGGCGCTACCCTGACCAGTCCCAGCGCCCGGCCCTCCACTGCCCGTCACCGCATCACCGCCTACTGCCGCCGCATCACTTCCCGCCGTCACCGATCCTCCACTGCCCGCCGCCGCCTACACCCCACTGCTCGCCGCCGCCCCGTTTCTACTACCCGCCACCGGCTCTGCCCTGCCCGGTGCCACCACCTTGCCCGACGTGTCCTGGTTTATCTCCGGCACCCCCAACACCCCCGTGCTCCGGCTCGACGCTTCACCACCGGTTCCATGGGAGAATCCCTCCCGACAAGTTTCAAGAGCTACCCCGAGCGAGGACGATCCGAATGCTGATCCGGATGAGGAGATAAGTAAGGAGCTCGCACCCGCTACCTCCCCGAGCCTTAACATTATTATTGATAGTTTTTCAGGGGAAAAAGCTATGGGGACTGAAGAAGAGAGCACTGAAGGACCCGAGCCTTGGTCCGTTACTAACTCAAGTGAGACTCCTCGGTCTAAGAATGATGGTGCTAAAGATTGGAAGAGGATGATGAGTGTTAGGAAAGGATCCGAGATGGATTTGGGGACAAATCCAAGGCAAGAAGAGGGGGATGACATGATCCAACAATGCTGCCCCGAAGCCAATCGATACTCCTACACACCACCAGGGTCACCTGGCCGAGACAAGACCCTATGGCCTCTTAAGAAGCGAATGAATCCAAGGGAAGGCCGTCCACGAACCCTAAAACCAAGGTATGACAAGAAATATCGACTAAATCCTTCACTTGCAGGTAGAAAGACTCCAAGGAATGGAATGCTGTCCCAAGCCATACTGATGGCCGAAGGTATGAGCCCTAGCACCAAAGAGAAGCTTCAGCCTGCCCCTAGCCTGACCTCTAGGAGCCCTGAGGAAGAAGCCGATTCTCTGAGTGAACCTCTAGAAGCATTCCTGGAGTACAGAAGGAAGAGAGCCCAAGAACCCTTGGCCCGAAGAGGAGAGTTGTCAAAGATTGACCCTGAGCCGAACCTTGAGAAGAAGTGGAGTCTGTGGCCCCGAAGCATGACACTTGGGCTAACCTCGGAGGGTTACGTCCGAAGCTACTTGGAGGCCTACCTGAAGCTTAAAGAAGAAGGCCCAAGTAGAAAGGAAGAAGGCCCAAGGAGAGAGCAACCACACGCCCTAAACCAGCAGCCGGGCCGATCAAGAGAGTTTTATGGAGCCGAACATGAAGAACATATCTTTTGGACAAGAAGTCCGGACACTGAGCCCGCCCGAAGCCAAAGCCCGCGCCCGCCACCTAAGTCATGCCCGACGTTCGGCCGGTCAAGCCCACCGGGCCGCCACACGCGCCCAACCGGCCCGAGCAGCCTTACGAGGCCGAATTAGGGTTTTTGACCTAATTTAGGTCTTTTATTCTACTTTAAAGACTACAACTATTATTTTATGTTTTTTTCCTTTTTAGTAGGATTATTTAGGGGATTTATGAGACTATTTAGGAATAGGACTCTTTATTTTATTATTATTTAGGAGTTAGACTTTAGGGAGGAGAGCTTGTTCCCTCCCTATAAATAGAGGCCGCCGGCCTCCCTTGTAACATAAAACTTTTATGAAATAAACCCCCTTTGATAGAACTTTGTTCTGAAACCCTTGTTGTATCTGCATGTTGCGATACTGAAGGATCGACTTATCATCAAGAGCATCCATCTCTTGGCGTGGCGTCTTCGACTGGACACTTCTTGTTCCCGGCTGTTATATAGCCGACGGGTCAAAGTACTATTCCGCCCCGGTTCCCGAAGGTTTCTACCTCGTTGCACGGTGTCCAACTTGCGGTGGTTAGGGTCGTCTGCCCACGGTTGTGACGGTTCACATCAGTTGGTATCAGAGCACGGTTCAAACACAAGGACCACATCTATCCCAGTCTCCAGGTTCTCCTGGATTCATATCCTTTTATTGCTTTCTTTAGAAAATTGATTCGAAAATCTCCCTTCTATTTCAATTTTAGTTTCGAGTTATAAGAAAAGAAAAAGAAAAGAAAGCAAGGCCACCTTGCCACGTTATTTCCTTTCGTTGTAAGTTTATTTCTAAGAAGAGGGGATAGAAAATTGCTTCCGTTCGATAGTACTAACCATGGCAGACGAGAGACTAGCCAATATAGAAGGCACCGTTCAGGACCTTGGAGCTACCATGGCTGCCGTCCTAGCTCAGCTTCAAGCCGATAGAGGACGAGACAGGCACCGAGAGGACAGCCCTGAAGACCCGAACAGAAGAGCCCGACGACTAGCTCAGGAGATTGACGATGACTTGAGCAACCTCAAGCTCACCGTGCCAAAGTTTGCTGGCAAATACAATGCCGACGAGTACCTAGATTGGGAGAGAAGTATGGAGGATTTCCTCGAGTGCCACCACTACTCCGAACGTAATAAGGTAATTCTCGCCAAACTTGAATTCACTGACTATGCTGCTCTTTGGTGGAGCCAATATAAGGGCAGAATTCAAAGGGATGAAGAAGATCCCGTCGAGTCGTGGAGAGACCTCAAGCGGATCATGAGGAAGAAATTTGTTCCGAGTACTTATACTCGAGACCTACACACATCCCTCCGGAACTTAAAACAAGGCACCATGTCCGTGGAGCAATATACCAAGGAGATCGAGATGTTGGTAGCTCGACTTGACCTCCGAGAAGAACCCGAAGCGAAGATAGCCCGGTTTGTAGGTGGGCTACGCCCCGAGCTCATGTATCAAGTCAACATACTCAACTATGCTGACTACGAGGAGCTCAAAGCCCTAGCTAACCGCGTGGAGAGAGAATTGATGAGGGGTTACACGACAAGATCCGCCAGTGCCCCGTGGAGAGGAGGCTCGACTACCAGCCAAGCCTCATGGAAGACCGAACAGCCCCGAGGCTCTAGTTCACGGCCAAACCCTAACCCTAGGGGTTCGGCACCTCCGGTAACATCCGTCCAACCTACTTCTACGGTTCAGAATTCTAACCCACATCCTAGTGGAATTGTATGTTTTAAGTGTCAAGGTAGAGGACACATCTCAAGGGATTGCCCTAACCAACGGACGATGGTAGTAAGAGAAGGAGGAATCGAGACGGACGATGAAGAAGAGGAGAAGAAGGAAGAAGAAGAGGAGTCAAAAGAGGGAGAAGAAGTTCAGCCCAAAGGGCTTGAAAAGTTTGTAGGGTTCACTTTTAAAACCCTAGCACCCGGCGCCCCGGCCTCAGCCCCAGCGCCAGCCCGGCCTCCGTCCCGGCCCCTGCCCCGGCCTCAGCCCCGGCATCAGCCCCGGCCTCAGCCCCGGCATCAGCCCCAGCCTCAGCCCCGGCCCCTACCCCTGCCCCTGCCCCGGCCCCGGCCTTAGCCCAGGCACTAGCCCTGACCCCGGCCCTGGCACCCGCACTCGGCCCCAGTCTCGGCACTGCCCTAGGCCTTAGCGCCCCAGCGCTCGGCCCCCGCCTCGGCACTGCCACAAGCCCCAGCGCCCCAGCCCCGGCGCTGCCCCAGGCCCCAGCACCCCAGTGCTCAGCCCCAGCCCCGGCGCTGCCCCAGGCCCCAGTGCCCTAGTGATCAGCCCCAGCCCCAGCGCAACCCCAGGCCCCAGTGCCCCAGCACTCGGCCCCAGTCCAGGCGCTACCCTGACCAGTCCCAGCGCTCCAGCGCCCGGCCCTCCACTGCCCGTCACCGCATCACCGCCTACTGCCGCCGCATCACTTCCCGCCGCCGCCGATCCTCCACTGCCCGCCACCGCCTACACCCCACTGCTCGCCGCCGCCCCGTTTCTACTACCCGCCACCGGCTCTGCCCTGCCCGGCGCCACCACCTTGCCCGACGTGTCCTGGTTTATCTCCGGCACCCCTAGCACCCCCGTGCTCCGGCTCGACGCTTCACCACCGGTTCCATGGGAGAATCCCTCCCGACGAGTTTCAAGAGCTACCCCGAGCGAGGACGATCCGAATGTTGATCCGGATGAGGAGATAAGTAAGGAGCTCTCACCCGCTACCTCCCCGAGCCTTAACATTATTACTGATAGTTTTTCAGGGGAAGAAGCTATGGAGACTGAAGAAGGGAGCACTGAAGGACCCGAGCCTTGGTCCGTTACTGACTCAAGTGAGACTCCTCGATCTAAGAATGATGGTGCTAAAGATTGGAAGAGGATGATGAGTGTTAGGAAAGGATCCGAGATGGATTTGGGGACAAATCCAAGGCAAGAAGAGGGGGATGACATGATCCAACAATGCTTCCCCGAAGCCAATCGATACTCCTACACACCACCAAGGTCACCTGGCCGAGACAAGACCCTATGGCCTCTTAAGAAGCGAATGAATCCAAGGGAAGGCCATCCACGAACCCTAAAACCAAGGTATGACAAGAAATATCGACTAAATCCTTCACTTGCAGGTAGAAAGACTCCAAGGAATGGAATGCTGTCCCAAGCCATACTGATGGCCGAAGGTATGAGCCCTAGCACCGAAGAGAAGCTTCAGCCTGCCCCTAGCCTGACCTCTAGGAGCCCTGAGGAAGAAGCCGATTCTCTGAGTGACCCTCTAGAAGAATTCCTGGAGTACAGAAGGAAGAGAGCCCAAGAACCCTTGGCCCGAAGAGGAGAGTTGTCAAAGATTGACCCTGAGCCGAACCCTGAGAAGAAGTGGAGTCCGTGGCCCCGAAGCATGACACTTGGGCTAACCTCGGAGGGTTACGTCCGAAGCTACTTGGAGGCCTACCTGAAGCTTAAAGAAGAAGGCCCAAGTAGAAAGGAAGAAGGCCCAATGAGAGAGCAATCACACGCCCTAAACCAGCAGCCGGGCCGATCATGAGAGTTTTATGGAGCCGGACATGAAGAACATATCTTTTGGACAAGAAGACCGGAGACTGAGCCCGCCCGAAGCCGAAGCCCGCGCCCGCCACCCGAGTCAAGCCCGGCGTTCGGCCGGTCAAGCCCACCGGGCCGCCACACGCGCCCAACCGGCCCGAGCAGCCGTACGCGGCCGGATTAGGGTTTTTGACCTAATTTAGGTCTTTTATTCTGCTTTAAAGACTACAACTATTATTTTATGTTTTTTTCCTTTTTAGTAGGATTATTTAGGGGATTTATGAGACTATTTAGGAATAGGACTCTTTATTTTATTATTATTTAGGAGTTAGACTTTAGGGAGGAGAGCTTGTTCCCTCCCTATAAATAGAGGCCGCCGGCCTCCCTTGTAACATACAACTTTTATGAAATAAACCCCCTTTGATAGAACTTTGTTCTGAAACCCTTGTTGTATCTGCATGTTGCGATACTGAAGGATCGACTTATCATCAAGAGCATCCATCTCTTGGCGTGGCGTCTTCGACTGGAAACTTCTGGTTCCCGGCTGTTATATAGCCGATGGGTCAAAGTACTATTCCGCCCCGGTTCCCGAAGGTTTCTACCTCGTTGCACGTGCCACCACTACCCCAAACGAAAAAGGGTAATTCTCGCCACCCTTGAATTCCTACTATCTCCTTTTTGGGGGGCCCAATACAAGGGGGGATTAAAGGGGATAAGAAGACCCCGTCGAGTCGGGGAGGGACCTAAAGCATATGAGGAAGAAGTTTTTTCCCGAGTACTTTTTTCCAACCTAACACACCCTGGGTTTAAAAACAAGCACCATGCCCGGGGGAGAAATATCCCAAGGGAGATCGAGATTTTGGGTAGCCCACTTGACCCCGAGAAGAACCCAACGAAATAGCCCGGTTTGTGGGGGGCTACCCCCCGAGCTCAGTATCAAGTAAACATATAAACTACTGACTACGAGGAGCTCAAAGCCTAGCAAACCCGCTGGGAGAGAGTTGAAGGGGGGATACACGAAAAGATCCCCCATCCCCCCGGGAGGAGGCTCGCTACCAGCCAAGCCTCATGGAGACCGCACCCCGAGGTCTATTCAGGGAAAAACCCAACCCTAGGGTTTGGCACCCCCGGGTAACATCTGTCCAACCTTTCTAGGGTTCAAAATTCTAACCCACGTCCTAGGGGAAATTTGTTTTTTTTAAGTGTCAAGGTAGGGGAACATCTCAAGGGATTGCCCTAACCAACGGGGGATGGGAGAAAAAAGGGGGAATCGAGACGGACGTGAAGAGGGGGGAAAAAAGGAAGAAGAAAGGAGTCGAAAAGGAGAAGAAGTTCAGCCCCAAAGGGGTTTTAAAAGTTTGCGGGGTTTATTTTAAAACCCCACACCCCGCCCCGGCCCAGCCCCGGGCCCTTGCCCCGGCCTCACCCCGGCCCAGCTCCGGGATCACCCCCGCCCCCCCGGGCCCCTGCCCTTTCCCCCGGCCTTGCCCAGGGACTAGCCCTGACCCCCCTTGGCCCCAGCACTCGGCCCCGTCTGGGAGCCCCAGCCTTAGCGCCCCAGCGCTCGGCCCCACCCCGGGACTGCCCCAAGCCCCCCGCCCCATCGCTCGGGCCCCAGCCCCGGGGCTACCCAAAAGGCCCCAGACCCCGGCTCGGGCCCCAGCCCCCGCTGCCTCAGGCCCATGCCCCAGTGTCAGTCCCAGCCCCGGCGCTGCCCCAGACTCTATGCCCCACACTCCCCAGGCCCGGGACGCCCCACCAGGCCCACACCCCAGTGCTCACCCCAGCCCCCACCTGCCCCAGGCCCAGGGGCCCCCCACTCTGCCCCCGCCCAGGGGCCCACCCTGACCCGTCCCACCCCCACCCCGATCCCCCCCTGCCCACCGACGCCGGCACCCCACTGCCGCCGCCCTCAGATTTTACTACCCCGCCGGGGCCCCCACTGCCCGTCTCGCATCACCGCCTATGCCGCCGATCACTTCCCGCTGTCGCCCACCTCCACTGCCCCCCGCCGCCGGGACCCACTGCTCGCCGCCATCAATTTTTACTACCCGCCCGCCCCACCGCCGCACCGCATCACCGCCTGCCGCCGCCGCATCACTTCCGCCACCACCTACTTTCCCGCCCGCCGCCCCCGCCGGCCCCCCCACTGCCCGCCGCCGCTCCCCACAGCCGGGGCCGTCACCTGGCCCGACGTGCCCTGGGGTTACCCCCAGCACCCCCGGGACCCCCTGCTCCGGGTCACGCTTCACCCCGGTTCCATGAGAGAATCCCTCTCGACGGTTTCAAGAGCTGCCCCGAGCGAGGCGATCCGGATGTATCCGGATTGGGGATGAGTAAGGAGCTCTCACCCCCTACCTCCCCGAGCCTTAACATTATTATTTATATTTTTCAGGGGAAAACTATGGAGATGAAGAAGAGAGCACTGAAGGGGCCCCAGCCTTGGGCCTTACTGGCCAAACGAGACTCCCCGGGTTAAGGATGATGGTGCAAAAATTTTGGGAAAGGGTGATGATGTTAGGGAAAGGGCCCAGATGGGTTTGGGGACAAACCAAGGGAAGAAGAGGGG